>VXBS01018111.1:1534687-1564947 GCA_013400255.1 Sitta europaea | reverse complement strand
TGTGACTGCCTTGACAGTGACATTCCTGAAGTACTATTGAGCTGAGGCAACCTGGAGACAGGAGACTCCTCATGTAATCAATAATTTCCTTAAGAGTTTGGTATCTTTGTTAGCAATGTTTCTTATTCAAAAGTATGTTTAATGCATTGTATAAGACAACTATTCCTTCATGTTCTAGTTTGGAGAGAAGAATGCTGTGGTTTCAAAGCCTTTACAGATCAGATAAATGACATCTGTCACCCTTCCCTTGACCACTTGATGGAGTTGCTCCAGCATAGAAATTGATTGGCTTGGTCAGGCAGACTTGCCCTGGTGAAGCCATTCTGGCCATCTCGAATCACCTCCTTGTCCTCCATGTCCCTTACCATAGCCTCTGGGAGGATCTGTTACATGACCTTTGCAGGCACAGAACACATCTTCTTCAAAGATGGGTTCAATGTTTCCCTTTATCCAGTCACCTAGGACTTCCCCTGACTGCCATGACTTCTCAAATATCATGGAGAGTTGGCATCTGTCAGCAACTTACTTCAGGACTATGGGATGCACAGTATTGGGTCCCATAGACTTTTGCACATTCAAGTTTCTCAGGTGACCATGAACCTGATTTTTACTTTCAATGAGGGACTTTGTTCTCCCACTACCTTTCATTCTGTCATCTACTTGACATGTGTGGGAAAGAGAGGGTGCCATTGAAGACTGAGGCAAAAAATTATAAGTACCTCAGCCTTCTTCTCATCTGTTTTCACCTGTTCATCCACATTGTTTATCAGAGAGCATATACCTTCCTTGATGTTCTTTTTCTGATTAACCTACATGTACAAGCCCTTTCTGTTATTTTTTGCTTTCCCTTGCCAGGTTCAGTTCCAGTTTTCCATTGGCCTTTCTTACCACTTCCCTACACAACTGTACTTCTCTTTACTCTTCCCAGATTTCCTGTCCTAGTTTGCACTGCCTATGCTCCTTGCCCTTTGGTTTGACCAACAGTTCCTTACTCAGTCATTCCAGTCTCCTGACTTCCTTGCCTTAAATGAATTGTAAATGCAGCCTCAAAACTTTTTATTACCTAAATGCACAGATATTCAATTCCCTTCCTCCTTATCAACAGGTATGTGCAAAAATATATGATATCTAACACAGAGAAGGGGAGGGAATACAAAATATAACTGAAACTGTTGAGTCTATTGAAATGTTCCTCAGTATCAAAACTATAGCCCAAAATAATTTACACTACACAACAGGTCATGTATCCTGCCTCCATCCTTGAGTGATAGCAGGATGTGGGAAAAAATGTGTTACCTGCTTTAGGAGAATTACAAAACATTAATTTAAAACTGCAGCATCTTGTTTCTGCAAACCTTAGTGTCACATCCTATTAAATCAGTAAGCCAGCAAGCTCTGCTGCTAGACATGCCTTCAATGCTGGCATTTGTGCCTTCAATGCTGGCATTTGTGCCTCTTTACCTTATGATGCTAAATGCATCTTTTATACTGCAATTTAGAAAATAATCACTGGTAGTGTTTTACATCCGAAGACTCAGTTCAGACAGCCTTTCATCTAATAATAATGTGGCCACAGAAAGTATGATATTAGAAATGTCATCTTAAATTAATAAAGGGGCAGCTCAGAATACAGCTATTGTCATCACTGCTAATCAAACACCGAAGTGGAGCTGGAGTAACACTGGAAAGATTACATCAAATTTTTTTCAAAAAATTATTTGATTTGACTCTGCTTATGTCCCTTTTCTATTCTCTCTTCAGATCTGCTGACAAGAATACAAATACAGTGTGTGCGTCTTAAAAAAACTAACATAGAAAGCTCTGGATAAACAGACGTGAATAACTGCATCACTATTTAAGCATGACAATATCATAAGACACAAATTCAGGAAAAATAATTTTATGATTACACAAAGACATAAAAATATAAAAAGATATGGTGATATAGAGCTAAGACACCCAAACAATGTAAACTGCATTGCAACGACCACATATAATAGCCATACCTTTGAATTGCATTGTATTAGTTTAAGTTATATGCATTTCCCATAACAAGGCATGACAAAAGCTTTAGAAAAAACTTGTTTTCAGATCTAGGACACTACTTGTGGTTTAATTAGCTCTGTTATTTGGCTGTTCACATAAGATTTGCTGAAGTGATGAGATGATATTTTCTTTATATGAGCATTTCATTTGCTTGCTGCTAGCTACATAGTTTGTTTACAGGATTTACTCAGATATAAGTCTATGAATAAGATAATTATGTAGACAAAGTGAATGGAATGTAAATTATTATTGAAATAACTGGTGAATTTCCTGGTTCTGGCCAGGACAGAGTTAATTTTTGTAGTAGCCAGGTGTCCTGGTTTGATTCTGGCCCAATGCCAGGCACCCAGGAAAGTTGTTCACTCATGCGATTTCAGTGGGAGCGCTAAACTGAGGAATACCATTCCTAAACCATGACAGTGAGAAAGAACACGCTGTAAGGATCCTACTATTTACATGGAAACATTTGGCCTTCCCAAAGTTTCTAATTAATTTTAAATGGAATGGTTGAAAAACTAATTTTTCATGATCTGCATGAAAGTCCATAACCAGAAAGGTGTTATTCAACAGGGACACACTATGCTTTTTTGTGTGTAATGAAGGTGTAAAATCTTTCCTTCATCACATTTAGATTTAAAAAGTGGAATTTTCCAGTTTCAGTGTTGTCTCTATGCTCTTTGATCATCAAATAACTTTTTTGTTGACACAACTGAATAGTTCATTTCATGTTACAAACTTTCAATGTTCTCTGTCAGAACAATAATGCTAATACAGCAACTGTGCAATCAACGTAATCAAGTGTGATTCATGGCATGGAAAACATTCTCTTTATTAGACTTCCCAAATTAAGATGAAAATATTATGATTACATAAGGTACTTATAATTTTGTCTAAACTTCCCTTTGCATGCTATATTCTAAAGGGTATTGGAAGGTGAATGAAGAAAGACCCTTTCTGATATGATGCATTTTCTGATATGAAAAAAGTGGGTTTCAAATGACAGGTTTAGAGTAACTCTTACTTTTGGTAATCAAGCACTGGGCAATATTGTTTCATAAAGCAGTAGAAGACTGGGAATAGTGCTAAAAGAAATGGCAGAAACATCAATTCTGGGAAGTTTTTAAGAAATATTAAAAAAACCCCTAGAAATAGAATACCTATCAGACCCAGCTATCTGTGACAGTCTGTGTAAGGTCCTGAACCTTGTCTTGGGACAATTCCAAACAGAGGTAAAGGCTGGAGGAAGAATGGATTGAGAACGGCCCTGAGGAGGAGGATTTGGGGGTTTTGTTGAATGAGGAGGTCAACATGAGCCAGCAGTGTGTGCTTACAGCACAGAAAGCCAACTGTATTCTGAACATCATCAAAAGTAATGCGGCCAGAACATCTACTACACTCTCATGAGCCCCATCTGGACTGTTTTGTCCAACTCTGGGATCCCGAAGAGAAGAAGGAAATGGGCACACTGGAGTGAGTTCAAAGAGGGAATTACAAAGATGATCATGAGGCTGGAGCACCTCTGTTATGAAGAGAGAGTTGGCGTTGTTCAGTCTGAAGAAAAGAAGGGTCTGGGGAGACCTTGAGCAACCTAAAGAGTGCTGCAGGGAAGCTGAGAGGAACTTTCATGTAATGATAGAAGGAATGGCTTCAAACTGATGGAGGGTAGATGTAGATTAGTTATTGAGAAGAAATTCTTTATTTTAAAGGTGGTGAGGCACTGAAATAGGTTTCCCAGAGAAACTGTGTATGCCCCGTACCTGGAAGTGTTTAAGACCAGATTGGATAGGTCTATGAGCAACCTGGTCTAGTGAGTGGCATCCTTGCTCGTGGCAGAGGGTTTGGAACTAGATGACTTTTAAAGTCCTTTCCAGGGACTAGGCTTCTGAGGGAAACATGTTCCAGTGCTTTGTCATTCTCTGAGTAAAGAATTTCCTCCTTACGGTTAATATAAATCTTTCTTCTTTTAGTTTAAAACTCTTCTCCCTTATTCTATAAATACCTACCCATGTAAAGATTCACTCTCCATCTTTTTTATAAGCTTCCTTTAAGTACTGGAAGTGTATTGAGGAAGATGAAAAACATGATAGGTTCCAGGGCATACCCTTGCAGTACTTTGCTTGATACCAGCCATAAGGTCATGTAGATCTTTTAACGATGACCATCTGAACCTTCAATCTGATAATCCAGTCTTTTAACAACCAACTTGTCTACCCATCCAGTCCAGACCCTAAATTGCAGCTTGGATACAGACCCAGAGTTGAAATATGTCTCCCATGTTATCTATTATATAGGCATGTGTGAATTTATGAATAACAGGAAGATTTATAGTATACCATTAATATTTAGTTTGTAATATTCAATGTATTTACATTTACAGAAGCTTATAGTCCCCCCCCCCCTTTTTTTTTCTTTTTTTGCAGAGTGTATGAGTTAAAGGCAAATGGCCAAGTTTTCTATGGTGCTGCATTCTGAAAATATAGTTTAAGACACAGAGAGGATCTAAAAAGTTTATTGTTGCCTAATTTGTACTCAAACTGAAACACAAACTGTGTGTGGCTGCATGTGCCTTTTGAAAGTTAAACCAAGACAAAATATATGCCAGGACAAGCCCAAACAAGCCCATGCCCCATCAGGTGACAGATTGTGTCCTTTATGCAGTAATAAGAGTACCAAATTTACTGGAGGACACACATGGCTTCAGAATGACTCAAGCTTTTATCTGGCCATGTTGGAGGCAAAGGAAGATGCCCTTCCCAGATTTTCATCTACAGGACATTCTGGATTTTATAGGGCACAATGCAGATGTCCCAAGTGACAGTCAAATATCCTAAAAATTTGCCTGGATTGAACTTAAGCACTTCCACGTATTAGGAGTGACATGTTACCAATTCTTCTGTATTTTGATACGCTTCATTCTTAAATGTTATGCATAGAGGTTTGTTTTTTTCAATGCAGTAATCATCTGGAAAGAACATTCACTCTCAACAATGAAAACATAGTATGAATTAAAATCTGCTTTATACTTTTAATTAAGAATGCTACAAACGATAATGACAACCATCAAGTTGATTTGGAGTTCCATCAGTGAAGTGCAAATGAGAAACATATGGAAAATAGAGTTTAAATTCCCTTTACTGGGTTGCACATCTCTGTCACCTGTCAAGGAGTAGCAAAATGGGTGATACAATGTGCATTATAAATTCTGCTGAGCTGAACAGCAATATCTCACCCTCTGCGTATCTTGACAGCTTCAGGAGGAGCAACAGTGAGTAGCAAGTAGGAGGAAAAGGATCAGCTCATGACAATGATGGAATTCTGTGCTGATGTTCAGTGACATCTGGCTTTAAGAGATCTTTCACAGGTAAGTTTTTACCTAGAATAAACAGATAGACATTTAACCTCACTGCTACAGAGATTGCTTTATACTTGGTCTTTCCTTCCAGCAAACTTGAGCTGTGAAGTGTTTTGAACTGCCTTGGATGAAAGGACCAAGTGCCCTTGGAGATGACATAATTTAATTAAGAACCTGTAATTTCACTTATCTACCTGTAGCAAGCAAAAAAAAGGCCCCTATTGAATGAGTGGCATACTAAATGCAGTATGAGAATTAAATGAGCATTGGCTGTTACTGTCCTTGGGTATAGGCATTAAACTAAGTTATATTCATGATGAAAAAGGTGTGGGTGCATTTCAGGTAGGATTCATTTAACTACAGTGAGAGTACATCTCATCTACAGTTATTACCCCTGGGACTCACATTATTGTCAATAAAGAGCAACAGACACCTTGAGGAGGCAGTTTATCTCACACTAAAGTGCATGACTGAAATAGCCTGAGTCACACCCCCCAAGGTTTCCCACTCAGGATGAAAATGAAAAAGTTTCTTTGCCATAACATAAAATTGGGTAAAAAACACATGGGAAACTACTAAAAATTAATATCCTGCAAGTTCAGACTCACTTTCTACAAACCACACCTGATGTTTTTCAAATGCGTTCACACTCACAGCAAGATTTTTTCATAAGAGGTGTCTCAGTCTCAAGAAGGAAACTGGATCCAGCTCACTCCTAAGGCTGTGAGGAACCAGTACAGGGGTTCCAAGTTATTGCTAGAGGATAGTCTGTGGGAACCAAATTAGATGGAATAAATCGTGGCTTGGCCTGGTCTCCTTACTTGGACAGAGTTAACCTGAGGCCATGGGAAGCTGCTAAAGGGTGGTTCATGTTTTTGGTTCTACTTCTCTGTTGGTTCAAGACCTTTGGACATATATGGTCAAGTTCCTGTTCTGAGTGAGGGATTGGATACCTGTTCTCAGGTGCCCTATGTATCGTTAGGTTAGCCATGCCCGATGGTCTTTTGGAAGCTGCCCTCAGACCATGTGGTCGATGGATGCAGCTCTCAGGCCATGTGGTCTTTATATGCTGCCTTCTGACCACATGGTCACTCTGATGCATTAAAATCTATCTTGGGCTACTACATCAGACCCATCCCAACTTATTTAGTCACTCTTAGCCCAGACAGACAGGACCTGGGATCGCAGCCCACGTCGTGATAATAGTCCAAAGTGGCCAAAGATGGATGTTTCACTGTCCCATGTGAGGTGGAAAGGCATGGAGGCCGTGAGTGGAATGGGGAAGAGGGCAGGAAACTTTTGTGAGGAGATTTTAAGTCATTCATGGAGATAAGAAAAATTAGTCTGAAAGGTTGTTTCCATTCATTTTTCTCATAATGTCACTCTCATTGCAAATTCTCTTTTCTGTTTTCACAGTTGTTCTTATTGGGTTGCCAGGTTTTCCAGGACAAAAACTTCTTTTGGCTCTGGTAGGAAAAACCTAGTCTTACTGCCTTCCTTTTTGTGCCATGGTAAAGCCTCTTTTATGACTGCTTAACAGATATCTTGGGCTATCAATAGTAATATTGAGGGCAATTCTTCTTTTGCTTAGACTGGTGCTTTCTTACAGTGTTTTCTGAGCTTGAAAAATCTCTATCTCAACACTATGCACAGGGTTTCCTCTAACACTGTTGCTGTGAGCTCTAAAATGTTATGAAACAAAACCCACATTCTGAGAAGTCCTGTAAAATTGATTTTAATATTGAGTGAATACTTTCAAGCACTGACTCAAAAAGAAAAACACTTTCGCTTAGGTGAGTAACACGTAGGGCTGTCAAGCAGGGAAATACTAAACTATTTACACTGGTTGACAACCAGCTCCCACTTTTGTGTATTTGAGACAGGTGTTGCCCCTTGCCATTACTGAAGCAGTATGAATGATAAGGGCCAAGACTTGAACCTTGGCATTCACCCCAAAACATGTAATTTTGTTTGCTGTATTATAATTTTTTTTATAATTACTTAGTTTGAAATCTAAATCTGACCTATGATCTCTTTAATATTATTGCTTTTGACATGAATTGTAGAGATTTCAAAGGCATTAGAATTTTACAGTATTTCCATTTCCTAATATCAGACTAGGTGTTTTTAATACATTGAAGTATCAGGATATCCAAGCCCAATGCAGTCACTGGTCTGAGGTGACCATAATTATGTACAACTAAGTCTTCTAAATATTATCTCTGCTTGATTATGTAGCTTTTTGACTAATGTCTTCAGGCTGAAATACAAAATCAATGCTTCATATTCTAGCTTTCATGTCATACTACATTGCTTTATGAGTATTGCATAATAGTTTGCTACAAGGAAACACAATACAGTCAGCTTTTTCAGTCTATTGCCATTATTGCTTATTATTTTCTAATATTTGTGATGGGAGACATTAATGAAGCATTGCTATTCTTGCATCTGTTTGAATTTTATACAGCTAGCATATTGTTCCTTTATCCTTGTCCTTTAGCCACAATGCTGGCAGCCAAAGTTATAGAGTTTGAAGGTTAAAAAGTATAAGAATCACTGATGTAGTGGCAATATTGCTGCTTTGGCTAAACTAAATAATATGGAGTAATAAAGGTAGTATTTTCTTTTTTTCTTCTCCATCTATGTTATTGAAATGAAAGATATTTAATTTGAATTGTCTCACTGCAACTATAAAGATGCTGTAGAAAGTCTGTGCTGGCATCAGTTTCAAAGTAGAGTGTCTGATCTACACAGGTCTGCTGAAAGCTGCAGTGAAATGAACATGCAAATGAAGTCTCAAGTTAGTGAATATTTACCTGTGTGCTTGCCTGAAGTCAGCAGGATTCTAATATATGCACTGAAAATCTTGCTGGACTAAAGTTTGGATCTGTCATAACAGTGGATCAGTGTCCCCTTACTACAATGAACAGTGTTAAAAAGCAGCCTGAAGGCAAAATTAGAAAGAAATTGGCTGTTTTTAGTTAAATTATTTGTTTTCCCACCCAGACTTCAGCTATGTCAGTAAAGAACTTTCAAGTTTTGCAGAAACCTGAAAGGTCTCCTCCTGCTGCTGGCACTGGGACACATAAAGTAAAACTAAGATTAAATTTTAAAATATTTTAAAATACACTTCTCGAAGTATTTCTGGTTGATGAAATTCAAAGTCAAAAATTTTACAGAAAGGAGTACACATTATAGGATAGCATAATGACATTTGTTAAAGATTGTGATTGTAAATCAATTTCCTGTCTTCAGATGCCGGGTAATGAAAAGTTTTCTAGTTAAAACAATTGTTTAAGAAACCTATTGTAAAAATCATGGACTTTTTGAAAGACCTAACAGATAGCTTTCTGATTTGCAAAAAAAGTAAAAGTGGTATTTTTGTATCTGGACTTTAACTACAAAGCAACAGAATATCCCTTGTTTTTATTGTTGAAATTACTCTCAGTTTCTAGCCTATGAGGCCCTGAAAGTACTATCTATGTCATTTATCAGCAATCCTCAGTAACTGTAGAAAGTTTCAGAAGACTAGAAAATGACAAGAAGAATGCCCATCTACAAAAAGGATTGGAAGGATGATCCTGAGAACTACAGTCCTGTCAGACCGATCTTGGTTCCAGGCAAGATAATGGAGCAGATCATCCTGAGTGCCATTGCACATTACATGAAGGACAACCAGGTCATCAAACCCAGCCAGCACTGATTTAAGTAAGGTAGGGCCTTCCTTTCCAACCTGATCTCTTTGTACAAGGTAAACTACATGGTGGGTGAGGGGAGGGATGTGGATGATGTCTATATGGTCTGCAGAAAATTATTTGACACAGTCCCTTACAGTATTCTCCTGGAGAAACTCACTGCTGGTGGCTTGGATAGGTGGACTCTTCTATGGGTAAAACCTGGATGGATGGCTAGGCCCAGAGAGTTGTGGTGAATGGAGCAAAATCCAGCTGGTGGCCAGTTGCTACCAGTGATTCCCAGGGCTCAGTTTTAGGCCCAGTCCTGCTTGATTTCTTTATTGATGATCTGGACATGGGACTTGAGCGCACCCTCAGTAAATTTGGAGACAACACTGAGCTTTCAGGGAGTGTTGATATTTTTGAGAGAGGGAAGGGTCTGCAGAGAAACCTGGACAAACTCGGCCAATGGGCTGAGGGCAACTGCAGGGGGGTCAATAAGGGGAAAGCTCCTGCACTTGGATCACAGCAAACTCCATGCAGTGCTACAGGCTTGGGGTTGGAGCCCCTCACTTTAAAAAAGACACTGAGGTGTTGGGGTGTGTCTAGTTTAGGGCAATGAAGCTCGTGAAAGAACTAGAGAATGTGTCTGATGAGTAGTGGCTGAGGCAGTTGAGTTTGTTTAGTCTTGAGAAAAGGAGACTCAGGGGGAACTTCATTGCTCTCTACAACTACCTGAAAGGAGGTTGTAGCCAGGTGGGAGTCAGTCTCTTCTATGTGGGTGCAGTGAGAAGACCAGAGGAATTGCCTTAAGCTAAGACAAAGATTCAGACTAGATATTAGAAAAAACAAAATCACTGTTAGGGTGTTCAGGTACTGGGACAGGTTGCTCAGGAGGCAATGGAGTCACCATCTCTAGAGCTGCTTAAGAGGTGTCTGGATCTGATGATGAGTTATGCTTTAGTGGTTTTGGGTTACAATGGTGTCACTGGGTTGGACTGGATGATCTTAAAGGTCTCTTCCAACCTTGACATTTCTACAATTTTATTAAATGCTTTTGGATATTCTCTTTAGTCCTGGTTGCTGTACATTGATCAGCAAAAATCAAGGTACGTATTTGTGGGATAAATATTGGCATACCCATATGTACATTGATATAGGAAACCACATTATTTCTCACTATGTGTCTCATAGGCAAAACACATAATGCTAGCATTAGGTGGGTGGCTGAGTGTACCACCCATTTCATGTATATGCTTTATGATAGTCATAACTTCAATGAATATATAAAGGAACTTGTGAGTAATAACTCATCCTAATATTATATGAATCATATCAGTCTTCTGAGAATTTATTAATTCTTGAATAAGGAGAATCTCATATATTTCCACTATTTTCTACACAGTACTAATTAAAAATTAATTTAACATTCTAAAAGAGAACCTCAGTTCTGTGTATTTCCATGAAAGGAAATAAAATTTCAGGTTCTAGCAAACTAAAAAAAAATATTTCAGAGAATTACCTTGTTTCCTTGTTAAATCAATTGCCACTTAAGTAGATTCCTATTATGTCATGGATTTTGTTCATGTTGCAACAGTATAAATATCTGGAAAAGAATGTACATTGACATAATTTTCTAAAGTAGTTTCTGAGATAAAGCAATTCTGAATTCTCCTATTAAGTCATCTGTCATGATAAACAAAAGAAAATAAAAAATGTAAAATAAATCCTGGGCTTACTGCTTAGAAACAAGACAGAAAAAAATTCTCTTCATTTATCGATTTTATATGGCTAATTAAGTTGTCACTTTTTCTGATTTGTAATTATGGTCATAATTTTTATATTGAATGTTGATTTTGCAGCAATATTTTATTATGTTTTAGTCTAGCAATGTCTATTATTGACTTTTCTACTTGTTGATAAAACTGATACATTGGTGTTTAATAGTTTTTATTTCTTTCATTTGTTTCCTGCATCATTCATAGGTTGGTTTTGGAAGATACTGTTCCCTGTAATGACAGTTTGGCTTGTGAACTTAGCCCGTGTGAGCACTGACAGTGCTTCAGGAAGCATATACTGCTCTTAAAGGCACAGCAGTGCCAAAAAAATGCTTTTGTTTTTCTGGGACTTAGTGTGACTCTATGTATTTAAGGTTCATCACTTCTCAGAATCCTCCCTTCTGTGTTATTTGCTTGTTTTGTCTCTTTCCTTACAGGAACAATTGGACTTCAGCTAGATTTAAATATGTTCTTTCTTTCAAATACCCTTTTCAACAGAACATATTAATTGTGCTTAATCAAATGCAATTTATGTATTATGAAGGATATTAAAAAAACCAACACTTATCCACTAAATGCTTTTACATTAGTTATGCTTTTCTTTTCTCTTTATTTATTTTGTCAGAATCAGATTTTGATTGAATTTAGATCAACCATATTCAAATTATCCCCATCTGTAATTGACACCAGGATGTGCTCTCTTGTTCTTTTTCATCGTTTTCAGCTGCATATTTGCAAAATGGCTATGTGTTTGAGTCCAGTTGTTTTCATGGACAATTTCAGGACTCTAAATTACTCAGTGGTAACTTGAATAATTACAGAAATACAAATCTCTTTCAGCATACAGAGTACTTGGGAACAATTTTCAAAAACCTTTTTGCATATTTTGCATCCAAAATTTATTACAAATTCTAAGATGCAAGACTGTTTTTATTCTATGACTGGATGTTTTTCAAGTTTATAGAACATTTAAAATGGCAAAAAAGAACAAATCTGCTTTGGACATTTGCCCTAATACAAAATGCG
Source organism: Sitta europaea (assembly GCA_013400255.1). Lineage (NCBI taxonomy): Eukaryota > Metazoa > Chordata > Aves > Passeriformes > Sittidae > Sitta > Sitta europaea. The sequence continues at coordinate 1,553,071 of VXBS01018111.1, read as the reverse complement.
TGCCATGAATATTCATTATGCTTCTTTTTCTATGACATATTTAGAATGAATATTGCCTGATAAAAATATTTTGTAAAGAGAATCAAAGAGGTTAAAATGCCATCATACAAAATCTGCAGAATTTCTTGTCTCTATAGGTTAACAATACATCTCTGCAATATTTGACTATAATTATAAGATAACGTGATTCTGACCAAAGTGTTTGATGGTAATTTTCAGCATTCTGCCCTCAATGGCTATTTCATTTGCGGCTCAGCTTTTGTCAATGCATCCATATTTCTCCCTGTCTTTTTGCTAATTTTTATGTCTTCTGGTTGATACAAAAGACAAGAAACTAATTTTTTCTTGCAAATTAGTTTAGTGTGGTTTAAAATATGTTGATAACTTTGCCCTTTTTATTCACTTAGCTTTTTGTTTTTATTTGTCAGGGTTTTTGTAGTATATGTTGTCTATACATATATCTCACTAGATTTTTTGAATAAATTAAATACTTTACATTATAATTTGGATAATCACATGTATTCATGTGATAATATACATGTACTCAGAAAAGCAGCGCTTTTATGAAAAAAAACGCAACTATATCTACATGTATTTAGTTACTAGTTATGTTGAAAATGCATTTAGAAATCTCCAGTGTTATATAATCTAAATGTCCATGATTTTGACAAACTTTCATTACATAAGCTAAACTATTTTACCTCTGAATGAACATGGTTGCTATCCAAGCAAAATAAAAAAAAAATGCATGAGATTTTTGACAATAACCAAATACTTTTTAATGAGTTAAGATAGTTTGTATGTTTTCATTTTTAATAATTTTTCTTTAAATTTTTAATCCTTATCCTTGTTCCTAGGCAGGAATATCTATCTATCCATCTATCTATCTATCTATCCATCTATCCATCCATCCATCCATCCATCATTTATGTATGTATATATATATATATATACAGACACACAAAGGCACACATGGTAACCAAGATTTACATGAGCTCTAGCGATGAAGATAACTCACTTTGTGCTGCAGCTGTAGCTGACCAGTTAAATTCAGCTTCAATTTTTGTCACTGGAAAATCTCTCCATGCAGTTTTCCATGCTGTTTTTATTTAGTGTGCTGTTTGATATGGACACAGGGAAAGGATAGCTTCTGTATTTACTGAAATCTGTTTTTTGTCTGAAAACTATTGTGCTACATCCTGTCTTTCTAGAAATACAGTGACCAAAACAGTGCATCACTTCAAATGATGTGTTGCTGGTACCTAGTAGGGGATCAGGCTCTTTAATGGGTTTTATATCCCATTTTATTCATGTAAGTGTGATTTTTTTTCTTGAACAACAGAATGATTGCAATTCTGTTTTCAAGTCATAGTATAGGACAGTATTTATTCTTTTTGTATCAGAACTGTAACTTGTGTTTGTGCAGCAGTGTATCTTTGCATGATTTTAGTATTCTTTATTTATCCCCACTGAACAGCAAATTTAAGAAGCATATAAAAATACTGAATCATGTTAGACCTAGGACAGAACCCTGGAAAGCCCTGCTTGACACAGCCTTTTGCTTGACAGCAAAACATTGATATTGTCTCTAGTCCGTATTATTTTCATCTAGATTATGTCTCCCAAGGCTGCTTATGAGAATGCCTTTCACAGCCTTGCTCAGGTCAGGATCTATCTGCAAAAGTAAATCTACTTTTTCTTTTCTATTCACAAGGCCTGCTGCTCTCTAGAAGAGAGAAATTATGTTTTGGTTGACACAATCCATTCATGACAAATCCATATAACTTGTCACTCACCTCCTTATTTTCTTATATCTGCCACTAGCAGTTATTGTAGCTCCTTGTTGCAGTAGAGCTATGAGTTGAAAATTGTTGCAGAAGAGCAGTAAAGGTATTAGCCTTTCTGTCATTAGTTGTGGTTAGCAGCAGCAGCAGCAGACTGACATTTTCCTTTGTTTTTTCTCTTGTCTTGTACTTGGCGTTCTCTTTGTCCTTTGCTAATTGCTGCTCCTTTTTCTTTTTTTTTGCCCTCCCTATGGTTCTCATTATGTCCCTATATGTTCATGCTATACTTTCATGTTCATTTTCATTAGTCTGGCCTAGTTTCCACTTCCTTTTTGCTCATTTCATTTTAAATCTATGAATGTTCTTCATTTAGACAAGTATGTCCCTTACGATATTTTCTGTCTTTCCTCTTCAAGGGAATAGCTTGCACTCGAGCCTTTTAAGCTTTTAAGCCTTTTTTTTTAAGAGCCGCCAGATTTTTTAAATATCTTTTTTTTCTCAGACTAACCTCTCAGGATATGCAGTCCAGCAAATCTGTGAGTTTACTAAATCTTCTTTCCTGAAATTGATTAGTTTACTTTGCACATTTTTGTGGTAAGAAAATTTGTTTCATGACCTTACAATTCCATCCATCTCAACATTGTACAGTTTTAAAGGCAAAATAAGCCTGGATTTTTCTCTTTGATGGTTATCTTCCCCAACAGTGGCCACAAGTACATTCAACAACTTGTTTAGTAATATATCTCTTCTTTTGCCAGCTGGGTGTCAGGTTAGCTGGGCTACAACTCTGCCAGTTGCTTAAGAAAAACTCTTTTTCTGGGTTTAATAAAAACCTATATCAGACTCCCTTGCTAGTTAGAAACTACACTGTTATGTCTTTAAGCACTATTGAAGAACACTCAGTGTTGTACCTATATCTATATTCTGGTCCCCAGAGTAGACTATAATAAGCAAGAAAACATTATTTTGCTGTTCCATGTTTAGCATGTTATATGCCCTTTCAGTAAAGTCTGATTCCTGCAAATTGAATATGACACTTGCCATAACCAAACTCGTAAAATATAGATTCTTGCTCTGATTATATAGAATGATGTCAGGCTCCACTGCTTACTTCTTTAAAAAAACCCTTGCTTCAGAATGCTGGTATTTGCTTGGTAAGCCAACCCTGTATATTCCTTCTTAGCCCTTTGGCTCTGTTATGCATATTCATGACTCTTGGTAGAGTCAGCCACTTCTATCAGTTCTGTAGAGCTGGATATTTAGAAGCTTTTGCAGATATGTATGTTATCATCATGATTGTTATGTTGTTGACAGCAAGAAACTCAAGACATTATTCCTTTTCCAATAGTGTAAATATGAACTATTACTGAACTCTGTGAAGCTGTTTTGGGTTTATGACCTTTATCCCTGTGTTTCCATCTGCAGTAATAATAGCATGGGGATAATCCAAAGCTCATGGAGATGGCAGTAATGGAAGAAATAGATGAAGATTAGAGGGGGACAAACACTGCCCCTCTAAGACATTAAGTGGCAAACCCTTCAATTTGGCTAGAAACTGCTCTACACTTTCTTCACACTGTGTATCCTCTTATATAACCCTGATGCCACTAAGGTGTTTTCTGATAACAATAAAAACCCCTGTCTAAAACCAGCACCAAATTGCCATTCAGATGAAAGAAGAATTATCATGATCTTCAGAGGAAAGATGCTGTTTCTCTGGTTCTCCTCAGTAACGATTTCAAAAAAGGTACACATACCTTTGTGCCTTCTGTTAAGCAGACAGAAAAGAAGCTCTGTAAACACAGGGATTTACTGGCAAATATGCTGAGGTAAGTCATTGACTTTGATAATAACCACTTCATATGATGCATTGTCAAAATAAAAAAATGTAACATAAACTTTCTTGACACTTAAATAATTTGTTTAACAAAGTCATATAGGTTAAGAATATTTAATGACTAATTTTGTGCTTTAATTTGGTTGGGAATAAATGGCTCATGCACTACATTTTGTGATCTGTTTAATGAAAATCAAAAACTGGCCTTTATTTCCAAAGAACTGTAGCTACTTCTTTCATGTTTTTAAAAACTACAAGAACAGCTGGGTTGGCATACAGACTACAAATTTGGGTTCTTTCATATTGGCCCAAAAATGCCTGATTTTTAGTAAAAAATAGCAACTTGTCTAACTTACTAATTAATATTCATAAACCTTTAATTAGGCATATAAATCACAGCAATCAATTTGAATCTAATTGTTTATATTCCACTTCTTTGAAACTAAATTCTTATCAATCTAAAAATTAAAATCTGCATTGGTGACTTTTACACATTCTTGTTACTTCATAATAAAAATGAAAGTTATACAGCTTCACACCTAAAAGAATTTAACTAATTCTCTGAGCCATATTTCACCTGTACACATTAGAACACTTTCAGACACCCTTCAGTTCATTCCCAGTCTTCTATTACGCTCAGAAAGTTCCTTGCCTCGTGGCTAATATACCTGTTGTCAGCAGTTCCTCAGGCTGACCACTTCTCTGCTGTGACTCTTTTCTGATATGTCCTGATGTCTCTAAAAGCTCACTTCTCTGAGCAAGATCTTCAAGGAAGGAATAACCTCCTCCTCCTTCTTGTACCTGAGTTAGGATGTTAGAGTCTAGAAGGGTGAATTACTAAATGAAGGAAGAGAATCACCTGCAGACGTTCATGACTAATCACCTATATTCTGTCTGAAGCTTGGTAAGAAATCAAAAAATAGAAGGCTTTGTCCTGAGACCTGTCCTGTTAAGATCTTCCTCAGTATCTTCAAAGAAACAGCAGAGTTCCCCTCTTTTTAAGCTGCCAAATCTGAAGGAACAGGCTCTGCTCAATGACAGAGCTGCCATCCAAAAGGACCTAGCCAGGTTGGAGGAGTGGGGCATCAGGAATTTCTGGAAATTCAGTAATGACAAATGTAAAAGTCCTTTGCCTGGCAACAAAGAGTAACTGATACCAGTTGGGGCATGACTGGCTGAATGCTGAAAAAGACATCAAGGCTGTGACAAAAAACAAAGTAAACATTGGTTAGCAGGGCTTGATATAAGGAAAGCCATTTTCACCATAAGAAAAGCTAATTAGTGGAGAGTAAGCATTCCAGAGATTGTACAGTCTCTGTAGCTACAAAGTTTTGAGATTCAAAACCTGACTAGCCTGGTCTAACACCATAGCTGACCCAGCTTTAAGCAGGAATTTAGACTAGAGGTGTCTGAAGATTCTGTGGTCCTGTGCTTTTAGGAATACCTCAACTAGCTTGCATGTGTCAGAAACTATTTATCCTACAACAGTATATACAACTGATTGTTATTTTAGAAAAGCCTATGCTAGAATACAGTCACAGAAATATTGTTCTTCTATTCACAATGATATAAGTCTGGTATTAGCTTGATAATGCAAGACTAATTGCCCATAATTACTAGAGAAAAATATTTCATACAGATGCAGGGTGAATACTAATGAGTTAGCTGATAGTTTTGTAGCTAGTTCTGACAGAAAAGCTATGCCAAAAAATACCACATAGTTCTGGTTTGGTGATGTGTTCTGAAGCTGGTGGGACTTGTAAAATGATGTGCCCTGAGAAAGGGTACCATCTATTTCTTATTTTTTTTATCTATAAAGATAAAAAGATAATACACTTGAAAGTAGAACAGAAGCAGGTAAAACAAGAGTCCATTTATTAGTAATTCCCAGGTATAGCTTAAATCTTTATATTCCCCTCACTACCTTCTTCCTCTTCCTAATTTTCAAACAGTAGCAGGCAAATACTGTTATTTGAAGTCCTTCATGAACTCATGAGCTAGAATCTTCAGAAAAACATCTAATTGTCAGATACAGAACTGTAAGCCATGAGCCATGAAAGATTATTATTTTAGGACTTTTCAGTGCACATATATGTTTCCTCTCCTAAAGATTTTCTCTATTTTATTTTCCTGCTTCATAGTACATTCAGCTTTACTTTACAACATTCCATATAATTACAAACTCATTCTGATGTCACTTTTTTAAGACTGATATCTGAAGGTGCCCTATTTCAAAGTGTTTCTCTTTCAGATTAAGGTTTCTGCATGGATGGTTCTAATGTTTTGAGTTTAATAAAAACAAAAATCATAAAAATACCAACTGTATGCACATATATCAAGGATTTGAGGATGCCAGTGAGAATATTCTACAATGTTTTCTAAACCAGGAAGTAAACCTATTAATATAATTTTTCCAGTCCTCTTTTGGGCAATACACAGCTGTTTCTTGAGAGGTATTGAATTCCTGCCCCTTGCAAATGATCAGCTTAAATGACCTCCAGAGTGTTCTGCAGGAAAATAACCTAAAATTTGTATGCTTTTCCTTCATTCCTCAAAACAAGACAGAATAGTTCTCCAGCACAATGGAAGTTCTGTGGAGCACTGTTGTTCTGTAGCCGAATTTTAAAACAACCAAGCAGAAACCCTTCATCTAACACCCTTCATGAAAGTAAATATTGTGGAGAGCACTCATATGAGACATTTGCAGTTTGGTCCTGTTTGTCCAAAGAGACTGTGTGCAGTGGGTTTTACTGATTATTAGAACAGTGAAGCCTTTTTATCAAGATAATTACAACTCATGAAAATAAAAATGCAAAAAAATTATCAATTTTTACTAAATTTTTATCAAATCATATAATAACTGAAGTTATAATCTCATTATTTAGCCAAAATATTGGATAATTGTTAAAAATTATATTAATGGTCTAAATCATGCCATATTGACATCAAGAGGAGGTACATATCAGTGATGGTGGAATCAGAATGTGATACTCAATATTGAGACAGTGTCCTGAAACTATTTAATTGGAAGTTTTTAAGTCCAAACATAATAAAATACACCTGCAAGTTTTAGCGGTAAAATTACTTCATGAATTTTAATTTGGTCTACTAGATAACAGGTTCCTCTGAAATTAAAATAAACACAGACACACCTTGCCCAAGCTCCCCAAGCTCTGGATGACAGCTAATGGATAAGTGGATTTAAAGATCAGCAGCCTGAGAAAGAAATTCGCTACAGTCTAGAAGTGAGGGACCTAAACAGCTACATCCTACATTCTCAGTACCTTATTTCCAAACACAAAAATCTGAGTTTAACTGAACTTCTCCCAGCTTAAAAACCTGGGATAATATGAAGAAAAATTTGCTCTACCATAAGGGAAACGGTGATGGCTGTTTCACCTGCCATTTCCAATAACTCATATTTGGGGCATTTGGCCAAGAATGGATGATCCATGTTTGATTTCCTTTTATGTCTGATAGGATTTAAATCTCTTTCCTATTTCCTACATGTCAAGGTATAAAATGGGAAAGAGAAGAAATGGGTTAGACACATGCCAGAAGAGAGAACTGTTTTCTGCTTCTGGGACTGTTCACAAGTTTTACAAATTGAAGTGCAGCATTAAATACAACATGAGTTTGGGAATTAGAAGACATGATAGTTCTCAAAGGCCTGAGAAAACACTGTGACAACCATGAGTTGATTTAACACGCTGGTGTTTCTACATCTATTATGAAACACGATGTGCTCACTTTTTGAAGAAGCGCTGTTCACATCTTACATGTTAGCCTACTCATTAAAGCATTCATAGCAAAAAAGAATTTCCATAAAAAAGTTTAAGGTAAAGGTTACTTGAGCTTTGAGTTTCTTACACCAAATTTCTTGAAGCAAGACATAAAATTTGAAACTGCTCAACGTGAGAATGAAATTAGCAAAAAATTTCCAGTCTCTGACTGAATAATACAGCTGCAAGGCACTTGCAAAAGGAATGGTACAACAGATTGTTTCTTCCTTCTTTAGACAGTTCTCCTTTTTGGTTGATGCACCCAGACTCTGGATCCCAAGTGAGCAAAGTTAGGTGCCTAAACTCCAGAGATGGTTGTGATTCCTGGTCTCTCTGGGTTTGGTGTATCTTATGATAATGGCAATTCTTATGTTGTATACAGAATTTTATAACTTCAGTGGAGAGCATTCCCTGCCCCTAGACATGATTGGATACCTGTTGGGACATGGTGACCAAGCACACAGTAGATACTGAAAGTACTTAATGAATTCAATTCACTGATTTCATGAAGAACAAAGCCTGATATAACTATCAATATCCAGCATTGAACCTTAATTGCAATTCCTGTTTACTCACTGTCTCATGAGAGTTTATAGATCATATTTCTCATCATCCATTTCTTCTTGTGAGGCAGAAACCCACTTGGTATTCCCACTCAGTGTTTGTGCTCTTTATATATACCCAGTATCATGCTATGCATTTTTATTATCTGTGCTGTAATAGAAAGCAAATAAAAAAATATTATAAATTCAATAAAACAATAGGGGAAGATACAATATAGGGCCCTGGAGAAAATGCCTGGGAATAGCAGGCAGAAACTAAAATGTGAAGCACATATTGATCTTTTTGTTATGCCTGAAGAATGCAGAGTGTGTAAACAATGGAGGGAGGAATGGATGTGTGGGTCTTTCTTATCTGGCATGACTGATTTTCTGTAGCCACCAGACAAACAAAGGTATTGCTTTATCATCATGATTATGAAGAATGAATATCCACTGATAAGGATAAAATTTAGCTTTGCATTATGAACTTAAATGCTGAATATTTTCCTAAAAATGTTTAAAATAGATGAACATAGGAGTGCCTGGAATTACATGAAATTGCCATTTTCAAAATTTTTTGTCTGTAACGGGAAAACCAGAGCAAAAAAAAATAAGGCTGTCAAAAAAAATTCTAACCCAAAATCCCATTGCCTCCGTAAGGGCTGGAAATTTAACTAGTGACTTTTTGAAAATATCTCTTAAATTTACAATTTATGGGCCATCTTTATCTTGCAGCACTTCCTGAAAAATACCAGAAATTATTTTGAGACATTTCAAATAAACTTAGCCAGACTTTTCTACGTCTTCAACAAGTACAGCATCTGCTTGCAATTGTTTCATGACACACAATGGTGATGTTTTACTGTGACCTGAATCCTTGAAGTCGTTATTTGAAAAATGTCAAAACCTCTTGAGTATCCGTATTCTTTACAATTTGTAGTTCCTTTAGCATCTCTTCCTATTGCAAATACAATGAAAGAGGGCAGTGTCCTAATGGCATTGTGAGGTATATCTATGTGATGTGAGACATATGAAGAGAATGAAACTGCCTTTATTTAGTGTGCCTCTCATGACCTGCGGACAAACTGTTCAAGGCACTCACACATTCCTCATGTTCTTCTAATACTGTAAAACCAGAAAATAGAATCTAATTAATTTCTAGAAGAAAAATCTATTTCAGACTAAGTACTCTCTAAAAGTGAAAAACAAGTTGATTAAACCTGAAGGATTAAAATTATGGTGGCTTTTAACTCAGTGAAGTCCATGTTTGAAAGTGATGGTAGAGTTTTATAGTATTACAGACAGCATCTTCTAAACCACAAATGAAAAGTCCTGTATTATGAAATTCCCAATCTCATATATTTGCCTAATTGCTAAGATATGAGAATGTTCTAAGTCTTATTGTTATCTAGAAGTTTTACAAAATTTAAGTAAACTGATTCTACCACCATGATTCTACCTATGATCCAAGATACTACAATAATAGAAACATTTTATAATACTGAGAACATATCTATTATTTACTTGAGCTGCAGCTTATTTCCTAAAACAGTGTTCATTTGATTCAAGTCAGTGCACTAAAGATGTTCATGGGAACATCTTTTTTTCCCTTTACTTTAACTACAGAAACATATTTTGATACATATTTTTAGAGTTGTTTAAGTGGGTTTTTTTTGTTCTGAAAAGAAAATTATTCAAGATAATAGATTGATAAAAATCACTAATTTCGCAGCTGATGATTTAAATAATTTGTAGTAAAAATATATATATTTTGTTTCTGCCAAATACTTTAGTAAGGAATGTAATGCAGTTTCTACTCATTCTATATATATATACACATCATATTAGATGTGGTAAATTTAGAAGAAAAGACCTTAAATTAAACTGTAAAATTATTATAGATATGGTATGTTAATGCTGAATTTACAATAAAATCAGAAAAATTATTGGACCAGCAAAAAGGATTAAACATTTAGTCATTATGAAGCAAAATATAAAAGAACATACTGCTCTATAAATTTTAAATTGGTGCTTTACTACTTTTTACAGTCTATGGAAAATGTTTATATGTTTATTTCTTTATCAATTTATTTGTTTAACTGAATTTTTCAGCCCTAAAATGAAAAACAAGAATCTAGTATCTGGGTACAATTACATTAGTAGTAAATTAATATATTTTAACCAGCATCAGTCACATCAAGGATCATAGCAACACAGAAATACAATAAAAATAATTATTCTCCCAATAATGTCTATATTATTGTCAAACTTTAACTTCTGTGTTTTAGTAAGCATATTCAAAATATGATTGATTTTATGGTGTGCACTGAAAAAAAGCAAGTGGATTCCAGATGTTACAAATGAAGACAGGAAACAGTACTAGAGACAGAGAAGTGGTAATGAAAAAAGACACCAAATACTTTTTCTTATATTTACTGAAGTTCAGGTGAGCTTTGTCTCATCTCAGAATTGCAGAGATACAGCAGAAGATGAAGGAAAGGTAAGTCTCTTGAAAGTGTTGGTCTCCAGCACTTTTAGACCTAAGCCCAAACTGTAATATTGGTATTACAACTCCAGTAACAGCTAATATGGATGACAGAGCACACACCTAATATGTTTTCATAAAGAAAAAGCACTGCTTAGCAAAAGATGCACTACATCTAGTACCAGAAAGATGTAGCTCTTTTTCACTGTAACAATACAGCTTTAGTCTTGAAGTGACCAAGGCATGGATGAAACTGCAAGGCTGCTTTCAAAAAGAAATGAGCCTAGGCTTCAAGCAGTCTCTAAATTAGAGCAGTCATTCTGTCTGTAACACTTACATGATCATATAGAAACAGCAGAAATAACTTGGAAGACCTGCAGATTTCAAAACTTCTCAAAAATAAACTGAGGGCAAATGGATCCATCTCTGTTACAGATATTACCTGTCTTTTAAAGTGCTTTTCCCAGTCAGATCTTAGTGTATAAGAGTAGGTATGGGAGACTTGCTGGTCTCCATCCAAGCCTTAAGCTTTCCCAAACCATATGGCTGACATTGCTTGTGATTTTGTAGACACACTGTAAATGTTACATAAAAAAATTAGAAAGGAAAACATCCCGAAAGCCTAGTTGTAGAACAAGACTCCAGAGTTTGTTGTTTTAAAGTGATCTTTAGTTTTTATGAAGCCCAACACATAATATTTTAATAATTAGATTTAGTAAAAACAGATACGTACTTTCAGCATACTGAGCTGTAGTTTTTTCATATGAATGAGGCAAAGGAAAAGAAGGTGAAATCATCATATTATCCATTCATATAGTAAATACAAAATGAATTATTTTTACCTGGAATCCCAGTGTTGAAGGAGAAGGAAGGTTGCACTTTGCAAATTAGAATTATGGTACATAAGTGTTCCAAACTCCAATTTTTTTTTTCCTGTACGATTTGGCAATTCTTTAAATGTAATCAATAAGGGAGGTTCTATAAATAATTTTAAAGGGTAAGGTTTTTGACACTGTTTCCCATAATGTTCTCACAGAGAGACTGTGTCTGTGTGGGCAAGATGAGAAGACAGTGAACTGCAAACAGGCTGAAGAGCTGGGCCCAGAGAGCAGAGATGAGTAGAAAGAAATCTAGTTGGAGGCCAATAGTGTACCCTAAGAATCAATATTGAGTCCTATCCTATGACCTGGAAGATGAGATAGAGTGTATGCTCAGGAAGTTTGTTAAGAATACAAAACTGGCAGGTGTGCCTGACATGCCAGAATAATGTACTGTCATGCTGAGGGACAGGCTGGACAAATAGGTCAACAGAACCTGAAGTAATCTAACAAAGGGAAGTGCACACTCTTGACCCTGGTAAGTGGCAACAGCAGGAACCAATATAACCTGAAGTTCAACAGGCTGAAAGGCAGATTTCCAGAAAAGGACCTACAGGTTCTGATGGACTCAAAGTTAAATGTAAGTTGGAAATATTTTCTTGAAGCAAAAAAAAGAGAAGTGGCATCCTGGATTGCAAAAAACAAATTGCCAGCAGGTTGAGAAAGGTGATGCTTCCTTTCTACTGAGCACCAGAGAGGTCACACTTTGAGTACTGTGTTCAGTTCTACGCTGCCCAGTACAACAGAGCTATGAACATGCAGGAAAGAGTTTAACCAAGGGCCATGAAGATGTTGCAAGGACTGGACCAGGACATCTTTCCTATGAGGAAAGTCTGCAAGACTTAAGAATGTTCAGTGAAAGGAAGAGAATGCTAAGGATGAATTTTGTCAGTGTATGGAAATACCCAAAGGAGGAAGGTGGAGCAAGGCTTAGCTGTGCACAGTGACAGAACTGGAGGAAATGGGCACAAACTAAAGCACAGCAGGTGTCATTGGAACATTCAGAAAACAGTTTTTCACTGTGATCAAGCACAGGTTGCCCAGAGAGGTTGCGGAGTTTCCATCCTTCAAGATACTGAAAAGTTGGGGGCTGTACCAGATAGTCCCTTCCAATATCAAACACTATGATTCTGTGATGGACATAATTTTTTTTCTCCTTTCTTTTCTGAGATGCAAAGAATATTCTATTATTACTGACCCTAAATTATACATTCAGCTGTCTTCCTTGCATTTATTAGATCATTTTCTTTGGTATCATGTGAATTTTGAGGAGCTAATCCTGATGTAAAAGCTGTTGAAAACAGCAGGGTCCTGAGTGACTACATAATCTCATTTACACACTTCTGTTGTAGTCACTGAACACAAGAACATGAAAACAGTAAAAGAACGGAATGAAGACAAGGATTATGTGGGCACTTGGAAGGAAAATGTATCTGGTTCTGCTTTCTTTGTATGCTAATACATAATTATTTTCTTCAACTAGATAAAATCAGTTTAAAAAGTTAACAAATCAATAATGGGGGAAAAAACATCGATTAAAAAAAAGGCCCTGAGGACCTTAATTTCACATTATTTTACAAATTAAAGAAAAAAAATGATTGTTAGTTATGTACTACACACTTTAAGAAAAACTTTCCTCTTTGAGAACTTTTCTGGGTAAGCATGGCATTTTTAACATCACCATTTAGTTCCTTCATGAACTGTTTAAAAGACTGTTTCTAGCATGAAAACGCCATTTCCTGTATTTTTGCCAACTTTCACCAATAGTGTTATATAATCTTCCAAATAAAAGACTACTAGTAGGGTGTTTGCATAATCTTACAACACTTTGAACCAGAACTTTTGCGTATTTTCATCACTGGCAGGTCACACTAGAGATTTTTTCTTTTGGGAACCACTGGCAGTGGAATTTCCACATTGGCTGCAAGACGATTTTCTGAAATTCATGTGAAGTCCTTGACTCTCTTGGACTTCTGCTCTCACTTGCTGTACAGTGCATAGAATACAAAGATATCAAAAAGATTAAAAAAAGGAAAAAAAAAAAAGAAAAACACCATAAGGTAAGCTAGATCTCTTCAGTTAATCAGTACGTATGTCAACTAAGCCCAGAAGAAATCTGTGAAACTTCCTAGCTCATTTCCTACATAATAGTCTACCATATAGCACCCACTCTGTCAGTGAACTTGGAAAATGCCTGTTTTCAGATGAAGATGTTTATTAATAGAGTCTATGTTCATTAGTATTCTGTTACAACTGCCATTACTACCCAGTTTTAACAGCTGAAAATTTATTTCCTAAAAAAACATTGTCATATATATTTCAATTTGTGCACTTTCCCATTGAAGCCATTATGTCTTTCCATAATTTTCCCCACTATATCTGAAAGTAGATCAGATGCTATTCATTGAGACAATTCTCAGATTTGTTTTCATGAAGAAAGCAGAGATATGTTTAAGACTTATGTGACAGGTTATAGCTACAAACATTTAAGAGATGCAGATTCTCTCCAAAAAGTCAGTGATCTTTTCTGTCTTTGTTTCTTTCTAAATGCCTATGCATTTTCCTCTCAAAGATCTTCATCTATTTTAGCCTCATGACTGTTTACCTCTGCAGAAATTTCAGGTGTGATATCTAAAGGGTTTTTTAGTAGTAATTTTGTGTTTACTTCTAGATAATTAATTAAAATTATGAATAGTCTTGGGCTTCATTTTGGTTCCTCTAAAATAACCTCCCTGCCTCATAGAAATAACTCCATCACTGCATTTCATTCTGCCATTTGCTATCTTATAGCTGCCAGGGAGCTGGGTCTATCTAAAATGCTCTTACAGTAATGTGTTCTAAGTAATACGCTATGTAGTAATTTTAAAAAAAAACCCTAAACTTTCTGCAGGCGTTTATATAATGTAATAATATAATAAATAACCTCTCTATATAACTTGTTTTTATGTGTTTAACCTATATTTTTTTCATAAAGCCTCTGTTATTAACCCCTATGTTAAAAAGCAATATGAACTGTCTGTCCTCATTTATATGTATTTTGCCATGAGGTTTTAAGCTATCATTGTGAATAGAAGAAGTGTTTTGTCTTTAATGTCAGTTTATTTTAACATCACAATCTAACTCCTTTTTAATCCATCTAATACAAACCACAGAGATTTAATATACATGGTTCTTTTCCCCTCAGCATATTGTGTCAAACTGTATAAAATGCTATGCACAAAACAAATCCAAACAAATCAAAACAGTGGTCTGGTTTCAGCTTATTTTCTTCCCAATAGCTGGTACAGTGGTATGTTTTGGATTTATTATGAGAATAATGCTGATAACCCAATGATATTTTTGCGATTGGTGAGCAGAGCTCACACAGAGTCAAGGCTTTTTCAGTTTCTCATCTCACCCTATTATTTTTCAATGATAAATGTATCATTTATTTTGTATGTTCTAATATTTTTTATTTTATATTATTATTTTTTTTCTGTCTCATTAAGATGTCTTTCTTTCACCCACCAAATTTTACTTTTTTTTCCAATCCCACCTGGGGACTGGGACAGTAAGAGAACAGTTATGTGGTGTTTAGCTGCCACATAGTCAGACCTGTCTAAATAAAAAACTGCAATTTTGTTATTAGACAGATTCTAGTTTTTATAAAGCTGAAAAAAATAATTTTTTTTAATTAAAAAGACTAGGTTTTTTTATAAAGCCTAGTTTTAGTGGTCTGAAATTAACTACATTCTAGTACTTGACATTTTATCATCTGAGTTCTGTCATCTTTATCTTATTTTTCTATGGACTGTTGCTAGTATAATTTATTGAGGGTTGCTGTCTTACAACCACAATTATCAGGACTTTTGCAGTCTTTGCATGTATATATTTGACTGCATCAGGAATAACAGAATTAAAGAAAAGCTGTGATTGGAAGTGGCCTCTGGAAGTCCAGCCCTACCCCTCTCTAAGCAGGGCCATCTAGAGATGCTTGGCCAGGACCATGTCCAAACAGCATTTCAATATCTCAAGAACGGAGACTCTGCAGCATCTCTGGGCAAACTGCCGCTGCTCAGTCGCAGAAAGAAAATGTTTCATAGAATCACAGAAATGCTTCGGACCTTAAAGTTCCAACACCCCTGCCACAGGCAGGGACATCTTTCACTAGACCAGGTTGCTCAGAACCCCATCCAACTTGGTTTTGAACACTTTCAGGCATGGGTCATCCACAACTTCTCTGGGCAACCTGTTCCTGTGCCCCACCACCCTCACAGTAAAGAATTTCATCCTAACATTTAATCCAATTCTGTTCAGGTTAAAATGTTCCTCCTTGCCTACCACTTTCTGCTTATGTAACAAATTCCTCTTTGTCTTTTTTTTACAAGTGCTGGAAGGACACAACAGGGTCTCTACAGAGATCCCAGCTTTCAGGCTGTCTTCACAGGAGAAGTGTACCAGTCATCTGGGCATCTTCATGTCCTCCTCTGAATGTACTTTAACAAGTCCAAGTCTTTCTTGTGCTGGGAAACTCAGAGTTGAATGCAGTAATCCAGGGGAAATCTCATGGGAGCAGAGTAGAGGGGCAGAACCACCTCCCTTGCCCTGCTGCCCATGTTGCTTTTGCTGCTCCCCAGGGTGTGGTTGGATTTCTAGGCTGTGAGAGCACACTGTTGGTTCATGTCCAGATTTTCACCCACAAGTACCTCAAGTCCCCCACAGTGCTGCTCTACATGACTTCTCCCAGTCTTTATTCATGTCTGGGATTGTCCTGATCCAGGTGTAGAACCTTGCCGTTGTTGAACCTCATGAGGTTCTCATGGACCCGCTTCCTAAGATTGTCCAGGTCCCCCTGGTTGGAATCCCTTCTGTGTGTCAAAGTCGCCGCTCAGCTTCCGGTCATCTCCAAACTTGCTGAGCATGCACTGGATCTCAGTGTATTGTTGATAAAGATATTGGAAGAGCAACAGTCCCAGGACAAGGGCCTTGAGGAAAATCACTCATCACCAGCCTCCGCTTGGTCATAGAGCTATTGACCATAACTCTCTGCCTATATACACCCAAACAATTCCTTATCCACAACATAGTTCACCCTTCCAACACATGTGTCTCCAATTTGGATGTCTTGTTCAGCATGTTCAGCCATCAACCAACACCCCAAGGTCTTTTTCTTTGGGTAGTTTTCCAACCACTCTTCACCCAGCCTATAGCCCTGCGTGGGGTTGTTTCGACCGAAGTGCCAGACCCAGCATGTGGCTTTTTGAACTCATATAATTGCCCTTGGACAATCAGTCCAGTCTGTGAAGATCCATCTTAAGAGTCTTTCTACTCTCAAGCAAATCAAAACTCCCACCCAATTAAGTGTCACCTGAAAACTGACTGAGAGTCCACTCAATCTCTTCATCCAGGTAATTGAAAAAGACATTAAACTGGTCCCAGTACTGAACCCTGGGGAATATCACTTAGGAGCTGCTACCAACTGGATGTAATTCCATCTACCACCACTCTGGGCCAAGCCACCCACTGAGTTTTTTGCTCAGGAAAGAGCCATCCAAGCCATGAGAAGCCAGTTTCTTCAAGAGAATCCTGTGAAAACTTATGTCAAAACTTTACTAAAGTCCAGGTAAACGACATCTATTGATCTGTCTACACTGATAGAGAGAAAAAAACTGGTTTCCTGTAGTTTTTTCACATCTCTTTCACAGAATTTGCTGATCAGCAAGCTTAATACTAGATTACAAATTTACTTCCCTGACTGGACTTTGTCCAGACCTTTAAGATTACTCATTCAAATATTTTGGTTTCAGGCTGCTTTTTTACATTAGGGATAGCCTAGGAAAGCAATAATAACAAAATTAACAAAAGGCTCTATACAATAGTGTTTGCATATTTTTCAAGATTCTCAGTAACAGAAAAACTTAGTGGAGCTATTGTGGGAATTACAACAATAATAAAAAAAACAACTGTCTGTTGCAATCTAAGCACAGAAGAGCAAAGAGAACTCTGTGAATAAAATGGATTGAATCCTGAAAAGTTTGAATATATCCAAAATACATGATTAAAACCAAATGAGGTTAGGCATTGATACAAAAAATAATAATATTTTATTTAATAGCAAAAGTGGCAAAGAGAAAGAGAAAAGAAAATAAGAATTAGAAAAAGAAGAGGTGTGTTGAGGGGGGACAGGGAGAGTGATAGAGATTAAGTAGAAACATTTCTCCCCTCCATAGGTTCCAACAATGACTCGTTGATTCCCTCTGGTGTTCTCGGTGGTAAGGATCCCCCACTGAAAAGTATAGAATCCAGTGGATTAATATACACTGAGGAGGGCAGGTTTGGCACTGTGCCTTGCAACACGGTGGATGAGTTGCATCATTTTGCATCATGTGCAGTGCTCAGGTGCAGGGTCTGGGGAGCCCTTTGTGGGGGCCTCTGATGGGCCATGGTGCCCGCTCTGCCATCCCTCAGGTGGGTGTCTCATGGATGTGCTTTCCCAGGGAGGGGGTCCCTGCAGCTGGGCCGGTCTGCACAGTGCAGGAGGGGTGTTCAGTGCCTGGCACCAGAGGCTGTGCCACACCCCCAGAACCTCTCCTCTTCCCCATTTGGTGTGGGGGACTGTGCAAGCCTGGCAGCACATACACCTGGGGCTGTGGGCTGCACCCTGAAGGTGCTGGGCTGGGCCCTGCTGTGGATGTTTGCCCAGATGCTTTGAACAAGTGTCACTTTCCTTATCTTAAGTTGCCTTAGGTGGTTTAACCCACAGTTCAGGGTATCAGTCAGGGGCCCATTCAGGGTGGGCTTTGCTGGTGCAGCTTTGTTATACACTTTTGCTATAACAGGCAAAAGCCCTTCTTTAGGAAACATAAACCATAACATTTCAGTCTCTGACACTGCCCAAAGCGATGTATTATTTAAACAAAGAAATCTGTCTAATGGTTCAATTCCAACATCCAAGTTCATCAGGAGAAATTAGTGTGTATTACTGACCAATTTACAGGAGTTTAAAGAGAAATAGGGGCTGGAGAGGTAACCCTGAGAAAAGAAGTTGAAATATGCTACTTACCAAAAAGGCATATTGCGATTTCTTTTTTTTTTTT
>VXBS01018111.1:1467004-1534658 GCA_013400255.1 Sitta europaea | reverse complement strand
TTTTTTTTTTTTTTTTTAGTTTAAATTGATTGCCATCCTGGGATGTCTTTAAATCCTTGCACTGCTTTTTCTTTTTTTTCCAGCTCTTATAAGCTTATGTGTTTCTATAATTTTCAAGCTGTACTTTTTGTGCACCTTCTTCCATTATCTCTGAAGCAGACATCCCTGTAAAGCAAAGAATAAAGGTATGATTAGAAATTAACATAGTGCTTCTTTTTGAAACAGTTGGTTACTTTCTGGCAAGATTTATTTTAAACTAGAAGAAAACATCAGGAAAACGCTAGGGGTAACTAGTAAATCTACCTGGAGAAATTTCAGTGTTGTAAAATATAGTATTCTCTACCTCAGAAATTCATCTAAGCTAGCTGAGATCAAGAGATTCATTGTATTCTCCTACAGGAAATTATGTAGGAACCCCAGTGAGGTAGAGATTAAAGCTGCCCACTTCTGTCAAAGTGTGGTTGACATGTCTAGTAGTATGACTTTAAATATCTTTAAATCAAAAAATGTCCAAACTAATTTACATGAAAGGAAATGAATTAAAAGTACCTATCTTCTGGCTTAGATATAAATTGGCATGTATGAATTAAGAGAGATAGGAATGCTGTGAACTGAAGGAGTTACCACCAAGTTTTAAGAGCAATATTAATCGCTGTGGATGAAAATTCTGACAGAACTGTGGCTACAAGAGATTTCTGTCCCTAATCACTCAGGATGTATTAAAGGAATAGGAAAAAAGAATTTTTGTGTTCATCTGGTTACTTTTTTCAGGGTTTGCTCTGTTTACGAGCAAAGTATAAGCATATGAGCTAAAGTTTTCCTCCTGAGTGAATGTTCAAGGTAGTGCAATAAACACAAACTTTACTTACCAGAATCATCTCTTACTTAATTTTAAATCTAACGTGATGCCATTATTTTGCTAGTTTTAGCCCATATTTACAAGAGTGGCCATAACAAGATGAACTTCCCTACGTATAGAGTTTTTTCTGGTACATGTGAAAAATCCAGCTGCATAAAGCAGGTCAAACAAAAATGTTGGACACACGTTTTAGCCAGAGCAGCATACAATTTTTTCAAAAGATCAAGATAGATGAAAATAATTCACCTCACGCATTTAAAACTTAGGAACCTTTGATAAATATTATGTCAAAAAAAAAGATTTTTGTCCTTATTTACACATTAAGTTCTGCTGATAATGATTCAGGCAGAAAATAAGCTATAAATACATGATCATAATTCTTCTGCCTTTCTACTTCAAAATACCCTGCATTTTTTATTACACAGGTTTTGCAAAGTTTATCAAATCCATCCTTGACTTGACACATTGTCACATTTCCTTGTTTTGAACAAAGGACCATTCCCACTTTTAAAATTCTTTTTGATGACAGTGAGTTGACAGATTTGTAGATTTGTCTGCTTACTCTGCAGGTCATCTGCAGAATGCTCCACAGGGAATGATGAAAGGAAGACTGAGAAAGTGAGCTTTACTGCTTTCTGCTCTCTCCAGTTAGTATCAGTTAATTCAGCAGGTGTCTCCATTTCAGGTAGCATAGCTGTGATTGTTCCCTTGCAGAATACTCAGTCAAGTTAGATATCCATATATGTGAAACCATAAGGCTGTGGGATCCTGCTATCATGGAAAATGGGTGTAGAAGTCAGCATGGAAATGATGGTCCTAGCCTTTGCTGTATAATACTATCACATATCTGCAGCAGGAGGAATCATTATAAAAACAGGCACAGTAGCAAAATATGGATCCTCGATGTTGTTTTGGGTGATGTGAATATTACTTAAAGAAGTGTTTGTCTGCATTAAATAAAAGACATCAGAATTTTGCAGAGTGCATGACTGAGTTCTGACACTAAATCCTATTAAGATTGAGCAGAATATACATGCACAGATTGAAGAGCATATCATGGAGTATAATTCCTAAGCAAATAGCAAAAAGATAAATTAAGTATTTGAGAAAGATAAATGATTTTGTAAGACGGATGTGGAATAATGAAATTTAATTACTGATGAAAGGATCCTTCTTTTGTCTTATACAACATAATCAGAAATTTTCTGGAGATTAGAGATTTTTTCCTCTGGAAGATAATATGTATCTCTTAAAAAAAAAAAAAAAAAAAAAAAAGATTCTTTGTTTAAAAGTCCATGATTTACAACACAGCATCATCTCACAAATTCCATGATCTGATTTTGATGCATGTGTGAAATGAGACTTTAAGTCCTGAGGTCAAAGCTGTCCTCAGTAACATCTGATGCTCCCTTTGAAGTCAATCAATCAGTTAACTGAGAGAAAAATTTCCCCTGTGGTCTTATATTAGTGATTTCTGTTTATTACTGTTTAGCCCACTGTTATGATAAAACAACCATTGATAGAAGAAAATAATTTTCCCTTCCCTTTCCTTATTCACTGTTTTCAAAATTTGACATCATGTAGTCATCTACTAAATGTAAAAATACAACAAGCCCACAACTATCATTATAAGGTGATGCAATTCCAAATATCAGTGGCTATTTTTAATGGTAGTCCAGGGGACACAGAGGACAATGCCTGTCCCAACCTGCCAAACTACATTAAAAATTCAACAGTTTTGTTTTAAGTTAAGGATCAAGACCTCATTGTATGTTAATACCTCATATTGTGATATAAAAGGAGAAATTAAGCATAATTTCGTAACTTTAAGGGAATCCATTACTGAATGTTGAATGGAAAGCTTGTTAGTATCCAGTTTTCCAGACAGAATCTTCACAGTAATTCACCTCCAATCAGAAAAATAAAGCAGAGAACAAAGCTTTGCTAAGTGCTAAGTAGGTGTACAAGAGGAGCCACTTGGCAGAGCCGAAATAAAAATCTAAGTTATGTTTAAGGGGTGCAATGCAACTTGAACTCTTCAATTCAGCTGCAAGTGAATAAGGACCATAAGAGAGTCTGAGAGGCTCAGGAGAGGGATGCCAGGACAATGCTGTGCTGGGCTGAATAGCTGGGAGTGCTGTTTAAAGTCCCCTTCATGTGCCAGTTCTGCTTTCAGTTCCAAGGGAAGACAGCAAGAAGTGACTGAAGGGGAGGCTGAACTATAAAACACATTGAGCACATTTTCTAATAGACTTCAAACACAGGGAGAAAACAAAGTTTTATTTTATTTTTTTTATTTATTTTTGTATAATTACTTCAAGTGTAGGATTTTTCAGAAGTCTTGGCAATTATTTTGAAAGGAACTGGTTGTGTAGCATCTGAATCTTTCACACTCACTCTGAGATACAAGGGAGGGTTTATACTTTTCCCCTTTGGAATTGAGTCACAAAACAGTTGTATAAACACATCTGTTCTTCCAGAAAAAAGAAAAAGAAAGAACCCCACGGCCAATTGTTTATTAAAAAGCAAATTCTATTCCTTCAGTTAGGTAGAAAGTGATTTTTCTATTCTGCTTTATGAACCTGCAAACTCTTTAGTTCATTATTATGTTTGACTAGATATATTTGCCTTGATAATTCTTGAATTTTTTTATACCCTTAATTTTTAAAGAAAATTATTTGCAGTTACAAATATGAATATAAAATTCACACATTTTAGACATTTTCTTAATGGCAAATAATGCATTTTCAAATTTGGGAATTATTTTGAGAATTTTTCTGCATTTATGTTAAAGTCAGGGGATGGTAGAAAAAGATTTCCTTATATAATTTCAGATTCCAAGAATAATATTTCAAATATATTTTCAAAACAAATGCTTAGGGCTTTTAGCCTTCACTTCCACTTTAAAACTCAAGGGAATGTAAAATTAAAATACATTTCTGTCCAGCAATGAGAAACACTCTTCTTACTGTTAAAATATCTGAAGGATATTTTAAGATATTTTTCTTTCAGAAGGTGAGTTGTAAACCATTTAGTTTTCTGCTGAAGTAGTACTTGCTGTTTGGATGCCTGCAGTAGTTAAATTTTAATACTGTGAATATACATACACATTATGGAGGTGGAGAGGAGAATGCAAACCTACACCTTGGTGCCGCAGAATTTTAGTATAATTACAATGCCAAGGCATGCTTGTCTTAACTTTGCTTAACACTGTAGAAAATCTCTCATGAGAACTATATGAAAAATTTTGTTGTGCTTTTTGCCCAAATCAAAAATTCTGTCCCTACAACTTTCCTCTTTATAAAATCTAAATAGAAAATACCTATTTCTTTCCCTAAACCTTGACTGACAAGATACATGAAATGAAGACAGAGACTAAGCACAGAAATAGTGAAACTGAAGTGTTTAGAGAAATAGAAAACTGTCAGACATTCAATTAAATGTATTTCGGGAAAAACCACCATCAATCATTCTTTTCAACAATCATGAAAGATTATTACAAAAATAAGTACCAGTCCTCCAAATGCATAGAGGAAAATATATAAAAAAGAGGTGACAAAAATGGAAAAGAAAAAAAAAGGTTATTGTGAGCTAGAGACAATCTTAACAATCTATGGTAATCTATATAAAATACTGTAATAACAATGTACAAGATTAAAAAAGAGTAGATCTTTAAAATTGCAGATAATTTTTGCACCTAATTAAAGTAAGGCTGGTATTATATGCATATTCTGTGTTACATGTGTTTTTATTAAGGTCTGTAGCAAAGGAAATCAGAAATGCTTATCCTGAAATATGGTGTCATTCTGTATTTATTTTTTTAATTTAGATGTTTAGATGTTATGTTTGCTGACACTTAAAAATTCAGAATATTTACTGAACAGTAGAAATCCAAACCTCATTATTTTTTTACAAATACCATAAACTTTAAACAGATCACATAGCTTGGAAAGACATTCATTCTAAGTTTATGACTGGTAATATTTAAAATATTAATTTGCTGAGACTAGTATTGTAAAGTTTTTATTATTATTAACAATAACAACAAACAATAATAACAAAGCAACAACAATAACAATAATAATAACGATGATAATAATAATATAGGAAATCGATATAGCAATTTGCCTGTGGGAACCAGGACATCCTTCTGACTGTCCTGGGAAATTTGTAAGTTATAAGAATTTAGATAGAATGATAATTAACATGTCACAGGGTGAAAAAGTAGAATTTTGGTATTTTTAGAATGTTGGATCAGGGGACAAAGATGGAGGAAATGGGGTGTGTCCCTGTCCTTCGTCTCTAGTTCTCCATCTTCTGCTGTGTCGGTGGCACTTTTTAATTGGTTTAGAGTAAAGGTACACTGTTTGATGTGTTTGATAGGTATTGGAGAGGTGTTGTAAATAAAGCATACGTAATTTTTAGTATAAAAGACAGCACTGTCCCAAAGGGGAAGGAGTTTGGGAGTTGAGGAGTTAGGGAGTCTGTCTGATCCTGACCTGCAAGGAAGATCTCAGCAGGCCAGAGCCATAATATGCAAGATAACAAGAATAAACAGTCCTTGAAACAAAAAGAGAATGGACAGTCTCAACCTCTTCTTCAGACGCTGGGCTGGGGGAAACAGAAACTTGTACAGAGACAGAGACAAGTCAAGTCAGGTAAAGCCAAACTCAGAAACAAAACAAAATCCATTTTTTTAATATATTTTAAAAACCTGACAAATGGCATCCCTCTGGGTGAGCCTCCATAGACATTGAACAAAAAATTCAGCCCGAGGAAGAAGGAAAAAAAAAAAAGACATGACAACAGGAAAAGAATTCCTGAGCAAGACAAAACCCAAACAGAAGAGGAAAAAAAAAAAAAAAAAAAAGAGATAAGGACAGGAAAGAATTCCAGAGAAGATAATGTGATCCATGCAAAAACAACTCGCTTCAGAACTCAATCTGGAAAGGAGGAGGAACCAAAGGCATCTGGGGAGACCTTCCCCTGAAATCTGCTGGCCACAGAGAGCAGGAAAACACCTGAATCAGATTTCAAGTCGACGCAATGATTGGTGAGACAGTGAGAATTGAGAACACACGGGAACCCTGTTCACAAAAGGAACTTGATATCTTATACACTCTCTGGAGCATGGCTGAGACAAGTTCTCAGCAGCAAATTAACACACTTTCCTTTTTTTTTTTCAACTCATTTTCATTAAAAAAACTTTGTTACTATCCAAGCACTTATTTTTCTTACAGTCCACAAATAAACAATTGGACTTTGTTTTCTAAAACTTGAGATTTCAAGAAAATTTGATTTTTAACCAAAATATTTGGCTTAAGCACCATTGTTTTTTTGATAAAAAACATAATGTCTTTCAACTGTGGCTTTCTTCCTTTATTACTGTACAACCAATGAACCAATGCATCAATGACAATCAAAACAAAAAAAAAAGGGAAAAAGATATATAAAGTAGAAATTAATTTTTTTTTACTTAATTTTGATACAGTATCTATTCTTTCTTCTTACTCTTTTTCATCTTCAAGAAATTATTTCAAAATAACAGGTTTTTCTCTGTCTCTAATTTGACAAAGTACTTCATGTTTAAAATTAAGGGCGGGAGTAGTTTATTATGGTTTTGTTTGAAGAATATGAATAAACATAGACTTCAGTCTTATGTAGGAGATGACAGATCATGGAAAACTACCATTTCTCAACCCACAATATTGCCTAGTTCTGTGAACTTCTCTACTCCAGTGAACCGGGAGATTGTATGAGGCAGAGTGATGACAGAAATGCTTGTTGATGCTTGATGCTGTCAGTGTGCCTGTACCACAACTGTGGTAGATCTATTTGCTCTTCAGGTCAGACCTTGAGTTATATATATGCAGAGAAAGATTTATTCTTATTCATTCTTCGTTGCAAAATAATGTGTAGCAAGCTGAAGAATTCAGTGAGCGATTATGAAAAGTAGGACATCATATGCATTTGTTATTTAAAAATGTAAAGTATAGGTTGAAGCAGTGGCAGTAGAAGCTAGGCACACAACAAAGAAAAAGGTGAAAATACTTACAGACAAAATGAAAATACAATGGTCGTTGTATTTTGTGAATTTCAAAATGATGTTGCAGATATGAATCTCCTACAGTTTCTGCAGGTTATTAAAAAGCATGCCAATTACTCTGTAACAGTCATATATGACTTTTACCATTTCACAAGACACCAGATTGTGATCTCCACTATTTGAGTGACCTGGAGATAGACATGTTTGAAAGTACAGATGAAGGAAGTGGTTTCCCTAGTAACAGGAACTTTGTGAGAAAACTATTTAAATATTGCTGTCTTCCTCTTTCATGTTCGTGTCTTGCTCAGGGTTTTTGTTAGCGTACAGTACACATTTAATACTTTAAAGCACTATTCTCCAAACATTTGCAATGCCAATATGCAAAGTACTTCTTGCCCCAAAAAAGCCAAATGCTCCTTAGAAGTCCTTCCAATTAAGTTGAGTAATTCACATAAATATGCATAGTAAATTTCAACATCTTTCCCAGAGACACTATTACGTGAATTATTTAAGACCTAGGTTATAGGAATAGCCTTATTCACAAAGCACATCCCAGAGTTCAATTTAATTTCTTTAAAATTGCTAGTTGTGACAAATTTAATGGATATCTCAGGACTGAAAGGTTTTTTTCCCTCACATGCAGCATCTTAATATATGAGTGTAAACCAATGGTTTACTAGAGCAGTGAATAGTTGGTTATACCATGAATCTCCATTAGCTGACTCAGAAAAGGTTGCAATGTTTTCTCATTGACTCAGTCTTCATGAAATCACAGAGAATAACTCATCTAAGGAGATGGCTTTACTACAACTGTTTTGATGGCTGCAATCCACGTGCTCTTGCTACCAGTATAATACATATCTACACATAATCATGGCCTTAATGTTTTTTCCCAGAACAAAAACATAATAAATCACCCTTATTGCTTTTAATCTTATTTTACTACTACTTGAATTAGTAATAAGCCAAAAGCAAAACCCAATCAACTTGACACCAGTGTTCCTGGTTGTTACCTATGTATTTTTCCTCTTTATTTCCTTTGATAATTTTCATGTATGTCAAATGCTTGCACAAAAAATGATCTTTTATCTTGAATTCTTGGGATTTATAAGTCCTCTGTCTCTGTGAGTTGTGGGAATGGATACAGTATTAAGTGAGGTGGTCTGTGAGAAAGAGTACACTTAACATAGAATGGAATTCCTGATTCTGGTTGACATAAGCCATACAATCAGAACAGCCTTTACACAAAGACATTCACCTCCAGCCTGTGGAGGACCCCACACTGGAGCAGGCAGTTGCCCAGAGAAGGCCCTGGCCACACAGAATATCCATTCTTGAGCAGGCTCCTGGTAGGATCTGTGGACATCTGGAGAGAGGAGTCCACACAAGAGCAGATTTGCTGGCAGGACTTGTGACCCCACAGGAGACTCAAAGTGGAGTTCCTGAAGGACTGCACTCCATGGAAGGGATGCACACTGGAGCAGTTTGTAAACTGCAGCCTGAGAAAGAACTCACATTGGAGAAGTCTGTGAAGGACTGTCTCCTGTGGCAGGGATCCCACACTGGAGCAGGAGAAGAATGGGAGGAGTCCTCATCCTGAGGAAGAAGCAGCTGCACAGACCTGAGATGAAGTCACTACAACCCTCATTCCCCACACCCCCTGCTTCTGGAGGAAGAGAATTCAGTGATGGAGGTTTGGAAGAAGGGAGGAGTAGGGGGCAGGTGTTAATATTCGGTTTTATTTCTCATTACTCTACTATGATTTGATTGGTAACGGTTAACAAAAATGATCTCTCCCTGTCTGTATCTTGGCCTCTGAGTCTTTTTTTATACTTTCTCCCCCTTGCCAGTCAAAGAGGGGAGTGATAGAGTGTCTTTGGTGGACAACCATTATCCAGACAGGGTCAAAAGAGCACACTTAGGAACCTCCTTTTTTCTGATTATCAAAAATAAATAGAACACCAGTCTGAATGATTTTAACCACCAAACTGTATTAACATTGCAAGAGCTAGTATCAGTGGGTGTATGAATGAATATGAGATGCTTGAGAAGACTCAACACAATGTCACAAAACTTCCAACATTGTCCCTACTCATGCTGATAAGAGAAACATGTTTGATACTCTGTAGAACAAAGGATGAGATCAGACATCTTATGAGAAGAGGAATAAAGGAAGACCAGGGAGGTAGATTGATCTGTCGGTGCCTCTCCTGATTAAGCATGGGGCTTGCACATAGCCAGAACCTACGACAGGTCCCCACAGCCTCAGTGGTAAAAGGAGTAATAGCATTCACAGTTTGCTCCTGCAACTCAGCAATCACATACACTATAGTACACATAAGTAGGTTAACATTAGAGACTAAATGTGTATGCTTCTGCTCAAACCTTCACAAACACAGAAGTGGATGTTTCTGTACCACAGAACCAGCAGAAACTTGGATACAAAAAGTCTATTCAGCTTTGCTCCTACAATGTCAATGTAGTTCTCAGTAGCAGTGAGAAATGTATGTTCAAAAATATTAGAAAAAAAGGGAGAATAAAAAATATAATAATATATAATAATATCAAAGACTGTTAATCCACATCTTGAATGCTGTCTACAGATGGCCTCCTCAGTGTCTGAAAGCATAATGGATAATGTAGAACTGAAAACTGGAGGAAGTATGGTCATAAGCATGGTTCAGTTCCAGTGCAGAGAACTAAATATATAAGTCTGGAAAAGAGATGAAGGATATAACAGACCATTATGAACGTCACCGACCTATGTACATAAGTTTTGAGGATCCAGAATTTCCTGCAATGAGAGATTAGCAACTATATAAAAAATTATAGATCAAAACAAAGGAAGTAAGATTGTTCTTCTGAAGGGTGGAATTCCTCATCAAAGACCACAGAGGAAATATGAAGTTGCATGTCTAGAGAAAGAAACACATCACTAAATATGGAGAAATCTTGACTAGATCAGCAAGTCACTGAGGTAAAAATAGGACATTAATCTGAATTATGTTTGCAGGTTACTCTTGTCTAAATACTGTCTGACAGCCACTGCTAGAAAAAGGACATAAGAGAGACACAGAACCTTTCTTTTCTTATTTATCTTCAGAGACTATGAAAAACTTTTATATGGAATACTTATGCTATGTACTAATACAATCTGCAATACCTCATTTTATTTCCTTAAATTAATCACTCATTTATTATTCATGTCCTCTTTCAGAAATTTTTACCTAGTCTCCAGTCATTCTTGTCTAAATCCTTCATATTTATTCAGGAATCATACTCTTTAATTGAAGTTGAGCTTGAAGATCTCTTGCTTTTTGTTTTCCCCAGGATATTTTCCACTCCAGTGTTTCTATGGGATTTTTTCTAAGTGCTATTCAGACCAGTGAAGAGTTAAAAGAAAAATAAGCAAAAAATCTAAATCTGATTACTTAATTTCCCTCTGCTCTATAATTTGGGGGTCATGCTTAAATCTTCTTTTCTCTCATTTGTATCAATTTATTTTTAGGCCATTCTGGCATGACCAATAATTTTATGACTCTTTAATTCCCCTAAAAAACATATTTTTAATACATTCATTAATGAACCAATAAAATTCAGCTCAGCTAATATCAAGCCTTTTCTTAAGTTTCGGTCCTTCAAAGACCACTGTCCTAACTGAATTCTTCTTCACAAAAGCTTCACTGCTTCATCCTTTGTTAGAGCTGTTTGCTTTCCTGATTTCATTCTGTAGTACTATAGCACCTTAATAGATCCTTATGGCTTTGTGCTTGACTCCAGATTTCAGATGAGACAAAAAAAAAAAATGCTGTAAACCAACTTTATCTACCATTGTAAGAACATTGTCACTAGCCATATTATTATTGGAAAAACACAGTAAGGAAAACACCTTATATTGACTGTTTATATAGCTACAATAACAACACTAAATATTTAAATTTTAGAGGATGTTTAACATAATTTAAATTAGTAATTTCAATTTCTCCCATCTGTGTTGTGGCTTTACCTGTGTAAATGAAGACTCTTTTCATCTTAATTTTTTTTGTTTTTGTACTAGTCATTTTTTCTCTCTATTTGACGCTGTTGACCGGGACCCAGGCTAGCTCACGGCACAGCGGCACCGCGCCAGGTGTGGGAACAGCTGCGGCGGGGTTTGTGCACTCAGCTGAACCTCAGGAGCAAAGGTTCCTAAGCACGGACAGTCCCACCACATCCAGGGCTCAGGGGAAGAAGAGAGAGAGGCTCTCCAAGGCTGACGTTCCAACCGGTATGACTTATCAGACCCGAAAANCTAAGATAAACATGAGTTACAACACTATTTATCCTGATTAGTGTTCAGTGGAAAGGCCCCATAACCTTTGCTGTAAAATTTAACTCCCCTGGGAAACATTCTGATGGCAGACAGGCCTTGCACCTCTAACTGAAGCATTTCATAATTGCCTTACAAAATTAAAATGTAGCCTATGTAATTTAATTTATTTTTCTAGATGTATTCAATGTTGCCAAATATTTTTAAAGGCAGACCTTGAAAATCAGTAAAATCTGTTGTTAGATAACTAAAAGCTTGTATATAACATAATTTGAATAAGCTTACTTTCAGTCTAGTCTAAATTTCTATCATTACCAGAACCATCATTAAAAAAATAATCTCCTGATTTTCAGGTGAGTCTTTGATAATATATTTTGTACACATGAAAATTGAGATATCTATCACTGTTAAAAAGAATCTAGTTAGTCCAAAAATACTGTTTATTATATTTTGGTACAAGGAAATATTTTTATGACAGTGCTGTAGAGGTATCTATGATGATTTAAATCCAACCCTGTGTCTTGAGCATAATCTTACCACTAAACCTAACATTAATTTGTTATTGTGTTTGTCAGAGACTGGAAAGATTGATCTCTCAAGGCATTTTGCTGTGCCTGTGTGGGGAAGTCGGGCAGGTCAGGCCTTGCCCTGTCAAGGCAGTGCCCTGCCCCACAGCCTCTAGAGCCTGTATCCCAGCCCTGCACAGCTGCCAATCATTGAACTGAATCATGATTTTTAAGAGTTAAGATTTTAGCTGAGGGTTAGAAGTAATTCATATTGATGTTAGCTACACAAACGATAGGTTGATGATTATTAGATGCTTAAGCTAGAGCTGATTGTTATACTGTTTGCTATTATGAGTTTATTTGCCGAAGGAAAAGGAGCAAGTGAACCATTATAAGAACGTAAACCAGTAAAACAATGCCCAGCACCCGGACTTTCTGGCAATCACGGAGCTGGTGACCTTAGAGTGTGCCAGGGGGTCACAGAGACCTGATGAAGACTTTCCTGACTTCATCCCTAAGACCACTGACTTAATTCAAGACCACTGAGCCAAATCAAGAGACAAGTTGTGCACGCGTCCTCATCTCTGGCACCTGGAGCACCTCCTCCCCAGCCTTCTGCATTGACCTTGGTGCCTGCAGAGCTGTTCCTCTCACATGTTCTCACCCCGCTTTTCTCTGGCCAAAACTGCAACTGTGCAATAACTTTTTTTCTTCTTCCTCTTAACTCTGTTATTGCAGAGACATTGTCATCGTTTCTAATTGGCCCAGCCTTGGCCAGCAGCATGTCCAACTTTGGAGCTCCAGACATGGAGGAAGCTTCCAGCAGCTTCTCACAGAAGCCACCCCCATAGCCCCCTGCTACCAAAGCTTGGCCATGCAAACCTAAAACATTAAAGTTTCTTCCAATTAACAGTTTGGTCCAGTAATTTCCTTTAGTTTTAATAATTTGAAAGTAATCAGGCTTGCATATTTATTAATAACAGTCTTCACTCAAGTGACTTCCTGAAGAGCAGAATATCTTGCTCTAACCCATTACCATTTATTATAATTGCAATTGTCAATTTTCAGCAATTTCTTCTTTCAGAGCCTTTCTTAAAAATTCCTTAGTGGAGACACTTTTAGAAAGTTTCTTAATTAGATTAGTGCTTTGAAAGGAAAGAGAATGTTGTGCATGTGTCAGAAAATAAATCTATTGCATTATTTCCCACCAAAATTTAAAAAATTGATTTACAGAATTTTCAGATAAACAAATGTTATGTTATCTCAGTGAAACAAGTAAGAGTAAACTGTAACAGTTTATGGCACAAAAAAACCCATATTAAAATAACTGTGTTTTCTTCTAGTCACTATGAACATAGCATTCAAGCAAATATACCAGAAAAATTCAAGTTCTGAGTTTTCCTTAAAATCATTTTCTTATTCTTCTTTAATATTAAAGTAATTTCCTGTTTTGAAATTCTGTGGTAGGTCAAAAAGCTAAAATGAACATCTTGAAAAGAGTTATTTAATCTCATCAAGGTGAAATAATTTTAAGCATATAATTTATATAATGGCTGTGCTTCTATAAAAGCCATTGAGCTCAAAAATCAAAGGGTAACTGAGTGAATCTATATCTCCCCAATGAGGTAATAAATGCACTTTAACACTGACATTTCTTTGGGCAGTACCTTCAAGAGCTATTCAGTGTACTAGAAATGCTGACATCAGTTAATCTATTCATTACATTACAAATTTGGGCATCTGTTACATTTTTTGCTTGATCACTTTATTTAAGGCTCATAGGTCTATGTACAATGTCAGCTCTCCTGTGTGTGTTGTTACTTTATCTACATGGTGTTTTTACACTATATTGGTAAACCCATTTTGGTCATTACCTGGAAATACTATTAGCAACAGTGGTTTCCAAAATTCTTATTTATTCAGTTCCACAAAAAAATTGAAATTTTTTCTGGACCATAAACATGATAACTCAATTTAATAAGGAAAACTTAATTAGGGTTGGCTATGTTTTTAGTGATAGATGTAGCAATTTAGTCATGAGGCAATAGCTGCTGATCATTTTTTGAGAAGATATCTCAGATGTGACATGAGATATTTCAAATACAGCAATAAAAAGACATCTCCAGCAAGCAGCATTGTCACTTCATATTGAACAGAACTCTGCTACAGTTATTATTGAGGAAAAAGATGGAAAACTGAAATGTCTTTTTGTGTTCTATCTTTCTGAAATAAATTCTTGAGGCTAGGGACAACCATTTTTTGATTTTTTTTTTTAATTAATACTAAAATTATTTATACAATTGGGAAAAATATCAACAGAAGATAGTGAAATATATATTTTTCCTCTCATATTGACTGCAGTAAATCATTCTGTGACATGATCCAGGGTAATGAGAAAACTAATATCAAATCCTTTAGGTTTCAGAGTATAGTATATAAAGTGACATCTGATGGAAAGCAAATGCTTAAGCTCAAGACAGCCATTCAGGCTGTGTTACCCACAGATGCCAAGCCTTGAGATGCTTGGCTTCATTCTGGACAACCAAGTCAACCTTTCTACATGTGGACACCCACAGAAATTGGTATTTAAACTTAGAAGTTTGCACTTCTAATCTCAAGAATTTGCCTTTCTGTTTGAGCTCGAGCCTACAAGTTTGAACAGTTCAGAAGTAGTCGAAAAGACATTTAAATTCCTTTTAAATCCAGAAGGAATTCCTGTGGATTGCAATGTTAATGCCTTTCTATTTTCTCTTTGAGTATTTGTCAAGGTACTAGAAAAAATGTCCTAAACTTCGTTAAACTTTAGGGAGTATAATTTTGTTAGAGCCAGTTCATGTCAGGCAAAGATCTTAAACATTAAGGTAAGCATTAAAAAAGGACAGTGAATAATATAGTAACAAAGCTAGATAAAATTTTATATCAGGGTGCATAATTTTGTAGATCAGTAGAATGATCAGATGACTAGGAAACCATCATACTAAATTTTTGGGACTGCTCTTGCAATTGTTGTGGTTTAACCCCAGCCAGCAACCAAGCCCCACACAGCCACTCACTCCCACCAGCAGGGTCAGGGGGATAATTGGAAGGGTAAAAGTTGTCATAGAACTTGTGGGTTGAGATGAAGTCAGCTTAAAAGGGAAAGCACACAAACAAAACAAACGAAGGAACTAATTCACTTCTTCCCAGGGGCAGGCAGTTCAGCACTCTTCAGGAGATCGGGTCTCTATCACATGCAGCAGTTACTTGGAAATGCAAGCATCATCACTCCAAACATCTCCTCCCATCTCCCTTCTTCCCTCCACTTTATGTACTAAGCATGATGGTCTGGAATATCCCTGTGGTCAGTCTGGGTCACCTGTCCTGGCTGTGTCCTCTCAAACTCCCATGCACTCCCAGCCTCCTCACCAGTGTGGCAGAACAAAACTCAGGAAAGACCCTGTGTCTGTCTAAGCCCTGCTTAGCAATAACGAAAACATCTCTGTGTTTTTTTTATTCAACTCAAACACTCAACCCTGTTTCAACACAGACACAAAACGCAGCTCCATACTTGAAGAACGTGATCCCAGACAAAACCAGCACAAGTTTTAATCAAATTTATTTGTTAAATGAATAAAATCTGGTGAGTGAGTGAGGCTTTTTAGATACACAAGTATATTTAAATGCTAAGGGTGCTTCTAAAGGTTTTAATACTATTAATTATCTGCTTTTTCATGATGCATCTTAGTTTCATCATATGACTCTACTTTTGATCCACTGATAGATTGCATCTACCATATAAGACTGATTGCAAACATACTAAAAGCATTCTGAATATGTAAATGTGAAGTAAATGTTGCTCTTTTTTAATGAATCTTTGAGTTTACGATCAACAGAAGAATTCTAACATTTCAGTGTTTGAGAATTTAGCATAATTATGTTTTGATAGTGAAAATTTTTGAGGGAGATAAACTTGGTACATAAGTTATAGTTAATAACTATAACTACCAGAGAATAGTTAATTTTAATTTACAGTAAATGATTTTGAAACTGAATATCTCAGAATCGAAATTAAATAATAGGTGGTTAAATATTTGTTGTTTTTAAATATTACCTTGATTTTATTTCCAGATAAGAAGCAAGCAGAAATTTAGTCAAATGTTAATCCCATATTGATCTATTTGTATAAATAATTTTCTCTTTCATTTATCCTCCTAATATTTCCTATTGGATGATACACCTGATGCAGACTGAGCTCAGAGATCTGAACTAAAATCTGAAGTCAAAATAGAAGGATTTCTTTTTCTTACTTTACTACATAAACTGTTTGTGGAAAAAATAAAATATGTTTATAAGTTCAAAGATTTCTAAATAAATATTGATGTAAAGATGCGTCGTATTTAATCAACAAAAGACATATACCATTAAAATAAACCCTGCTTTTGACTAAAGAGTAAATAATTTTTCTGGTGTCAGGTGTCCAAAGGCTTTAAGTATGAAAATGGAGGACCTTCTTATTCACTGTTTGAGGTAGATACAGTTTCCATTCCCTTTTGTGAATGTTATCACTCACAAAATTACAGAACAATCAGAGCTGAACTTGTGAGAATTTGTGCTCTGTAGAAGGAAGAGTGTGAAGACGAATGAAAAGCCTCTGTCAGAGGAGAGCATTTTCAATTACTAGTGTTGAGTACATTATAAGGAAACATGCAAATGTGTTAAGCAAGCCCTTCTGTGACAAAACAACATGACAACAGAATAACTCTTGTGTTTTCACAGTTTAACTACAAGTAAAATGACTTCTTTTTCATCTTCAAAGCTCCTAAGCACCTTGGCCCCCAAGAACCATGCATTTATCATGCCACTTACAATAGGATTTGGTATCTGACATACACCAAATGATTGTCAAAAGGACCCCAAGTAATCATTAGGTGTTAGTTTGTTATTTTCTGCATAGATTACTATGGCATTTTCACAGATCCATTGTCTGACCTTGATTAAAATTTGGAAGATGTTAGCCCATTGTCTGTCTTCAGACCACAGAACAATACCTCTATTTTGACATACCTTTAATAAACCAGGCATTTCATTTATCTTTGCAAAATGGAGTGAGATTGCTGGTTTATTTATCCTTCATGCACATCTGAGATGTGATTGGCAGACTTGTTATAGACGTATTATTAAGCTATTTCAGCTCTACATATAATTCCGCAATAATTCAAACAATAGCAATTTGAACTCTCTGCTGGCTACAAAATAATGGGAGTGCCTTAGAGTCTACAAAATATATTGATAGTATAACTCAGTTCTCATTTTACATTTTAATTGAAACCATTATCAAATAATGATTCTAGGCCAGAAATAATAGTTAATAAAGTTATGGAGATCATACCTGCTTCTGTTGCTCTTAGGTCTGACTATTCCAGTTGAGGGATAAGAGTCCTCTTCTATAGTTTCTCTATCAGAAGTTAGAGTGCTTATTAGAGGATTCAATAAACACATTTGGCAGTGGATATACAGTGTTCTTGAAAAATGCTGGTTGGATTAACTGAGAATGGAAATTTTCTACTGTATGTTATGGATATTTAACATTGGTATCATCATCCGAGGTTTTCCAGGTGTGTGTCAAGTCCTGACAGAATGTTTCCCATGAGATTATGAATTATAAATCAAATAAACAAGATGAGGGGATGCACACTCATTTTGACCTGCACTGAGCAGTGCAGTGGGTGATGTAACCTCAGGGGTCCTCTCCAACAGAAAGTGATTCTCCAATTTAATGAGCCTTGTCCCAGGCAGTCCCTAGGCATGACTCAGACACTGCTGACAGCGCCCTGAAATGGAGCGTTACTTTCTATGTAGAGAAAAATGAAGGCAGAAAGTTTATTTATAAGATATATCATCAGCCATTAGATGTATCTTTTGTGCGTAGTCCCTGTAAGAAAAAATCCTCTATATGATTTTTTTTTTTTTATCATTACTATATAAACAATATTATTCTTAAGTGTAAGTGACTTAAAGATCACAATTGTCTTAAACATTGTAAAGGCTACTGGAGAAACTAGACATAAGGTAAACCACCATAGCAGGAACTCAAGATAAGTACAGAAGAGAGGAACTTGGAGCAGGAAGGCACTAATTCCAGGCCTAGCAGAGCTGAGGTCTAGTTAGCACACCTTACTTAGTGCATCCAGGCAAAAAATTCCCTCTGTGGCAGACTGTAAGAAAGAAAGCGATTGCTCATACACATGCCATCTCAAGTTATGGGAACAGCATCTGTGCCCTGTGGAGAACCTGACTATATACAAGTGTTGCCTGAGAAGGACCACTCTGGGACCCCTGCCACTGAGAGGACATGGGTGAAGGACCAGGGAGATGTTGTGGGATCCACAGGTGTGGATCATATTATCTTTTGCTTGATCTCTGTCTCTCCCGCTTCACTCCTTCCCACATTTCCCATTTCTGTCTCACATTTACAGTTAAATTAAGTCTGTATTATTGATTTTTGCATTTGCACCTTAATTCAGGCAGTGGCATCTCTTAATAATCAGATCATAACACTATGTTATTTATAATATCATGAAATTTTAGAATGGCCTGGGCTGAAAAGGGACCTTAAAGATTATACAGGTCCAATCCTCACTCTACAGGCAGGGACATCTTTTCCTAGACTGAACTGCTCAAAAGTCCACCCAGCCTGGCCTTAAACACTTCAAGGTATGGGGCACCCACAGCTTCTCTGGGAAACCTGTTCCAGTGCCTCACCACCCTCACAGTAAAGATTTTCTTCTTAATATCTAATCTAAATCTACTGTGTTTCAGTTTGGAACTAATTCCCCTTGTTCTTTCACTAGGTGATCTGAAAAAAATTCCCTCTCTCTCTGCCTTGTAAGCTTCCTTCAGATACTGGAAGGCTACAATTAGGCTACACCCAAATTACCTTAGCCTAAACTGTTAAGCAAAGTGTTTGACATTTTGATCACATGTATTTTTGTGCGTGAAGATGAATGAGTGGCTATCAGCCAGAATTCTAAGCAATGAAAGGTCTTGTTTTTAAGAAGAGCATAAATAAATATATTGGTACCCTTCAGGCTCAGCAAACAGAAAGGTATACATATCACTGTCCACTCACTGAGTCCCCACCACTCCAGTGTTGGCTTTGTTTGTGTGCCTATCCTTTTATTAATTTAGGCTCAGCCTAGGGAAATTTGATGATTTCTGAATTTCTCTGTGTAAGTGTACCCAGCTGAAACAGCATTTCTGTTCTGACACATTTGTCCCATGGTGCAGCAAAACAAAGAGCTCCTTTCTCTGCATAATGTATATTTTCTATGCTATTCATTCAGAAGACAAAGTTAATGTACACCTTAATACACCTAAAAATGTAATAAAAATGATGATTTGTTTTTCAGTTGTTGGGAACTCTAAAAGGGGGTGTTTCATTTGGTTGCTATTTTAATTGCCTTCATGCACTTACTTGCAGTCTGTAGACGTCTTCTCAAACATTTTTACATTGGCTTGACAATGTAAGATTGATAGTGACAATAACAAAACTGCATAACATGTATAATAAAAACTCTTGGTGTTTATTGTAGCAAGCACTCCCCTATGTTCATATACGAGCCATATGAGTGTCTATCTACACTGACTTATAAATTAATCAGACCTTACTGTATGCTTACATTATGTGACACTCGCGTGTAATAAAGGAAGGCTGCCAAATGGACTAAATTTATTACAGGAAAAAAAAATAAAAGAAAATGAAGAAATAAAATGAAGCAGAAATACAACTAATTAGATAAGTGCTTAGATAGGAACTGGTTGATTTGAGACTAGTGAAAATCTGTTCTATAGAACTGAAATTCAAAGTGCTATTTCTAATACTGCAATTACTGAAGATTTTTACCCTTGTCAGTCCTGAATTAAATTTAAAAATGAAAAATACTTTTCATATCCTAATGACTGTAGTGACATTCAGGAAAAGGAATTGAAAAGAGTGCACTCTCTTGTATTTCTTGATTCTGATACAGGATAAAGCACAGATTTTCATGCAGTGTATTATAATAACTTTTTCATTTTGCCAGAAAAGATGTTCAATTTCTGTAGATATCAAAACAACAAGGAAGAAATCAGTAAACATCATCTAAGCATTAAATTTTCCACATCAACTACAATTAAAATTCAGAATCTGACCTGAAAAGTGTTAGTGAAGAAATTCAGAGTATCTCCATATTTCCCAGGTTTATACATGAGTACCAAAGATCAAATTCCAACCAAAAATGGACATCTTCATAATGATTTTTTTGTTTCTTCCATTTTTTTTGAATTTTAGATCTTGTTTATTACAGGTTTTTAAATATTTTTTCTTCAAAACTTCTCACTAAGACAAGTATAGATGTCATATTTCTATAGTACTATTTTTTTATTATTTATTAAAAAGTAGCTATTTCTTTGCCCTTTGGAGCGGGACAGTCACAATGATTAAGTGGACAAAGCCCTCAAACAAACAGTGTTAATTAAAATATTCCTATTTAAAAATCTCTTTAATTTTCACAATAACATCTGGCTGCATCAAAAATTTAAACCCCTGTCTGAATTGGTGTCATCATAGATTTAGACGGTATCCTATTGTCATTGTTCTGGAACAATTCCATTAGCGTGATTTGGAGTCACAGCTGATAGTCTCTTAGATGGCAAATAAAATTATTTATTTTCTTTGATTGTATATCACTATCTTGCAAAAAGGAGTGAAGATAATTTTCAGATACTTGTTTCAGATACTTTGTAATATCACAAAGACATCAAGACAATTGTCAGCCACAAGTGCAATAGAAAAAGCAGAATGAAAATTCTGCTAGTTCAGAAAATTCACAGTGATGGTAGATAAAAATAGTCTGGTTATTTGGCCTCCTCTATCGCCTCTTGGTAAGAAGAAGGTGCAACAACTGACCTTTGAGATTTACCTTATTTTCAGATGCTGCTGCCTTGGCCATGTAACCCTTAAAGAGGATAGAAACAAGCTATAAGAATACTGTAGAAAAATACTGCAGATTGACTCTGCTGTAAAAAACACAGTTATTCTGCAGTAATTGTGTCAGGAAAATTATTTCCTCCTAATAAAGCCAAGAGAGTATTAAATAACAGTGCATTTAGCCACTGAATATGAGAAGCTTCACATCAACACCTCCATTAGCTGAAAAAAGAGGGAGCTGAGGATGCTTTTCTGTGGGAACTAGGGTAAGATGATTAATTAACACAATCTTCCTGCAGAAAAGCGATGTGCATAATGTACAAAAACCACTTTTTGTAACAAGATATTCTTTCCATATATAGTTATTGGTTCAGGCAAGACATTCTACCTTGTATATTTTTCCCCGATATCCATATAGTACTAATTTGTTATATATGGTACAAAAATGTGCCTTACAAAATTTTTTTTAATATTTTTTTAATAGAAGCATCTTAAATATAAGAGGAGAAGTTAAATCATCAGTATAAAATGAGCAGGTCTAAATTTGTCTTATATCATAATCTGTCACAAAATATTTTACTTATTTTATATTGAATAAAAGTCATCTTCCCATGGGAGTAGACAGTGAGTCACTGTTGCTCAAGCCAATACTAGGTAACAATAGCCTGGCTGAGAAGACAGAAATAAACAATGTGCTTTTTTTTAAGAACCATGGACCAACACCTGAGTTAGTACAAATCCACATGGCTTCATTTAGAAATGGGAATGTTATGCTGCATATCAAAGTCCTTTGAAGTTAAAAGACTTCATAAACAGATGACTACTGGAAAGATAAATACCAGATGTTTTCCAGAAAGAACCAAAAGAGGTGTTTCTCTTAGACTGAACTAATGAAAAACTTGTAGAAATAATGTGACAAAGAAAGCCTGTTCAATGTAAGGCAATTTGACAAGGTTGCAAACTAAGAGGAAAGAGAAGAACAGAGAGGCAGTGTTGGGTCACACTGAAGAACAATGGAATAAAATGGAATAAAGAGAGGGTAAAGAATATAATACCAGAATTGTTCCAATTGCAACACATTCAGAAGAGTTAAGGCGACATATTCTGAAACCCAAATTGCTAAAAGCATCATGTTTAGCTCAACACTCAGATGTGATAATTGTACTGTTTCAAGTACAATTACTATCTCAATTCCTTGCTCTTAATATTGTCTAAATGAGTATTTGTTTGGGTTTTTTTCTGTTAGTGTTTTTAAAGGGAAAAAAATATTTCAGATTATGTCCAGATTATTTACCATTAAAATATGTAAATATTTTAAAATGTAAAAATATTAAAATATGTACAGATTATTTTCCATTGCTTTCTATTACTGTTTTTTACATCTGATTTAACACTTCCACTCTACATTCATGTTGCCATTGGTGTGACATATGAAATAGCAAGAAATGACTGGAAGAAAGCTACTGAGAAGAAAAGCATGCAATCAATAATAAGTTAAATTAAGTGCTAAATAATACATAGAGTAAACACCACCATGAGGTAAAATATGTTCTTATCTAACTCTCATCCATGCTTGAGAATCATGCCAAACTACAGAAACTAGATGATTTTGTGTTTAATTTGCCAAACAATCACACTACTCATATACTAAATATATTCTGGTTCACACTGCAAATCTGCAGAATATTTCAATATTTTTCTGTTGATCTATTCATATTGTAATTTGTTGGTACTTTACCATTTAATTAATTCCTTAAGGATTAGTTGCTATAGACACAGCATCACTTTTTCTATACTGTTCATTCACTTAGCAAAGCACTCCACTTTAAACTTCTTCTTCATTAATTAGACTGCAGGAAATAACCCAAATAACTCATTTCTACTGTATTAAAGAATTAAGACAATGATTTTTAACTACTACAATGAAGACAGCAATTTTAAACCTTTACTGTGTAAAAATGTTCACTGATAAATGTTTTATTTATTGCAAAACTGGGGGTATTAGGAAGGCCTGAGTAGGTTTTATATTCTACTTTTCAAAAGAATATCTCTGATAAAAGCCCACCATTCTTCTGGGCAGTGAAGTTGTTTTTAAGAACAAGCCTTATGCAACAGGGAAACTGCTCCAGCACAGTATTTCTAACAGCAAGAAGGCAGTGAACAGATGTTTGGGTCACAAAGACGTCTGGTGGTGAATGCCCATATCAATATCTAATCTAGAGAAGAGCTCCACTGGAGAAACTGTTAAAAAGCCAACACACACACACGCACACACAAAACCAATGAACCTAAAAAACCCGAGCACATTCATTGTTTCAAGGACCTATAAGGTACTTTGTGCTGTTCTACTGGAATATTACATACTCACATGAAAACTAAACTATGTTAAAATGACTCTGAATGTAGTATGTTGAACCTTGTCTAAAGCTTAGTGTTTTTTTCATTTTGATACTACATGCACCATCCACACAAGTATAATGATTATGCAAGCTGGCTCTGGGAAAGCGAAATAGCTATTGCAGTTATTCAAAGGGCTTTCTTTCTTGTTTTCCTCCTCTGCACATTGTGTGTCTGTACTGTGAAACAGTCTGACATCTTCTATGTAGGGATTCAGGGATTCATTTGCGACAAATATATTTCCAAAAATCTACTGGGCAATTGATCAGAAATTAGTATGACCATATCATGGATTTTCAAGTCAACTGTGTGATGTAAACCAGGACACTGTGTCACTGAGGAAGTAAATTTCTTTTATTTGATTACAAGCAGAAGATCCTAATATAACATTTTAAATTCTAGGTATTGTAGATTTGAAGGCTCGGGGGCTGGCTTCCCTTCACATATAAATGCGAAGGTCTGTTTAATTCCATTAATTTTAGGCATCAAAATCAAAGTCTTGAAATTAGGAACTTAATTGCCTAGATTATCTACACGGGAAGAAGCACCTACAAGGTGCTTCACTATTTGAGGGAAAGATTTATTCTTCTATAGCTACCATATACCTACCTCTGTAACTAAGCCATGTATATCTCTATATCTATCTCCAAAAAAGAGAATCACAGATGTGAACCTAAGCTGTAAAACACTCATTTTATAGGCCAGCTTAGAATGGTCACTTAATTGGTTCTGTAGCAGAGTAAAAAAAACCCCAACAAACCAACAAGAAAAAACCAAATCAAATCAAACACTTTCCACTTCTTATACCTCTAGTTTCTGTGCTTGTTCTGTGTTTTTTCTCTGAAATGAGATTTATGCTTATATTTTGTGTGAAAACCAATAGGTAATAGGCAGGTAAGCTACAAAAATCTGATATCCAAAGTAGGGTGATTTATCTTGTTTTAATGTTGCCTCAGGATAAAGTCAAGAATGGAAAATGTAATCTACAATGGTCAGAATATGAGAAGGGTAGCAAAAGTGGAGGTTCCTGTAATTGTTTTATATAGACAGTAAATGCCATTCTAGTTACATTGGTTCCTTTTTTGCCATCTGTAGTGATGCCAGAGAGGAAAAACCTTAATGATCTGAAAATTTGCTTCTAATTAAAACATAAAAAATCTTAAATGAATTGGTACTTCTCTATGTCAGGATTCTTATACTCCACATGATTGAACACTTTCTGCTTTCATTGGATGAGTGAAGAGCCCAGAGTTATTATTAGTTATTAAAAGTTTCATCTGAGAGTGATGTACAGTCTCTTCCATCATCTGA
Organism: Sitta europaea; assembly: GCA_013400255.1. Lineage (NCBI taxonomy): Eukaryota > Metazoa > Chordata > Aves > Passeriformes > Sittidae > Sitta > Sitta europaea. The sequence goes on along the minus strand of VXBS01018111.1, from coordinate 1,510,283 downwards.
ATTTCAAATATATGTTTTTGCTCTCTCCTGAACAGAGAATCCGGGTTGCTTTCTGCAGCTACACAAAGGGAGAACAGGATCATATTGTTCCCTGTAGAACTACTGAAACAAATGAATGTAGTGTGTTGGGCTAAAGAAAATCACAAATGTTGTAAACGAAAATTTGCTATATTCCACCATGGATACATGCCTAATTTCACATTCCCAGCAGAGATGAATGGAGTGCTTAACAGATTAGAGAATTTTGTTTCAGGCTATTTTTGATCTCAGGCTGGACCGTTGCATTGGTTTACATTTCATTTCCTTATGGCAAGGTTTTCTGAAAGTAGAGGAGCAGAAACAGCAAAATGCAAAGGAACAAAAATAAAGGAGAAAAAGAATGTTATAACCCAGAAAATATATACCAGTCTGGTGGTGAGGGTTTTTTATGGAATGTTGAGAGCAATATATTTATTTCATTACAAATACAAACTTGATAAAGAGCAACTGATGCACTTCTTTCATTTTAATCATGTAATATGATATACAAATAATAATAAATTCGTAAGTTAAAAAAATTAGGAAGAAAATTGACTAATCTAAATAACATTGCTATATTATGATTTATACATTGACCTAGACTTCATGTCAAATCCTGGCTGTGAAATTAACCCTTCCCATGATCTCTAATAAATTATTCTTTTTATCAGATCTTCCTTTTTTTACCACATTTAAAATGAACAAAATATGAAAAAAAATCAATACAAATTATTTAGAAATTAAGATCTCATAGAAAACAAATATCCACATTCAGAAAGGCAGTTACTGTTATCTCTACAGAATTGTAGGGACTAATTGATGTAGTTTAATATATTTTAAAAACAATGCTGAAAAAAGGTGGTTTGCCTTCAGCTAAGAACCTGCACAATAGTGCAAACACAGGATGGAGGTTCTCTAGAGAGCTGCAGGTTCTTGCAACTGAAACTGAATTTTGAGCTGTACGATTTGGGCAAAGCTACTGCAGAAAGACAATGTGGCAATGGATTGGGCCCTTCAAAATTCATCTTCTCTCAAGTCCTCTTCACATTTGCTTTTTCAAATCTGTCTTAGTCCTATTATTTTTTTTTAAATTTTCACTGCTTGGCTCCATACTTAGCAGGCGATATATATTTGGGGTTCATCCAAAATTATTAAGCACTGTGCATGGCAATAGGATAACATTAATAAATTTTGTTAGTGGCAGAATAATAACTCAAAAATTCGCGGCTTTCAACCCTACTCAGTATCTTTGCCTCCTCTTTATTCAATAAGCAATCACAGTTTTTCTTTTTCTTTTTCTCCTTTTCCTTTTCCTCCTTTCCTTCATTCCTTCCTTTTTTCTTTCTTTCTTTCTTTTTTTCTTTCTATTTCTTTTTGTTTCTTGTCTTTTCTTTTCTCTTTGCTTTTCTCAGCTTTTCTTTGCTTTTCTTTTTCTCTCTATTCTTTCTTTTCATTGTTTGTTTTTTCTTTATCTCTTTATCTCTTTATATAGTTCTCTCTTCTCCTCTCTTTCTCAGTTTTTTCACTTTCTTTCTCACTTTTTTTTTCTTTCAGTAGCCAGTTACACAAGAAAGGTGGTTTTTGAGGTGTGATTTGGCTTGATGAGAAAAATATTTATTCTCTTGTAATTTCTGCGTATCAAAATTTTCAGTTTGAAATTGTTTGCCTTAATCTTAATGTGCCTAAAATAAAGGAATACTTGTGGAGCTCAGAGTATTGAAATCATTATTGACACATTAATAAATGAGTTAAGCTTTACAAAGTACTTAGATAAACAGGCTTATTAAACTATTGGAATGAACTGGGAACACTATAGAAGATGATTTTACGGCTTTTACCAGTCAGATAATTCTTTTTCTTATTAGGCAGTTAAAATAACACTGATCAATCATCAATACGAATTTTATGGCTCTTTGTCATAAAACAGACACACTGTAATTCATAAGGAGTGATCCATGTTGTGCTGCAATCTCTCTTTATTTTCAAAGCATCTCAGAGAGGCAAGATGTAACAGATATTCCATAGATGAATCTCTTCTATTACATATGAACAAGGCATTTATGGATGATGTATATTTGTTGACAAAGGAACACAAGCCAAGTTTTCACAGGTGTCAGCTCTGTTTTGGAACTCGAACAAGCAATTAACTGGGGCACTGAGACTGCTCTAAGCTTCATTGGCTATTCAGACCTTTATGGTGTACTACATCATTGGGTGGAGGCAGCATATTATGGAGCTATGTTCTGCCAGAAAGCTTTCTTTATGCTTCGTTGGAAGGCATACACAAAAGCAAGTGCTCACACAGAAATAAGTGGCAAATCTGAGCCTCATAAAAGATATACATAATGTGTGAGACACACTAGGAAATCAAAAGAGGTTTTTAAAAAATGTGGTAGAATAAAAGGGAAAAAAGGGAAAATGGAAGTTTTGAAGTAGAAGAAGATAAGACAGAAGTGTCACAGAATAATTGAGATTGGAATTGACCTGTTGAGATTATCTGCTTCAACATAATTTTTAAAGCAGATTGCTCAGGGCTGTGTCCATTCAGGCTTTGAATCTAAGATTAGATAACCAGAATGAGAGGTTAAATTGTGGGTAAGTTAAGTAGAAATACCTGCATGTGAGTTTCTACTCGTTGCTCCCTGTATTTTCAGTGGTTGCCACCATGATAATTCTGGCCTCACCATCTTCAATTTCTTTACTTCACGTTGGTAGGCACACCATGAGGAGATTCCCACTGAGTCCTTTCTTCCCTTTCTAATGCAGAAAGGTTAGATGCTCAGGAAGCTGTTAGCCTTTTCTTCTACGGCACATTGGTGACTCATGTACAACTTGGTGCTGACCAGTTTCCCTAGGGTCTTTCCTGTAAAACTGCTTTCTAATCAGTCAGCTCCCAGAGCTTACTTGTACCTCAGTGTATTCCTCCCTGGGTGCAGAAGTTTGCATTTCCCTCAATTCAATTTTGAGACATTTCTTCATCCATTTCTTCTAACTGTTAGGGTTGCTATGAATGGCAGAAAAATCCTTTAGTGTATCAGTCATTTTTCCCAGTTTTGTATTATCATTTGCCTTGCTAAGGGTACAGTTTTGTGTCCATAGTCAAGGTCGTTAATCAGGATGTTAAAAACTATTGACACAATTTTGACCCCTGGGATACTGCTGCAATAGTGAGTGGCCTCTAGTGCCACTGATTACAATGGCACTCTGGGCCTGGCTGTTCAGTTAGCTTTCAATCCACCTAATTTTCCTAATATCTAGCCTGTCTTTTATTAGTTTGTCTATGAGTAAGTTATGGGAGTCAAAGTCAAAAAAGGTTTACTAAAATACAGACAACCTTTCATTCACTATCATCTGAGTGATCTCATTGTAGAAAGCTATTAGGTTGGTCCAGCATTACTTCTTTTAATAAATCCATGCTGACTACTTCCAATGACCTCCTTGGCACGCCTGGAAATGGCTTCCAGGACTAGTTGCTGCATCACATTCCCAGGGATTGAGGTGAGCCCTGCAGTTCCTCAGACTCTTTCTTCCCCTTTCTGAAGGTAGGGCTGGTATCTGCATCCTTCTAGTCTCCAGGGACTTTCCCCAGTCATCATGATATCTTGAAGAAAATTGAGAGTGACCCCACAATGGCACCAGTCAAGTCCTTTGGAACTTGAAGGTACATCACATCAAGTCTCATGGACTTGTGTGTCTTCAGATGTTTAAATTTCTCCTAACCAAATTCTCCTCCACTGAGGGTAAGTTTTCAAAATTACAGAATCATAGAATAGTCTGAGTTGGAAGGAACCCACAAAGATCATTGAGCCAGCTCTTTAATGAATGTCCCACAAAGGGATCAACCACATGAACTTCACATTATTAGCATCAGGCTCTAATCTCCAATTTTTCCCTGTGGTCAGAAGGACCTGGGATTTCCTAAAGGTAAATTCTACCAGAAAAGAAGGCATTAAGTATCTTGGCATTTTCTGTCTACTTTTTAATGAACTACCCTCCTCCATTTTGAAGATCTTTAAAGATCTCTTCCAACCTCAGCTGTTCCATCATTCTGGAATTCTGCAAACCTTGGCTTTAATTACTACTTTGCACATTCTTTTAGAGGTATGAAATGCCCGGAAGAAAGGAAATGTTGTATTCCTTCATACAGATTTCCTTCCTCAAAGGCTTAAAAGGCCATTTCTGTTTTAAAACAGTGCTACATGAAGACTTCACTAAGGAACATTTTTAATATCATTGTAATAATGGAGATTATTTGGTCAATGCTAAACAACCAACTTAAACACTTGAAAAGCAGGACATGCCCTCAAATCATGTTTCTAGGAGAAACTTGATGTCTTTAATAGAAATTACTGTTAGATTAACTACACGAACCACCTTTCTACTAAGCTAAAAAGGCATTTTAATATTCAATTATTTATTTTTCCTGAGAAATGCAAATTTTTCTAATATTGTTTAACCAACTTCAATAGACTTACGAAAATAAGGAGAACTGATCAAAGCATCTTAAATGTGTCTACTCAAAGACAATGCCTTCAAAGCTAAATTTTTACATTGTAAACTGAAACAAAATTTCCACTGGTATCAATCCTTGAAGCTAAGGCAAATTACAATATAAGAGAATGGAAGATAAAAAAAATAGTCCCTTTAAAGATTCTTTGAAAATCTATTGATGTTACTTAAGTAGTGCAGCCATAAAACTGTAAAAGAATTTAACACGGTTTCCTATGAAGGCATTTAAGGGATGACACATTCATGAAACCAGTATTTCCCCCGAGAGATTTTGTGAAAGTATGGAGTCAATGAGCACGCAGTTCATTGGTGTGTACAATATACACCAACCCTATATATTGTACATACAATATGCATTACAGGGTATAATACGTAAAGCTGCACATCTTCTATCCCCTCAGAGAAAAATGGCAAATTCTAAACCTTTCTGAAGCAAAATAATATCTCAAGTGCCACCAGTTATATTATGAGACAAGAAGAGTGCATGGCAGTCTGAAAAAAACCAAGCAATTCACTGGCTGATATTGAATGTTACATGATGTAATTACAATTCAAGTTACAATTGAAATCTCTGCATCCAGCATGACATAGAGCACTACTAAGGGACTAGAATATTTTAAAATAGATTTAAACATGTTAGAGATGTGTTCTTGGGAGCAGTGAGTTGTTTCTCCTTTTAACCTTAGTGTTCTTCTCCAGTAAATTCTTTTGTTAATTTTTCTAAAAGAAAAATACAATATGACTTAATTGGAAATTATTGTCCACAATTTATAGTAATTTTCCTCAATATTTCTGTCTAAGGAGGAAGATTTGAAGTGAGTAATCCATAAAATATTGGTTTTAGTACCTGATTTTAATTTGTTTGCTTATTTATTTTCACAGAACTTGGCTAAAAAATATTTACCTCTACCCTCCTCAGAATGTCCGCTAGCCTGACTAAAACAACCTGAATCTAAGTTAGTTAATTAAAAAAAACAAAAAACAACACACTAACAAATTAACCCAAAGCATATTGCATCCTAGGACAAGATTAATTTGACTTATATCAGACATCTTCACAGATGCTTACCATTTCTTATTCTCTAGATTATGCAGTTTTAACAGCATGAAAATTTTTAAAAAGTTATAATAAAATTACCATTATTTAAAATTAAAATAAAGCATCATGTAGGAAGAAATGGGAAGCCTTTTTTGATGCCAAAATTCTGTCAAATACATTAGAGAAATAACAAATAATGCTAATAATATAAACTTCATCAAAGACTATAAAAATTATTGCAATTTAATGACAAAAATGTTGAAGTCTCCATTTCAGGGAAATAATAGATGAAAAGAGATGTCTAACGTCTTTTAACATTAATTTAATTAATGCATCATTTAGCATTAAAAACTCTGTGATTTCAAGAACCATAGTAAGATCACAAAGTTTATCAAATTAATTCATCAACTCACTTTTCTTCTTCTCATAGTACTTTCTGAATACCAGTGGATTGTATTGTGACTGTCCTTTAAGCACTATGGTTTATAAGTTTATATCTGTTCTGATCCAAATTTGGTGAAATGTAGAACATGTTGAAGTATACAGAAAAAATAACACCACCAAGGGAAAAATAATACAATTTCTTCAATCTTTCCTTATTATATATTGAAGTAGTTGAGACACTGTGAGTATTTGAGTACTGCCAACTTAAAAATTGGGCAAACCCTTTGGAAAAGACCATCTGTTAAGGACAATAAGGAAAAATAAAACGTATATTCCAGGACTAGACAGAAAAGTCATAATTGTCACCACTCTGTTCTTCACTAAAAAAATAATGCAATTTCACACAGACCCAGAATATCTAGAACATCTATCTCTTTTGCAGAATAATTTGTTTTGCTAAAGAAATTCATTTCTCACCATTTCGTTACTTTGTCACATAAAAATTGATCACAGACAAATAACCTCTATCTCCATGTTCCCTGAGATTTATTGAGATTGATTTTTGGAAGCATGTCAAAAATTTTGAAACAAAATGAATTCTCTTAATAAGTGGATAAATCTTGTCCATCTTTGTTTCTTGAAGAGGTTTAACCCAGAAATGATAGTTGCTTGCTCCCACAAGACTGATATTTGAAACAAAAAATTCAGGAGTGTGGTACTGAGTTGAGATTTTTGTTTCTCTTGTTGAGATCAAACTCAATAGAGCTAAAATCTTGCACAACAGCATTGTCCCCTTTTTTTCCTCTGCCAAATGCAGAAGATCCCAACCTTTGTATCTTGTACAACTGCCAGTAGTATCTAACTTGGAATGCAAGTGGTGTTGCACAGCACACACATTTGCTATAGAAAGGCAAAATAATGCTACATATATCCCAGTATCTTAATTCTTGTCATGAAAAAAATTTATTTGGAAGAAAGAAGTGATATAATAACAGAAAGCAAGTACAATAATTTTCTCTTGTAACGAGTGCTTTCTCAGATTCTCTATGACAAAAAAGATTTGAGCCAAAGTTTTGAAAAGATTTTGATTTCATTTTTCACAGATAAATCTTTCCATGTTTTTATTCTTTCTTATAATCAGCCTTGAAAACTGCTGTTTTCTACTATATATAGCTAAGAAGGATGAACTGGATATTTCAAGAAATGCAAAATCATTGTAATAACTGCAGAGTATTTTTTATGGTTTCCTTTTTATGACTTAAAGAAATTCTTGTCATGTTCATATGAAGGACATTTCTGTTCAGATAATCTAATAAAAGATATTACAAAGTATATTTTGAAAATTGCTTAGACTTTGTGGGAGGAAATAGTATCTTTTCTAACAATATGTGCAGTATTTCCATTAAGTTTTATTGCTGCCTTTTTTCTTAACATAATACTTGAAGTACATAAGCTCAAGTACATTCATTCTCTTGTATCAAAATATGATGCCCTTCTGGTGGAAATGTGAGTAGCAGGATAATTATAATTCTTCTGTTGCATCCTGTAATGATATTTATTGTGCTGACTTTTCAAATATTTTATTTCATGGTAAATTTTTCTTTCACTTTCTTTTTTGGGCTTAATGCTGCCATCACATAAAATGCCATTTTTATATATGACAGCAGTGTTTGACTGCAAAAACTGTGGTTCATGAAAAAGAAGTTGAGCTTCCTATTGTTGGTGTCCAAAATGACAACTGCATTTTGTTTTGCCATTCCACTACTCAGACAGTTGCTGTCAAAACTTTATAACTCTCTGGAGACAGTTAAATGTAAGAAGACAGAAAGAGTTTACTTCCACTAACAAAAGGAGAGACATGTTTTCCACGTATTTTTTAAGAGCTAAAATATACTTGGCATTGTAATTTCATCAAGAATGACTTCCAATTCAGCTATAGTTAGGATTTTCACTGATTATGCACGCTTTGGTTTTATTTTTCTTCCTTTTTTTAATTTACTTACTTTTAGCAATTCAAGGCAGCTGATGTGCTATATAACCTTTGGTTCTGCTATATAAGCTTTGTGCTATATAACCAGAGAATCACTATATCCAATTAAATCTCTGAAGTAGATGTCTCTTTTCTATTCTTTTTATGTTATAATGATTTTCTCATCTTCTTGACACATTTATTCTACTTGCTACTTCTTGGATCTCAGCTGTTAACTTTTTGTAACTTCTGCTGTTCACTGTTAAGAATCCAGTTATCTTTGTAAATCAAACCCAATATCTGACAATAGGATTTAGTTGGATTTGAGACATAGATATTTTGTTCAACTAATAATTCATAAACAATAAGTCTGCTCTTCTGTGGAATAATTGACATGCTGTAGAACAAAGATTAAAAGAAAAATTATTTTTTCTCATTTACTTCATACTCTTTCCATCTCCTTTATTGATCACTGTAGAAGCCCTCACAGTAAACCTGGGCAATAGCAGGAAACAACGTTATGAGTGTGTTCTGGGTTTGCCAAGACTTAATCTGCTTCATACTATGTGGTCCTGGGGATGTTTTTTTGGTTTGTGCTGAAAATAGTGTTGATAATACAGAGAGTTTTCTTTCTCTTTTGTTTCTGGGCAGTGCTCACAGACAGTCAAGGTATTTCCTGCTTCCCACCAGTGAGGAGGCTGGGTGCATGAGAAGTGGAGAGAGTACACAGCTAGGACAGCTGACCCAGCAGACCAATGGGTTGTCACAGAATCACAGATTATTAAACTTGGAAAAGACCTCTAGATCAGCAAGTTGCCCTAATTTGGAAGGCAAATGCTGACCCTTCCAGTGCCACTGTGTCTTCCTTGTGAGGGGCCTAAAACTAAACAAAAGATTTGAGATGCAGCCTCGCCAGTGCCAGTTAGAGTGGCACAATCACTTCCCCTGTCCCACTGGCCACACTCTTTCTGACAAAGGCCAGAATGCCATTGTTGTTTTTGGACACCTGGACACGTGCTGGCTCATGTTCAGCTGCTGTTGCAGCAGGTGTGTTGCAGCACCCCCGGGTCCTTTTCTGCTGAGCAACCTTCCAGCCAATCTGTCCCAGGCCTGTAGAGCTGCGTGGGGTTGTTGTGACGTAAGTATAGGACCCCATACCTGGACCATATGGCATCATATAGCTCATATGGCTCAGCATATAAAACTGGGGCAAGTAGAAGGAAGGGAGCAATGGTGATGCTGTTTGTCTTCCCAAGTCACCATTATGTGTGATGGGGCCCTGCTATCTCGGGAAGAGCAGCATCTGTCTGACCATGGGAGGCAGTGCATGAATTCCTTGTTTTGCTTTACTTGCATGTGTGGCCTTTGTTCTACCTGTTATACTGTCTTTATCTTAACCCATAAGTTTCCTCTACTTGTATTCTTCTGATTCTCTTCCCCATCCCACCTTGGGGAGAAAGCAAGTGCTCGCGTGGGGCATAGCTGCTGGATGAGGTTAAACCACAACGTAGTGAAAGGATAGAATTAAACTGAAAACCTGAAATGCGGAAATGTCTGAAACAGCAGTGGAAACATGTCAGCACAGCCTAACAGAAAGAAAGTCTGTGTGCAATTACTGCTTATCATCAGGTTTTATTAGTGTGTAACAAATAGTAAGGGTTTCTGTTGGAAATTAAGACGCTAAATTCCCTTTTGAATCTTAGAAGGAGAAGAGAATATATTAAATCACAGTAAGATAGAAATAAATCTTTAGGCTTTCTAGATGTTTTGGATGAAAGGCTGCATGTAGGCTGCCTGAGTAGCTGTAGAGGGCCAGTGCCCTAAAAATCCAGATAAAGTTTAGTATTTTATAGACATAACTAAAACGCAGTACAAAACACAGTACAATATTGTTTTATATTTTTAGATAGAATAATCCACTAAACCCAGATAGTATTAAGGTCAAAAAACAAGATAGAATATACAGATAAAATTAAGAACAAAAACAAGATAAAGCCTGCATGTACATGGAAAAAACAACTTACATAAAATTACTCTGAAGTGGGTGATTTTTAAAATAATTTTAATAGGTGCAGAAAAGTTGTCTTAGATTCATGTATTTAGCTAATTGGTAAATTTAGAGATAAAACATAGCCATAGAGGCCTGCAAATAAACAGCAATCCTTATATATCTAGCTACCATGCTGCTGCTTAACCTTCACTTACCTTTGCATAAAACTAAGGAAGAAGAAAAGAAGAAAGAAGAAAGGAAGAAAAGAAGAAAGAAGAAAAATGGTCACATGGTTCCAACCAGCCACCCAGACCTCTCAGCCCAAAAGCCACCAGACCCCTGCTTGCTTGCTCAAAGTTCCTGGCTTCTGATGCCCTGGGGAGCTTCCTTAGTTCACTAAGGCCTCACCCTGAAATTATTCCTGCCAGCTGCCTGAGATTCATTGCATTGCAAAGCCCCAGGGAAAATTCCAACATCCCTCTCGAGCTTCATCCTGAGAAGAATTCTTAAGCAAAATGGACTGCGCCTTCAAATCAATGCTTTAATAAACTGATGTTTTTTCAATAAATAAATTTTAATACTGTATCTGGACTCTAGAAACCTGGTTCCACCCCCCACATTCTAGGTTTCTTAGCATTTGGCAAAGAACTAGGGTATACATGGAATGATTGTAAAATGGCACACACTCCTACCCAACCTGACAGTAGTCTGAAAATATCAGACCTTTGTGCAGCATTATTCATTATAGAATTCAAGACCATTAAAAATGGAGGATCATCAACTCTAATTTTCTGCATGTTGAAAAACCCTATAGTCCCCTAAGCTAGTCTATGTTCAGCTTAGTAACGTGGGACTGAAGAAACCTGTTCGTTGACTTTCGTGTATCCACAATGATAGCTTCCATGATGTCTTAACTACTTATATGGAACATTTAGAAGAGAAATACTTAAGAGAAGCTCCTTTCAGAGTACTAATTTCTTTGAGGTAAGAGAAGACTTTATGACAATAAACCCATTACTTTCTTGTTCTCAAGAGGAAATTCAAATTTGTTTATAGAAAAGTAGAATATTGTCAAAAAACCTAATTTTCTGTTTAAGTACACTGAAGTCTGAAGCTGAGCTTTGCAGTGCAAAGATGAAAAGGCAGTTTTATTCAATTTGGATATTGGCTATTGACTGATTCTTAACAAATTTGATGGGATTTTGGGAGTGGGAAGAATCATTGTGCTTCATGTTAAAAATCAACTGTGGAACATGGAAGATTTTAGTTTTATTTTTCTTGAATCTTTGAAACATATCCTGCTCTGAAAAATTTGTTGAATAGTTCTTGAACAAGTATCATACTATTTGGTTACTTTTATAAAACATTCTCTCTACAAGCATTAGTAGAACCAAACTCTAATATTTTAATCTACCATAGCACCTTTTGACTTAATATTTACAGGTAAGCTAATCACTCTATAATTTCCCAGCTTCCTCTAGTATACAAAATATGAATGCATGACACTGAGACTATCAAACTTTTGTAATAAGGAATGAGACAAATAAATTGATTATACAGTCAGACTATAAGGGAATATATGGTGTATACAAACTTGAAAATGTCATTTGATATTATAAAAATAACACTATAATTACAGTGACAATGTGATGGAAAGAGCCTTAGGTTGTCAAGAAAGTGCTGTAAGATGCAAGTTGGAATAGACTGCAGAAACACTGTATGTTTCAGTAACAGGGTATTGATCATGCCCTGGCTTATGATGCAGAAAATAGTGGAGACTTTCAGCCTGCAATACTGATTCTCACATGAGAAAGTGTGTATTATTCCTTATGAACAGAGCAGACCTTCCTTAAGGACTTATTTCTTTTAAATATTTAACAATATTCTTTCTCAGTGACATACTCTTTTTATGGTATGATTTATGCCTGCAGTGTATTTTCTTTGGCAAGGAAAATATTAACTCTGGAATACCAATGATATTCCCTGAAATATGAAAATATCTCACTAAACATTTTAAGTTAGGGTGGGTTTTTTCCCCAGAATGAACAAGGGAATGTGTACTGCTTGTAAGAACAGAGAAAACCAAGCAATTTCTGGTTTCACTTCTGTAGTTAACCATACCTTGATTTCATTTGCTCACCATTAACTGAATTATGCTCTGTAAAATACAGCCTATTTTCAGAAATATGTGTGTAATTGGAAAAAGCATTTGCGATTTTTTTAGGAAAACTAGTAATGGAGTGAATAGCAAGTGAGGTCAAGAGTCTCATGAATAATGTAGTATATGCTCAAATCTAGCAAATATTGGACTCAAAGGGACTATATTGATGTATAAACTTATGCCCTAATCTCAGGTAGGATTAAGTCACTTGGGCAGCTGACTTTCTTAAAACAGTTCAATTGTCTTCACTCCCTGAGGATGATTTTTGGTGAAATGAATATGTTCTTTCTGAATTAATGTGACTAGATTTTTTTTTCCAGAGTAAAATTTATTTTTTTTTTCTAAAGCTGTGTACTAAGATGTAGATTTGAAAAGAGGACCAATGTTTTCTGATTCATTGACAAATGAATTCTAGCATTTTTTCATCTGATTGTATTCAGCAGTTACAGATTTTCTTTAATAAAATAAAATAAAAAACCCCAATACATTATAAATGTCATTTCATGCACAGCAATGCTCAACTTTTTTGTTATCTTCTTTCTCAAATTTGGGATTGTGTAGGTGTAGTGGCTTGATCCTGGACAGCATTCATGCAGGTTCTCACTCACTCTTCTCTCCCATGGGACCTGGAGAAAATAGAAGGCGAGAATAATATTGGGCAGCAATAAAGATACTTTAATTAAGAAAACAAAGGATGCATGCCAACCATGTGAATGGTTGGCATTAAATAAGTTTTTTCTTCAGTCTGATGAGTATACCTTTATGCTTGAATATATGAAATTATGTGGAAAATAAAACCAAAACCATTGTTAAGGTAAAAAACCCGAAAGACCAGGTAGTTTGGAATCAATAATATTCAAAGATATAAACTGAGAATTCCAGGGATGAGACCCCACTAGATCTGCTGTTTACAAACAGAGAAGGGCTGGTGGGAGTTGTGATCAGAGGTCTTCTTGGGCACAGTGACCACAATATGATAGAATTTGTAATATTTGGGGAAGTTAGGAAGAGCGTTAATAAAACCTCCACCCTTCATTTCCAGATTGCAGACTTTGGCCTGTCCAGGACACTGATTCAGTGGAAAGCAGCCCTTAAAAACAAAGGGGTCCAAGAAGGCTGAGCATTCTATAAGGAAGAAATCTCAAAGATGCTGGAACAGGCCATCAAGACAAAGAAATGTGTGTGTTGTCTTGTTAGCCAGACCACAAAGTCATTTTCCTATGTAGTTCCTAAAATCTATTAACCTGGCCAATGGTCTTGCTTTTATAAGATGATGGATTAATTATTAGCTGTAACTAAAAAGTTTGATCACTAAAGGTCTCCAGTGTACAGAGAAGGTACAGGAGACCCATTAGCTCTACAGTGCAAAGTTCTGGACTGCATGGGTCTGTTCCAGACAAGAAGCAGACTAAGCTGATGATGTTTGATGATTTGCTGTTTGCTGGCGACACTTTGACAGATCATTACTAATTTTCAAAGGAGCTGTTAAAAGTCCCCTTCAGAACACAGTGTTTTAAATTCCCTTGAGGAAAACATCTTGTCAGACTGATATGTTATGATGCAGGTTGTCCGTGCATGCTTATTAAAAAGCTTCTGCTATTCGGAAATCTGGGTTAACATTTCAAGTAACCACAAAATGCACCCCTATGAGATCACACGAAAGTAAAACTGTTTTACCTACTCACCGACCCTGACACTGTGAGAGAGTAATTTGACATACCATGAATTAATGGCATTTTTCTGTGGTTTGCTTGTAGCTTTAGTCTCAGGATAAGTGCATTAAGTCCAATTAAGGACTGCAGAAATACTGACCAGATGCAGGATAAATGTCTGCAACATTTTCTATTTTCTCTACCTAAAAGTGGAAAACCTCAGCACAGTCATTTCAATCTGGACAGGCAAATTGATAGCATCTGTGCTTACAGCTATACCTGAAGACAATAAACATGACTAACAAAGGGATGACCTTCAGAATTTTGATATGGTAGAAATATACATCAGCATAATTTCTGACAACTTGCTTCATTCCTGTCATTTGAAATACTAAATAAACCGTTATGGTATAATGGAGAAGTAGGTCAGAACCTTATAAAAATACAGCCACCAATCTCTGGTACAATACAGAAAATTCATCGCGCATGTAACTGTACCCCATGGAATTGCTGTAGGGATGAGCAAGCCAGTATTTTGACAGTAGTGTGGTCCAATTGAACAGTTATAAATTTCTAATGAGCTAATGAGGATTTATAATAATTTCAATTTTCAAAATTGAAGCAAAAACTACTTTTCACATGCTCATGTGTTGCTGCTCACATCTGCCCTCAGCAGAGCCCCAGATCTATTCCAAAAAAGCAATATATTGTACACAGCAAAACCCAGAATTTATAAGCATTTGTAGTTCTAAGACTAAATTTGTTATCTTGCGCTAAAAACAGGCCTATTTTCTATTAAAAATTGGAAACCTACACTTTCACCTCATTCTGCTCATATGAAGGTAAGTTATTGTTTGATGGAGGTAAGAGTACTCTATGGCATTTGCTGTTGCTTTTCACAGATGATGTGATGGAGTTTTTCCTTCCTTGCTGTACTTAAATGCATATTCAAAAAGTAATATGCCTGTTCAGCTATATGTGAACATGAGTGAAATAAAGGAAGTAATTCAAAGCTAAGGAATAAATAAATTTCTGGTATGGAATTCTGTGGTGTCTTTTCTGGAAATGAGCGAGACGTAAACATCAAGGTTGCCAGTCATTGTCAAAATGTTTCATTCTATTAAATTATGACAATAAATAACCCTTTTGGAACATATTTACTGATTTTAAGCACTTTATTCCATAACTACTCTGTGAATCTGGTCCTCCAAAGTACAAAGGAATGTATGTGACTGTGGGATGTTCTGAAACCAGATGGCTTTGTATCAGCTACTGCATCATTTTATAGCAAAGCACACATCCTTGAAAAAATTTCTTTGCTTGGTGTTGTTTAAGTGCGTCTTATTTTACTCATTTGCCTAATCTTGATGAATCTCCATTACAGTCCAGAATAATTAATCTACCTCTTTCAAGAGCTTGCGTGAGTGGAAGAAGAAGCTATGTCTAGTTACAGTGTTCTGGTTCTTTTACTTTATCTTGCTAGAGGCATTGATAAATGGTTAAATATAAGCCTAAGATAAGACAAAACTGCCATGGTTCTCCCAAAAACTCCTGGTTACTCACCTAGGGATAAAATGTGTCAAAATGGTGGCTGCCATGGCTTAAATAATGAGACATGAAAACTGTAAATTATGTACCAGTCTAAATAAACTTACTGGAAATGAATGTAATTTACAAGGATCTACTAGTTGTGAAATAGAGACTTGAAAGATCCATGATGAGAAATTATATGTTTTCTTCTTTCTGATACTTTTACAGAGACTTTTGCTTTCTTCCAAAATTAATTAACTCAGTAATGATCCAGTAGTCATTAAAAGAGGATCTGGCTTCTTAGAAGCTACATTCTCCTTAGAAACAACAAATACAGGATCTGACACATCACTAACCTTTACTCTTCTTCCTCTACCACCCTGGTAATGAGGCATAGCAAATGACAGAAAGGGTGTAAATAATTAGTACAAAAAACCTTTGAAAAAGCCTACATCACATTTGTTAAATCTTTGGTGTATTTTGCTGTATTTGCTGCTGTAACTACAAACTCTGAAGGTGTTGTAATGAAGAAGGGAATGAGAAGCAGTGGTTATGGAGCAGTGTATACAACAGAGTGAATTTAAGTGCTTTAGGGCCCAATAAAAATTTTATTGATAAAAATTTAAGTATTCTCTCAACATTTGAGTAAGACTTACTGACAAACAAATACTACCCAATCATAAATAAAGCAGTAATGAAATGCCATCTTTTTTTTTTTTTTCCACCATATGAGTATGTCAGTGATTTGTGTTTTACAGAAAAATTGGTTTTGACCTCATAGTCTTGAGATCTTTTTCCTTCTGATTGGTCACTCAGATTTTGATGTTACTTATGTACAAAATAGATTTTCAATTTTAATATACCGATCTACTGAAATTAGTTTGCATTCTGAGTCTGGTTTAGGGTATTTGGATAAATATTTAGTTCAATAGTTTATAAAATTCCTTTTAATTTCTGTGATATGGATAGGCCTATTTTATTCTGACAGAAAAAAATATTTCATTTGCTCTCAGATATACCCAATGAGGAAGATTTTACATGTACAGCAAAATAAGCTGTATTTCTTATATGAGATGACAGATAAAGAAAGCAAAGCCTAGAGAAAATATAGAGAAAAAAAAAGTCAAAATAGACACTATGGAGTAAATCATATAACATTTTAATCCTATTTTTTCCCCAAATATTTTTATTCTGAAAAGATGACTGGTAGATAGTGCAACTGAAATTGCACTTAACAATAATAAATGTCCAGTGTGTCTGAAAATAACTCTCTCACAGCCCCAAAGGACTTTCAGATGATTTCTATTTACAAACAACAGTCCAGATTCTGTCTGGATTATGCCTAAATTGCTAAGTAGACATCCCAGCTTTATTTGGTCTAATGTAGATTTTATTTAAACTGTAATAACAGTTTTCTTTTTTTATACATACATATATATATACATACATACATACACACACATGTGTATATGTATACACACACACACATATATTTATATACATACACACACACACATATATATATACACCATTATATACTATTAATAGTATGGTTTAGTAACAAATAATATTGCATGAATTATCCTATTGCATGTGTTTGCTTCTCCCAAAACAGCTTCAAGTCAGTTTAATCTGGCACAGGAATCATGTACTAACTCATTGTTTCATTTTATATAACTTTTAGGAACACTTCCAGGAATAAATTTTGTATTGCTTACTACTTTTACCTGGAAAAAGACTACCAATGTGCAATTCCAAAATTAATACTTTATAATCTTTTTTCCAATTACACACCTTCTCCTAAAACAAATTTTGCCAAGTTGTTTGGTGCCTGGTTTTACCCTAGCTTTTATCTCATTTATCAGGAGCTGTCACACACACAAGTTTGTATTTTTGCCATTTTTTTGGTCTGTGTTCTGGATTATCCTCTCTGCATTAGAAAATAAGATTTGTCCCTTTCACTTTGAAATGGCATCGAGTCTCTATGATCAAAACATGCCAAGCTGTAATAAATATACATTTTAAATTTTTCTCCTTGATATTTAATTTCTCTGTTGTCCACATTTCTGTCTCAGTCTTCTAAATGTCTATTGGCAGATAGTATTAAAATGCTAATGCGCACCTGTTTCTTTAAAGAAAATGTTCATAAAAATCATTAACTCATTGTGAGATAAGAAACAAAACCTCAAGAGATGTTTTATTTAATATTCAGATACGGATTTCTTTGATAGAAGTGCTTTATCATTTATAACAAAACATGCATGGTGAGCATAAGAAGATTGTAAGACATCAGACACCTAATAAAGAAGGTTAGGTCATGGCTAACAAGTTACTGTAATTATTTGAAAAACAGAAATAGATGTGCAAATCCTTCTCAACTAGGTTTAGTCCCAAACACCACTTATATCTCCTCATATTGCTGAAATATGAATATACAATATTAAAAACGGTAACATCCTCTTACAAAAGTCGTCTGGCTGTCAGGGTGCAGTCAATAGTAAAAATAGAAATAAAACCTGAAGAACTCAATGGCATGCAGTCACTCAATATCTTGGGAGAACTCTAGCAACAGGCTGTAGCAGAATCAATCTTTATATTGCTTTTCCTCTGGATCAAAAGCCAACAATACTCATTACTAAAGGAGATAATAGCCTGAATTTCTAGAAAGGAGGGATTTTTAATTTCTATGACTAATTTATGACTTCCCAGACACTGCTAGGAAAGGAGGTTACTGATACTGAAGTGTTCAAAAGAAGTACAGTATAAAATCATAAAGAAGTCAGTATCATAATAAGAGAAAAATTTTCTTCCTTAACTGTCTGATAAAGGTCAAAATTGCAGTGATCACTTTTAATTTTAGTGGCATATTTATCAAAATAGTAATGCAAGTGTACAGGTGAAGCTTTGCCGAAGTTCAATAGATATCTGAACCAAAGCATCTCTCATGATTTTAACAGCACCCTCATCAAACCAAAGTATGTTTGCGTGATCTTACTTTTACATGACAGTTATAGAAAATAACTGATGACTGCAGGGGTAAAACCCAAGCCACTGTTAACAGTAAAAGAGCTGATGTTCCTTAGCATCACGCATCTTTCCTCCTCTGTCTTTGATATGAGCCTGAGAAAGAAAAATAGGCAGAGCTATCAAAAAAGAAATGTTAAGACAGTTTTAAAAATATATCAAATGAAACCTGAAAAAAAATCTTTAAAGTGTCTCTTAAAAAGCTTCTATGGAGAAAGTCTCAGAGGTAGAGCAAATATATCACATTAAAGAAATATGTTTCTTATTCTGTTACTAATGTAAAATAATTACTTTCTCCTTTAAATACATGAAAAGTTTTAATCACATCACATCCCAAGTTTTTAGGGGAAAAATTCACTAGTCATCCGACTGACATAATTTACTCTAAAGAAGTCATCCCTTTCACCTTTGACATAAGTGTTGCAAGAAGAATTTACTTTCCAAGGAAGAAATAATGTCAGAAGTGTGCAGTGAGGGGTCTCCAGGGTTTTTTGTGGGGTTTTTTGAGGACATAAAATAAAATGAAATAAATAAAATAAAATAAAATAAAATAAAATAAAATAAAATAAAATAAAATAAAATAAATCCTCTTCTCCCATCAAGTTTGCAATGCTGGAAGTTCTCCAAAGTGAGTTACAATCTGAAATGGAGTGCACAAAGAAAAAACCAAACCCAACCAATCAACAAACTGACAATCACAACACCCCACCCTGCACATCCCCTCAAAAAAAAAAATTAAAAAAATCCAAGCAACAAAAAGGAAGTTCCTATAGCTTTATTTTTTTGTTTCTCTTGCCTAATTATTAGTCAGCTCACTATCACCACTGACTAAAATATATCAATTGCTATCAAAAAAAGTAAACATAACTTAGTCCAAATTTAATTTTCGGATGTCTACTTCAATTGCTGTTCTGGCTTTGCAGCCTACGATAATCTTTATCATAAGACTTTCTGAAGTAACACAGATGAACAACTTTGTTAGATGTTGCAACTTGACTTGCGCACTGTGTATAAAAAAAGGAGAGTTCTCATGCTCTAGTTAATTAATTGGATTATGCCTTCAAAAGGATTGACACTTTGTATGCCCTTATTCTAAGCACTTTTTAAGAAAGTTTGCAGAATACACTTCAGAAGAATAACTTAAGGATGAACTTTCAACTTGTGCTGTATCACTGTTTTCTTTAGAAAAGGCACTTTTAGAGGGCAGGAAGAAATGTTAAGGAGATGTGCCATACTTTTACAAAGTGTAGCATCTAAGAGATATATCCTTAGTAGGACTTTAAAACTCTTGCTGTGACGATTTCTAATTTTCTTGTTCTGTGAATAGCTTCTTTTTTTTATCAGGTAGACTTTAGATTTAGGGATTGGTCAAATACACCTTGAACATCTGTAGATATGAAACATTATACATAGCATTATACAAACATTTTTTCCAATTATATATATCTGTATTCCTTAATACATTAGTTTTCAGTCCCACATTACCTTAGGAATAGTCTGAATATTAATTTAGCACATAGAATTAGACATTGAATCTAGATGGACTAGCATAAAAAAATCTTCCTGAAACTGAAACTATTTTCCCATCATGGATGGCAATTTTCCCCAGAAAATATATATCCTGAACTTACGGTCATCATGTTCTGAATAACTCCAAGACAAGAATAAATTTAGCTGATTTTAGTTTTTTGTTTTTCTATCACTTCACTTGAATAGAAAAAGCTAAGGGAAAGATTAACATTTTCTAAATATTGTCAGACCTGTAAAAATTCCAAATGCACACCAAAACACAGCCAGTCAAAACCTACCAGAAATATTGAAAACTGTGATAAACTGAATAGCATATTTACAAGTTTCTACTAATCCAAAGTTTAAAATAAATTTAACTAATGGAAGTTTGTAACTTTGTGGAAATCAGTAGTGATTTCTGTAAAAGTTCTCTGCAGAATGAGAGATTTACAAAAGTGCACAGGATACTGTAAAAGGATTTCAGATGAATGACTTACTAAATTGCTGACTTACTAAATTGCCTGTTTGTCCCGTTAGATGTCTACAGGTGAGGAGCCTGTGAAGGGTGTACAGATGTGGTTAACCACGCTCCACTCTGATTTCCCACTACACACTATCCTTTTTTCAGATCCCAAATGTCCCTTTTTCATGGGCACACCCAGATACATAGAAATTCCAGGGATCAGAAGAATTCTGGTACATTAAGCATGTCTTAACACCTGATAAAATTTATTTCTTAGATGAAACTACCTACCATTATCCTGGGGAATATTTTCCAGCTATGTGATTCTGGGGGAGTGTGTATTTAGAGCTATACACATGCAGGGGATTGTCACACATTGTCATACATGTGAAAACATTCACGTACCAATGGAAAAAGTATCCCAAATGAGATATAAACTTCCTTGAGGGCAGAGGAATAATATTTTTATTTAACCTTTTGTTGTTAATTCTTCTCTTGGGAGGGAAATAAATGGGGTTTGATGTTTCAGGCAGTTAATTAGTTGATTTTTACTTTGTTGTCTGTAAAATACTTGGGGCCAAATAAGACAGTGTTTTACAGCTCATAATTGTTTCAGGATGAGAAAAAACATAGTTTTATAATAAAAGTAATATTTAATGATACATATTCTATGCTGCGACAAAATTTTCCATTTCAAGAGATTAAGTCTACAGGCATACACATTATTGCGTAACCTGACATTCAGCATGAAGAAGAAAAAAGGAGATACTTCCTTGCCTTGATATCAGAGGCATAACCACCCAGTATTAATTTATTTACAACTCTGATGAAAATAGCATGACTGACACATCTGCTATGTAAGTCCTTTTTTGCAAATACTGAAAGATCAAAATAAACACTAAGGCACCAAGCCTAAGAAATACTCTGAAGCTGAGAAAAAAAATAATAAAGTGATTAATATTTAAAACTTGTCTAGAAAGAACTGTCTTCAATATTTATACAGCATCATAAAACTGCACCAGAAATGCTAAATACTGCAGAAATATTTAAAATCCAGAAAGCAAGTCTATGTCACTAAAACTTTTTTCTTAGACAGCTTCTTTGCAAATTCTTGCTTCATTACAATTTTACACAGAAAAGCCTTGCCTAGCAGAATTCCAGCTGAATTGCTTAAATAGCTGTTGAAGCACCAAAGCTATTTATTAATTACTATTTTGCAACCTCTGAAATTACTGTTTTGTAACTGATTTGGTTTACAGAATGAAAAATAATAAAAATCCTCTTATTTTACATTTTTACCCAACCCTAATATGAAATAAAAGATTTCATAATGGGCTTAAAGATCAGTAATTCAGACTGATAAACATCTGATTTGTCTTATTTAGGAAGCAAATTAAGATGAAATATAAAAACTGACAGATTGTGCAGTGATCATATTTTATCCTTCTACTTTCTCTGTTTTCTGACTGCTATGTAAGTGATTGTACTAATTTGGTGTTATGACCTCTTTACACCCTGTTGATGTCTCTGTGAGCTCACCTCAAGTCAGAGACTTTGAGAACAAGACATTGTTATAATGCCTTCAATGGAAGAACTTTGTGTAAACTTTAGCTAGCAATGGAAATAACCAAATCACCGACTTTGTACTTTTGTGTGTTAAGCAGGATCCACACAGAAGCAATGGCACATGATGAGAAAAGCCTTAAATTTTACTAATTTCTTATTTGAAGACAGTACTGGGAAATACTTCTATTCATTTGAGAGGCAAGCAATTTCCAAGACATGGGTATTTCTTGGATTTGGTGATTTTGTATTGTATGTATCTCACTTCTTTCTGTGAGGAAATACAAATTTTCATGACATCATCTGTTTCTGAAACCAGCCCAGGATCATGTTGCTCTTACTCTGTCCCAGGATCACGTTGCTATTACTCAATCCATATGGAGGTGTTGGTGGGGTGTGCAGGTTTTCTCTTGCTCAGTCCTGTACTATCAATCAACTTGTACAGGAAGAGTGGAAAATTCCACATACACTTACAGCATTCCCCTAAAACTTTAAGCTGCTCAAAGCAAAAATGTATCAAAGATTAATTACAACGATTGATGGTCTGCAGCAGCAAGACATAGAAAATTGCAAATCTAAAATTAGTACTCCACCCTGTACCAAGAAGAAAGGGAGGCTTTACTGAGGAAAAACAGCAGCACTGATCAGGAAGAACATCCTAAACCAGGGGAAACACATCTGTGGCAGCTACTCTCTCTGCTTTCCCTTAGCTTCTCTTCTTGTATGGGAGGGATCTGCCCTTTAGACTTTTGTATTTTATCAAATATAGAATGTTTACATATGTTGGATGTATAATCTTTGTTTTCCTTAAACTAGTGCTACACAGCTCCCAATTCTCCTTTAGTGATTCAAATTTGTGCAACCTGTGTTAGAACTTCTGCAACTGAACTATAAAATGTTTCTAGATGCAGTATTTAATTTTTAACTTATTGCACAGAATTTAAAGCATCTAATTTATAAGACATTATTAAAATAGTTTGTTTTGCCATCGCTGTAATTCAAATCTTTCCATGAAAACAGATATTTTATTTTCTTGTAAGCCTCTGGCTCTTGGTGATGACTGCAGTGTATTCACACAAGTGAGAGTTTACACACAGGAAACTTAGATACAAAAGTATAATATTCAAAATTATCTCTAATTTTGAGTAGCTGATATCAAATGTCTAAGAGCATTTTCCCAAAGTTTTTAACTGATGTACTTAATCATAATTTCTATTATGTATCCATTAAAAAATCTTGTATATAAGAAGCCAAAAGGCTATCATTTCAAGTCTCCAGAAAATACACACCTGGTTTCCTGAGCATTCTGAAGTTTAAAAAATAACAACTTTACTCCAAATTAGTATTAGTTCACACTAACACTAATGAGGCAGTTATAAAGCAGGCCTGTATTCCAATCCCAGATGTAAAAATAAACCTTACCACATTCTAAACCCATTTCTTTTTCTCATAATAGTCTAAAACGCTTTTAAACCCTACCCACTTAATGGAGCATCCCTGTTGGTCCTGAATATCACACACAATTAAACTTTTGATAAAAAATAGTGTATTTTGGTAATGCAGTTAGGTGGTTTCTTTTAGGAAGTGGATAAAGATGAACAAGTAATTTAAAATCTCTTTCTAATGTTCAGATGATAAGGATTTTATTAAATCTTCCAGTATCCACTATCTATCTAGTGTTCATGTAGATGTTCATCTAGAAGGTACTATTTATCTTACACACAGAAACTCTCCCTTCATGACTTTGCTGTCTATATTTCTTTCCATGGGAACTTGCAGTTTCGTCACTAAAAATACTTCTACTGAAAGTAAATCTCAGTGAATGCATGTCCTGCTGATAAGAGAGATGGGGTCTGGTAGGCAGAACAAGACAGCATGAAAAGATTGCTAAATCCCCTCTTCTCTCTACTAGCAATATTTCTGTTTGTGGTAGTTTTTTCTAGTTTTGATTCCAAAGAAAGTCATTGACACAATAATTCTTGAAATTACTAATATACTTCAGATACCTGATGCCACAGTATAACGAAAACAACTTAAAATTATTAATTTTTGCCCATTTTTATGAGTCATCCATTTTAATTTAATGACCATGTTTTTAAAAGCCATTTCAAATATGCAAATATGTGAAAACTCTGTTAGAAACTCAATGAGGTTTAAGTACAAACCATAATCTGACAGAAACAATAGTGTTTAAAATTACAAGCAGATGGGAAAAGAATAAACGATTTTCCTGCTAGGACACTATATTGTTTAAAGTTTGGTATAAATTATGTCTTTTGTCAGAATCAGGACACAAATTTTAAACATAAACAAATCGAAAATGTAGGTTATAAAAAAAGTAATTGCTATTCTGAGCTTGGATATCTTCAATGATCAGTATTTAAATATAATACGTTGAAATCTGCTAAGCTAGGACTTCATTCAGACAACTGAGTTCTTATCATATGGCATTCAAATTTTTAATGAATCTGAAAAATGGAGCAGTAAGGGAAAAAATAATTACCTATTCTGCTTAAATTTTAAACTACATATATGGGCTCTGTACTGCATGCAGAATTTGTTAGATGTGGCAAATATAGAATTATTTACAATGAGCTCTGCCTAACAAATCTGTGAATCTACTTTACTTTTCATTCCTAAAAAAAATCAAATGGCCTAAACAACTTATAGTTGAAACTATGAATAGATATAAAATAGGTATGACGTAACAATGAAATCTTTATGTTTGACAACAAATGCTTTTATCCTATTCACTGATATACAATTCCTTTATTATCTTGAAATATTTAGGCTTCTGTAGGGTCCAATTCTGGAAATATTCCATTTGTACAAACATATTGTGTATAAAAAATATATTTACCAAAGAATTATTTTACAGGCTAATAGTAAAGATAATAAATACACTTGAATCATAGAATGACAGAATTGTAGAATGGTTTGCAAGGGACTTCTGAAGTCTAGACCATCTAGTTCCAAGCCCCCTGCCATGGGCAAGGATGCCTTCCTCTAGACCAGGTTGCTCAAACCGCTGTCTAACCCACTCAGGCTGATGATGCTGCACTCGATGCAACTGTAGAGCCTTTCCTGAATCAGGTCAGTCTCCGGCGATCCTTGCGCACATCGTTATGCTTGAGCATGAAGAGCTCTTCCACTTTAAGAAAAATGTTCTCAAGTAGCTGACAGTTCTCAGTCTGATCCCCAAGCTGTCATTAGTGCCATGGTTATGGTTACGGTTCAGGGAGCAGAGCGGCCTCTTGATCCAGCGACTCTGTACGGGGACAGGCACACCAAGGGAAGCACAGCGCTTCACCAAGGTTGCTGTCTCAGCACCTCTCTCATCTGGGCACCCTCAGGTGCTGGGGGACTCTGCCACTGCCCCAAGCTGACATTACAGCTAGCATCAGGGCTCAGAGACCCACAAAGGCTGCCCCACTAGAGACCCTGGAGGTAGAACAGGAATGACAAGGGTAGCACAGTACTGTGTAAGCATTGCTTCCACCACAACTTTTGAACCCAGTTTCCCTGAAAGTGTAGGATCTCTGAATCCTAACCCTAGATTAGAGTTTGAGGTCCATGGCGCCATGGCTGTCCCAGAAAATTTTTTTTTTAATGTTTCAGGAAATTGAAATAATGCAAATATAAATCTCCTTTATAATTTTGTGATAGCTGTGTACACTTGAGTTTAATGGAGTTATACTGCACCTTGTAAAGGCAAGGAAAGACAAGAGGTAAGCAGGGAATATTTCAATTTTTTTTGCTGTTGATCTGTGGAGTAATATTGGGTAAGAAATAACTTTCCTCATAAAAGTGGAAGGATGCATTGTAGAATTCCATGTTTCTATGGATCTAAAAGCTTCTGAGGGCTTCAACTGGAGTGACTCACTAAAGAAAAAATCTTTCCCAAAGAGATTAACAAACTTGCAAAAACTGGAAAAAAAGCTTTTCTGTAACCTTAATGTACACATTGCTAAATTTGCTAACCATTACTGCAAGTTTAATTATTGTTTTTCTTTGCAACTGAATAATTTGTTTAAAATAATATTCAATTAAAACCAAAATTATAACCCATTGTCTAATGCAAATAGTCTAAAAATCTGCCAAGCAAAGGAGTGAGAAAGCCCTTGAGGTTTGAGAAATTGATTTTGGTGACACTCACAAAATATTCAAATTCTTTTAAAAAGTCACATGTTGCTAGATAAGTGTCCAGATGTCTGAGTAACAATGTTGTATGTATCTTTATTGTAAATAAATAATTCTGTTATAGAATGTCTAAATTTCTACAACTCTGAAAAAATACTCTATAGATAATATTTGAATATTGATGTTTACTTGAAGTAACATTAAATAATCTTTCAAGGTATCTTCTGAATGGGTAAACTAAATAAATTATAAGAATGTTGTTCAGAGTTCCTTCTAAATAAAATTTAAAAAAAAGTATTAATGAAGTTGGATAATTTAGGAAAGAAATTTCCTTGGCCCCATTTGAAAGAGCACAGACACTGCAGGGAAATATCACTCCCAATAATTCTCAATACCAACTTTCAGAAACATGTACAGCTGTGCATGTATGATATATGTGTGCACACAGTACATGGGTAAAAGGTGAGCTTTACCCTCATAACTGGCCTTCCAGGATGACTGGCAGTATGCAGATAAACTAATACCAAACAAATCTTTAATATGTTTATCTAATAGTTCATTTTCATACACATTTGTCCATTCTTATTTTGAAAATAAAATTCACAAAATTAAGTTCTGTATGATTTCCAGTCTATTAGATTTGAAAAATAACATCATAACCAGAAAAAAACACTGGCAGTAAAACCTATCATCAGAACAGTAAGAGAAAATTATGAAGAAAAAAAAAGTCAGATAACGTTGATATAAGTTCTACTAATGACAAAATGCTCTTGAACATGAGATGCACATGATACATATCATCCACTGAGATTCTTTGATCTAATTATATATGTTTTGCCTCGTTTAATGCTTTGGATTTTGGAAGTTTTCCTCAATAAAAAAGCAGAAGTCCAACCTTGCTATGAGAATTTCAATTTAATATATTTTTCATATTTTAGCAGAATCCTTCTTTTATTTTTGGAATGAGTTATACAAAATACATCAGATAAATGATAAAGGAAAAATTAAAATAATGGCAAGACATTAACCATTATTGGTATATTTATTTCTACAGAAAAATATTGAAAGATAGCTTTAACATATTGAAAATAAAGAATTTACTACATTTTTAGAAATAAGTATGTGGCAGGAATATTTAATACTCCTCACAATTTATTTTCTTCTGCTTTAGTGCATAATTTCTTTCGTCATTCTCTGAAACATTAGACATTGTTCTATGAAATGATGCAATCAAACCAAATTATTTTGGAACATAATAGCTCAATACTCACATACTGATTACTCAGATGTATTTTTCTGTCTGACAAGGCCCTTATATAATACATCTCTATTTTAAGAGAACAGTATAAGTACACAGAAGGTCTTATCTAATGCCAAGAAAGTCAACAGAATGAATTCCACTTATATCTTTGGATGAAGCCATAGCTCATTACAGACATCTAGTGTTTCGATGTTGATGCAAATCTTAATCAGACAAATTAAGATATTTATGCTTTAGCTTTAGCTGTAAGGCCATGAGACAACTAAATGACAGTGTAGGTTTTCAGAGAGAAAAATATGTCTACCAACTTGAATTTTAGTTATTCTAATATTGTCAATGAGCTTCAAAGAAGTCTATCTGCTAGATTGATAATGTTATAACTCTAAAATGTCATACAGATAGTAACAGATAGCCCTTCTCAAGCCAAACAAGCTTTGCTACACTCTTTTTCACTGAGACACCAACTTGTAAGACAAAAACACAGAGGTTACATCTTCCAAATATTAGAAAGGTGGTTTTGTTAAATGGTATTTCAATTGATCTCATAGTTTTGCATGCAGAAGACTTGACAGTGACTTCAAGGGCACAAGGATTTCAAATAGTATTATTAGATAACTTTTGGTGTTTTTCTTTTTAAATCTTCTGATAAAAGAAAGAGAATAAAAAGAATGTCCAAACATTACTTCCAATGTACTGCATTCTCTGTTCTTTTGTGTTTGAAAACTTCTGAAGCAACCAGAATTCGTTAAGAATGTTGAGTCTACATTAAGAATAGTCGAACACCCATAAATATCTAGCAATATCAAGGGCATTTTTTTCCAAATTTATTTCTAATGTTAATTATCTGGAAAGCAGACTAAGCACATTAGTAGAATGACAATGAATATATAAATACATTTTTGTAGGATACTAAAACTAAGGGGGAGAGAGAAAGATGGTGAAAAGTTTGTAATCATAAACATCAAGAAAATTGCAAGGAAGAAGAAAGTGTGGTCAACCCTCCTCTACTCTCAGAAATATGTATCTACTATGAAATAAACCTGCTTGAATGACAACTATATTTTTAAAAGATACACATAAAATGAACAAAGTAGTATCTGAAAACTCTAGCCATACATTCCAAGCAAAAATTTGATTTTCAGCATGTGTGTGGAACCTGCATCATAAAACACTGAATTTCATGATCCTATTTTCTAAAGGGTTCTGATGGTGTGACATTCATAGAATCACAGAATCATAAAACAGTTAAGGCTGGAAGAGACCTTTGAAAATGAATCATCTAGTCCAACCCCTCTGCCAAGGGTAGGGACATATTTTTCTAGATCAGGTTGCTGTCTTTCAAGCCTGACCTGGAAGACTGTCAGTGTTGGGATATTCACAACTTCTCTGAGCAATCCTTTCTGGAGTCTTAGCACCCACATTGTAAAAAAATGTCTTCCTTATATCTAAATCTACTGTCATTCAATTAAAATCATTTCCCCTTGCTCTTTCATCACAGACCTTAAAAAAATATTTTTCTGACTTTCTTAACATCCCTTTATATATTGAAAAGACATTGAATTCTCCATAATCTGAATTACACTCTTATCCAAGTCAGAGTCATTGATGCTTGCTTGTGTAGTGTACCAGGGGAAAAAAATCCCAGAGTCCTTCAGGAGATATCTAGATATGAAAACAGGAAGAAAAAAACCCAAACAAAAGAAAACAATTCTTCACTTTCCTTGATTTTTCTATGAAGGGATAAGCATGTATTGTTGATGATGAGAAGATGAGTATACGGAGAAGGTATTTTTAGGTTTGTCTTTATTTTCTCAGTGTCCTACTCTGTCATTAATTGGCAGTAAATTCAGTAGTCTTCCCCTAATCATGCTTTTCTCATGGCAGTAATTATCTCCCTGTCTTTATCTCAGCCCATGAGCTTTTACGTCTTCTTTTCCTCTCCTCAAATTGGTGGGCAGTGAGAGAGCAGTGGCTGGGTATGGCAGCCAGACAGGGTCAAACCCACCCTACTATCCCAGAAGGAAACCAAGTTGTCTGTGCATGACTTACCTTTAGTAAACCCATGCTTTCTATTTCTGATCAATTTCCTCTTCCTCCTACACCCAGAAATCTGTTTAGGGGGGCTCACTCTAACTTTCCCAGAGATCCTAGGATCCTATTCTCACCTAGTAGAGATGTAGAGGGCAGAAAAAAATCTTTAAGATTAGAGAAAGAGGAGTTATAGGAAGACAACAATTTGCAGATGAAGCATTTGATGTGGATACATTTGCAAGAGAAATTATTTATCATATTTGTAGTTAAGGCTAAGATAATTAGTTTGACCTAAAAATACTATTAATTAATTTTCAACATGTCTTTAATTTCACAAACATATTTCAAGAAGATATATTAGGTGGAATCACCTGCTGAAATGAAATATCACTCAGTAAGAGAAGTTATAAATCCTAGCAAGTATTATTCTAAATATTCTGGGATCTCATCAGACAATGTCATACCACAGAATAAAACACAAATCTGATTGCTGCCATACCAGCTAAGCAGCATCTACAACATTCTATGATGGGGTAGAACCTGACATAAGGCAGAAAAGATGCAAGGGTTATTGATGTACTAGAAACCATGTAAGTGCCTGAGAACAATCACATAAGAATTAGGGCTTTTCTGCCTATGGAAAATGACAGAGCTGGTGAGGGATCCAACTAGGGAAGCCACCCTGTTGGATCTGTTTACAGAGGATTGGTGGGTAACGTGGTGCTTGGAGGCAGTCTTGAGCGTGCTGATCAAGAAACATTATGAGGTTTTTGTTCTCAGGAATCTAAAGAAGGAGGACAGCACAACAGCTATCTTGGATTCCTACAGGGCAGTCTTTGGCCTTCTTAGGGGACTGGGTGAGACAGTCCCTTGGGAGATAGTCCTGAAGAGCAGAATAGTATACAAAATCTGGACATTCTTCAAGAGGGAACTCTTCTAGAGGTAATAACAAGCCGTCACCATGGGCTGAAAGATGCGTTGGCAGCATAGAAGACCAGAAGAGAGAGCTTTGTCTAGAACTCAGGAGAAAAGGGAGAATTTTTGCCCTTTGGAAGTAGAGACAGATGATTCAGGATGATGATAAAGATGTAATAAATTTATAGAGGGAGAAAATTAGAAGGGTAAAAGTCCAGCTAGAACTTAATGTGTCTACTGCTATAAAAAACAAAAGAAATTTTTTCCATACATACATTAACAACAAAAGGTAGTCTGTAGGTCCTATAGATCAGCTTTCCACAATTCCACAAGCCTAATAATGTTGAAAAATTTGTACTTACACCAAACAAGGACAGGTGCCATATGCCTTGTCTCAGTAGACCTGATTTTATGGGAAATAAACTTGATTATGTCAGGAAGGTGGGGTCTTGGGGGTTAAGAGAGCATCAGTTCTTTCAACCATCCCTCAAGCACAGTAAATCAGACATGAAAAAAGAAAATGTATAAACCACATATACTACATTCTAAATTTTGCACCTGCATACTAAACTCTGTCTCGTATTCAGTAATACCTAGAAATTTATCAGAATCCTGTGAGCATGATTTCCACATGGGTTTTTGCATATTACAGCATTACCTTGAGATCTGAATTTCTTAGCTCCCTTAGAAATCTAGTTCCCTCTATGACTGTCTTCACATTCTATCACCTGCACGAAAGTTCCTTCTGCAGAACCTTTCTCCTTGAAATATTTTGAAATTGTGTTCAGTTACAGCAATTTGATTAGATCTCTCCTTCATTGTTTTGTTCTTTGTGGCAGGTGAGAGAAGCCAAGAACAAAATTATCTCCTTATCCCACAGAGATGGGAGCATATTTTGATTGTGGAAAAAGGGACAGAAAAAAAACCTTGTTGTCAATAAAAGTACTTATTTTTAAGCTTCCCCCCCAAAAAGGAAAGAAAATCATTACTTTTGAGGACATAACAGGGAAAATTAATTAAGTTTGCTTAAAGTTCATTCTCTATATGAAATAGATGAATAAACCCAACCCCAATCAAAGCTTACAAGTGCAAAGCACACAAAGAAAGAGAAAAAAAAGGTGGATACAAAGGAGAAGAACAACTGTTAATGTGGTCAAAGCCCAAGATAAAGCAAATTAGGAGCATTCTCTACAAGGCAACTGTATATCCTCTAAGAGATTGCTGAAGTGATGCATCTGCAGAGGTTATAAAACTTTACCTTTCTTTCTAAAAATCATTAAATTCACCCTTCCCCTAACTGGGATGCAAGAACTTCTTCCATAATATTTTGTTTTTCAGAAATAAACTAGCTCCCACTATCCATAGGGATACTTTGAAAGGCAAGATGGCTTACACAAACAGGACCCAGCAGGAATACATAGGCAACACTTTAAATATATTTCATTAAGTGTAGAAGTAATGAACTTCATGCAAGATTAGGAAATATTCAAATTAAAAGGTTAGGAAAGAAAAAGAAAATAACAAATCTCCATTAAAATCTATATATAATTTTAAAAAGTATTTTATGTATGAACATTTTGTTTCTATAGACTCAACTGATATAGCTACTAGAATAAGGTCAAAAGGGGTTTTTCAGATTATTTTACCTGACTGTTTTGGTTTGGCCAGCCCAAGGAAGTGAGCTATGGTGGTTGGCTATAACATATTGAAATGTTTCCTTTAAACCATGATGAACTATGGGGGAGACAAAAGAGTTCAAATTGTAGGCCTGAGCAAAGGAATGAAATGTTGAAGGGCCTGTTGATTTCATGAGAAGTTGAACAGAGAGATGAAGTGATAAAGACTCTTTGCCCTTGAAGAAGTGAATCTCTGTTCCTTGGAGGTGAAGGTGGTCCCAAAGACAAAGAGAACCTTTGTTTTGAACAGTTATCTTTAAAATAATACCCCACACATCAGTGTGGCCCAGAGACACAACTGTGAACACGGGAGGAGTTTCATGAACACAAAGGATCCGGGCGGTTGCTGTTCATGAAGAATGGATCCACAAGAGAACTGTTT
This sequence comes from Sitta europaea, assembly GCA_013400255.1. Taxonomy (NCBI): domain Eukaryota; kingdom Metazoa; phylum Chordata; class Aves; order Passeriformes; family Sittidae; genus Sitta; species Sitta europaea. The sequence goes on along the minus strand of VXBS01018111.1, from coordinate 1,478,067 downwards.
CCTTGTGGGGGAATTGACCACAGCGAACGAGAGGTGCTTCCCTCCCTAAATGTCCTGAAGAAAGGTTGTTTTAGAGGTGGAAAATTGATTAAGATTTCTGAGTGTTGTTTTCTTTACATTGTTGGTTAAGAGAAAAGAAGGTGTGGGGAGCGAGGAAGAGTGTTTTGAAAGTTCCATCCTCATTCTTGCTGTTTTTCTTTCTTTTAGTGTTAGTTAATAAAGTCTTATTAAACTTAAACCTGCTTTGTTCTTGATTGGAAACTTTGAAATTAGCAAAAATCAAACCAGAACAGAAATTAGTATTTCTGCACAGTTTCGAATTGAAACCATGACACTGACAAAAGTTTTCTTTAAACATAAGTGTGTTAAAAAATTTTTTTCACTTGAGACAGTTTTAGCTGTTATTTGATTATTTTATAAAACATAAAAAGCTTTAGAAACAAACTTAAGAATTTTTTTTTAAATGGACTATTAGTTTTGGACATATTTTAAAGTAATAACTAAGTCTTTTTCCTTTAACTTGAACTTCATGATTTCTAAAAAAGTACGTTTTCTGACATTTTTATTTACTATATTTAATCTAAAGTTTTCTTTTAATGAAATAAGGACATTATCTATTAATTGTCAAGGGGTAGTAATCCCACCTTTGATATATGTTCTCAGAAATCAGATTTCCTGCTTGCTAAGTTAAACTCAGTAACTTATCTTATGAAAAATCCATGATTTTCAGATTTACAATGAACTATTACATTTGTATGCAGAGAACTTACTTTTGATCACTTTTTTTTTTTTAACTTATAAATTTCGCAAGACAAGCTGTGGAGTTGCTACTAGAAACCAATCCCTTCACATTAAATTTAATCTAAAAAAAAAAAAATAATTTAATTATTTAGCTGAACTACATGTACATAATTCTAGCAATAATTCAGCAAGGATGAAATCTTTAAAATAAATATCTTGCTTCATTCTACTGCTTATACTAAAATAGAGTTTAAAAAACAGTGGTAGATTTTCAGAATTAAACATACCAGTAAATGTTTTCTACATTCTAGCTTTCCCGACTTTTCTATCAGTAGTTTCTTCAACATTCACAAACTACTTGGGTTCACCTGGCTAACAAAAACAGCGGTCTAAGTTTCAAAATCTGTATCTTACACAGCTAAGACCCTCAGCTTGTGTCTGAAGCCTTTTGAAACATTGTTTTCAAAAATCTGTGATATTTCACCAGTCTGTGCCCACAATTCTCTGTCTCACATTTTGGTGCCTAATTCTCAGAATTTCTAAACTGAGGCTGGACACTCAGCTTTACTGTCCTGTGTGAAGAGTTCAGAGACAGCAGGGAAGCCAACTGCATGCACAGATAGCAACAGGAGCAACATGAGCAATCAACAAAAGCATTAATGAAAAAAAAAACATTTTCCATGGTGACTCTGAGGAATGCATCTGCAACTCTCCCCAGACTGTGTTCACAAATCTTTTGAATAGTGTGAGCAATAGTCAATTGCCTTGTTCTTTCAAATGGGGAAAGAAGAGGAAGTTAGAAAAGGAACCCCAGTTCATTCTTCCCTTTCCCAACCTCCAAATCTTCATGCTGCATGCATTGGTTTCAGTGTTGCATTCCTTGATATCAGTTTTGGTTTAGTTTTCGTGGGTTTTAGTTTTGTTTGCTTGTTTGTTTATTTGTGTTTTGTGTGTGTGTGTGTGTGTGTGTGTGTGTGTGTGTGTGTTTGCATTCTCCATAGATAACTTGACAAAGGCCCTGGTTACAATCCTGTAAAAAAACTTTGGGGTTTAATTTTATTTTATAATTATTTCATATTTGAAATTCAATCAACTTGAACCCTGAACTCAGCTATACTGATGATATGAGTTAGAAATAAGATTTTTTTTTTTTAATTACAAGATAAAAGAATGAGGAAGAGAAGGGATAAAATAATATGTTGGGACAGAAAATGGTAAGATATATTAAAGGAAAAGGATAAAGGTGAAAGTATGAAGAGGAATGAAGGAAAAAATTATGTTAGCTCAAGAAGCTCACTTTGAGGAAGTTGCAGATGAACAATTAGAAATGCCTGTTATTTTACTTCTGATTAGAACTTAAAATATATTGATAACTCCATTTATTTTTATAAAGTGTTTGTATTGTTATTTTTATATTTTATATTACAATTTCATCAAAGAAGTAATTACAGTGAGAAAAAAAGATTTTCTTTTAGGAACATGATTGTATTATAGTTAAGTATAGTTTTGTCTCTCTTCTGTTTGACAACAAATAAACAGTCATTTATTTTGTCATTGATATTCATTAAAGCTTGTTCTGGATTCATATAATCATCTTGACCTCAAGCACACCTACCAGATGTTACTGATATAACTGAAGTTTTAAAACATTGAGAGCATCCTATTGGAAAGTTGCAGGACTTTTTACAAGGGATCATAGCAACAGAAAAAGGGGGAACCATTTTAAACTAAAAGAGGCTACTGTTAGATTGGATAACAGAAAAAAATTCTTTACTGTGGGAATGATGAGGCGCTGAAACAGGTGCTCTACCTCTGGACATCCTCAGGGCCAGGCTGGATGGGGTTTTGGGCAACTTGGTCTACTGAAAGGTGTCCCTGACCCTGGCAGTGGGCTTGGAAATTTGTGTTTTTCAAGGTCTCTTTTAATTCAAACCGATTAATTCAATGAGCTTGATGATTCTATGATTCTGTGATTCTGTGATTCTCTTCTATGAAGTATTAAGCAGCAGGGAACTGAAAAAGGAAAAGATATGATGTATGCTTTATGACATAACTTTTTAATAAATCTGTGATTTATGCTTGTGAAGAAGATATTATTACTATTTGCTGCCTCATTATCTATATACCATTATGGTAATAAATAGAACATGTACTTATTCCAGAGGGTCTCTGCTTGGCTCAGTGAAGTGGTGGCCCTAAAAGTGATGGAGGTGGTTGCCATGCAGACACTGGTTGCTTCCCATGCTGGTGTTTCGCAGCACCATGTCTGGTGCCAGCATATGTGCCATCCACACACAGTCTCTTGGGAAAGGGGGGGTTCACACGGTCAGAGAATTGTAGGTGAGTGAGGGAAGTGGTCCCAGATGACTCCATGACAAGTTCCACCCCCATACAAATGTCCAAAACCAGATACAGGCTCTATAATGTGTGATAAAATACATTCAGCTTTGCTCAGACTTTAAGTTCAGACTAAGAAAATAAAATCATATACCACTATTATATCTTTTCTTTTCTACAAATAACTAAAAAGGGTATACTTTTTCCATCTCTTACCTCATTATGAAGCATTTCAGTCTAACTGATTGGAAATTATATTCATGGCTATAAATGATTCAGAACACCTTCTGTCAATCCTCTTTCCAAAGAATTCTGCAGGAATCAAAGGACAGAGAACAAGTATATTTCTTCTGTGAATCAGTATTCTCAAGGTCAAAATGTATTTTTGAAACTCTTTTTGGACTCAAATTTAGTTACTAATTTCAGATTTGCAGATTATACCTAAAGAATCTGTTCTGTGTAGAAAAGACAAATCTGATTAATATATGATGAAAGGACATGATTCATCTTTTTCAGGCTTCATGAGGTTTAACCGCTTTATATTTTCGATTTTTGACTAAAAAACATAAACCATGATGAGATTTTCCTTTGATTTTTGCAGCTGAAAACCTGTCCTCAATTTTGTATACAACAGATTATCATAATAATATATTTCCCCTGTTTTACACCTTTCGTAGCCAACACATTTTGCAAAGAAACATTTTTACATCACTTGAATATATAACGGGAAAAATTCTAGGTGCAGTAAATGAGCTGCTGCTATGAAATAAATCTTCATATTAATTATTTCAGTGCTATCACTGGGATCATTTGCACTCACACTCTAAGCGATCATAATTATTAACATTCTCCCCATAACCTGACCTCAGTTAATCCTGTTTCTTCTCTGAAAGGGTTCAGAGAATGAATTAAAAATATGTCATAAATTTGTGAGGTACTAAACATATTTGTCCATTTGAAACTACAAGTTTTAATTTTTTTAATATTTTCCTACAATCTCTAACTATTGGATTGCTTAATAGTTTTATGACTTTTGGAATGCAATTGAGAATTTGAAGTTTTTGCAATGAGTTTGAAAAAGTGTTAAGAAATTCTGGATGAATTTCTTTTTTCTATGGATTCTGGTAGAAAATATTTCCCTATGCGTTACAGAAAATTCCAGATTTCCAGATCTTCTTTGTAACTGCTAAGTACTTAAAAATGCCACTAATTTTTTCATGTGCTTAAGAAATTAAAATTTTGACCTAACAAAAACCTACATATTTATTTTTTACTGATCTTTTTCATTATTATTTTTTACTGTAACACTGCTTTTAGATACCTTTCAAATTCTCCCTCACTCTGCAAGGATATGAATATAATTGCTACTACTGGCTTACTTGCTTTCTTAGACAAGGCAAACAATATTTTTTGGTCATTTGCATCCTTTAATTCATATAAACTATTTGCCAATTTGAAGTATTATTATCTAGAATACATTAGGTTATATTGGTTTTATGAATCTGAGTACAGTTCACACTCCAATACAAGTTGAAAATGTCTGCATTTTTCAACTACAATTTCCCCCATTATTAGGCAGTGTAGTCTATACAATAACAATACCAACATTTTTTTTTAAGTTTGTGAAATTTTAAAATTTGCTTTTGTGTTAATATATTTTGTGGCTGTAAAGAGAAACACTTTTGGAATACCTTGGATTTTTTCTCATTTCTGGTAATTAATTTCCCTCTGTGTCTTGAGGAAATCTCTTAAATATTGAACAGTGTGAATCAAATCCTCTTTTGCAATAAGAATCTCATAGACTGCGACTCAACAGGGATTTCAAAGATAGTAAGTTTTAAAAAGACAAGACTTATCAGAGTGACAGAGTGAAAAAAAAGATAAATTATGCACAGTCCACCATTGTTCTTTTGCCATGACTGTTGGTAATAATTTATATTTTCTTCTGACTAAAATCCTGTCTTTGAAAAACTAATTGTTGACGTTTAGAAGTTTTTAAAATTCTAACCAGACATTAATATACAAAGTGGTAGTAAAATTCCTATTCATGTCCATCGTTAACTTCAAAATTATCCATTAAAGATAAACAAATTCATAAATATAAATGCTTGTTTTAATTTCTTATTAGTTTTGACCTTTTATAGGAAAATTATTTTTCAAGGAATCAGCATGATATATAAATCAGACAAGACTTATACCCATCAATACATTAAAATATACATAATTAAATATAAATATAAATATAAATATAAATATAAATATAAATATAAATATAAATATATATATACACAGAGACATATTTTTGGTAGGTTGTTTTGTATATCTGGTCTGACAGTTTGTGCTGAAAAATGCTGTCACACAGACAAAAATTCAGATATACTAGAGAGTATCTGAATTCTCTTGGCAATCCTTTCAGATGGGTGATCTAGCTGTTGCTCCCCATCAGGTTACATCAGCAGAGCTTTGAATTTTATCTCCAACTACCACACACAGTGTGTTCCTCTGAAGTGGCATAAGGCTTATTGTCACTCTCAGAGCAATGCATGCCCACATCATCATCACATCTGTAACCATGGCCATTCTAATGAGAATAGGCAGAAAAAAATGTCAATATGTTGGGCAAAAAGTGCTAATTGATTGTCCCAACACAAAAAAAGAAAAACAAAGTCTTGCACTTTAGTTCTTCAAAATGTTAGAACATTTTGATGGAAATAAATCTCTTTTAGATAAGATTTTCTTCACAGCTTGTCACTGAATAATGTAAAATTAGACCATAATCCTTCTTGGACAGTGTTGGCTTCCTGCTGTAGCACAACACATGTTCTTATACAGCCTTTTTCCTGTGCTCATAGCTTTTTCAACAGATTCTAATCCCATTATAAACACAAACTGGAATAGGAGTAAACACTATCTTATTATTAACCTCTTATTACACATCCTTTTTTTTTTACCTGAATAATTAACTTAGAGGCAGAAATCCATCATTATGGCACACAGCATACAACAGAATTATAATGTTAAAAGACACCTTCAAAAAGCATTTAATCCTATTCCTACTATAATTAGCTATAATTACTAGTGTAGAGTAGTTCTGATAGCACACCATGGATAATTCACCTGAACCAGATTCAGGTGGCAAGCAGTTTACCAGAGCATTGTATAATTATATGTATGCGTGTATAAGTATATGTGACTTTCAGTACATAATTGTTTGCATAGAATAACTATTAATGAAACATTTGTTTCTGACAAAGCTGTTCTAATAAATGTTAACTGTAATTCAGGAAGCCACAGGCTGAAGGCCATTACAGAAAAAAAGAAATTTATCAGGGGGCCCCAAAAGTACAAGCCTGAAAGGTAGCAAATGCCTTGAAAGTACAAAATGATGGATGAATCCAGAGACCCCAGGCCCTGTCAGCAATGATCAGTTACTGATTTTTGAAGAAAAGCAGCATTAGGAGTTAAGTATAATTTGTTTCATGGCTAATAGAGAGACAGAGGGAAACATATCCCACATAATAAGTAAATCACACCATACATAGTCTATGTGGATTTAAAACTATGTGCTGAACCCATGAAGAAGGAGGTTAAGGTGTAATACACATTAGAAAATATAAAAAGAAATCACTCCAAGCAGAGTCAGGAGTAAGAAATCATCAGGATTAAGCTCTTTTCAGAAGTTAACTTGGGATGCTAATGTCTCGCTCCAGACCTCTATCTTCCTTTAAACCAGGAGGACTGTAGGAAGAGTGTGTATAAACAAGAGGAAAGAGAAAACTTTACATCAATTTGAATGGTATAGTTATTATATCAATATTAAATTGGCTAACTTTGTAACAAGACTAATAATAATTCATTGGTAGGATTTTAAAAACTAATTTCACTAACCATATATACTTGGCTTTGCATGTAAGGTGCTTTTCTTCATGCTACATAAAGTGCACAAGTTGTTTTCTGATAACTTACCATAGACAACTGGCTGTTAAACCAACGTTTGATGCTGTGTCCTTATAGTATTCCATTCTTGAAGACAAGAAGCAAAAACTCTAGATTGTCCACTGGTTCATTTCTCTAACATTTTCTAAATGTTTGGGGTGTGTCATTTCCCATGTGTCTTTCCCCCACCCTAGCATATTGTTCTTTACAGAGAAAAGGTTGCACCTTCCGTCTTTGAAGCAGCAAAATACTCCTTTCCTCTTAATCTTGAAGGCTGCAGTGGTATGCTGTAAAAAAGAACTTAATCTGCTTTGCTTCAACGGCAACCCAGTATTCTCAAGCCGACAGCCGAAAGGAAAACAGTTCATTTTATTGAACCTATGTTTAATATATTTGAAAAGTAGCAAAGAATCCTCTTAGTTTCTAGTTATAGTATTTAAAATTACTTTTGTCAGTCTTTACTCAAAAATCAAAATTTCTAGTACAACAATCACATTCATTGAACTCCTCTGAACTTTTAAAAATTGGTTCACATCTTAGAAACGCACAAGCTGTAATAAGTTTCCCAAAATGTGACACAGTTTCTCAGAAGTTTTATCACTGCTGAGGATTATCTTTAGGTTGTACTCTTACACATTCTACAATGACATTTGCATTCTCTGCAGCAGCATGATCTTCCTCATTCACGAGTCCTCTGATACATAGCACCTACCATAAGCTTTTGCTTCAGTATATCTTTTTCTTCTTTCTGCACTGTTATAGACAATTGTTCTTGTACCTAGTAGTTAGAATTGTAATTTAATCTTTAACTCATTTGCTATCCTTTCTCTCTGGGAATTATTTGAAGCTCCTTATAACATTAAAAATTTAATCGACAGTAATGAATTCAGATGTTTCTGTGCTGCCTTACTACATTCTCCCATGAACCACAAACTTAGCTTTCTACTCATTTTATACTCATTTTACAGCAGTTTTGTGCAAAAAAAATTCAGATAGTTTCACTAATCACCTTGCCTATAAAATTGCAGTCTGAGGTATGTAAATAAAATATATCTTAGATGTTAACTGAAACAAAGAAAAGGAAATTAGAGTGTTCACTTATCTCAGCTGTAATAGCAGCTTACTGTAGGTCATAATATCGAAGGCTTAGAATGAACTCAGTTTATTCTAGTCTGACAAAATACAGGAGCTTTACAGAGAGAACATGAAGAGGTACATTAGCAAATCTAATCAAGTCATCAGTATGCACTGACTTGGTAAGAAGTTTTTTAAAATCATTAACCAGTGATCTATAATTCATATCTTAGTTGACATCTACACCCACATTGCTCTGAGGGAATTCAAAATTATAAATCTCTGCATATGGAAAGATGGCAAATATTTTCTCATATCATCTACTTAAATGTAACGGTACAAATTGGAAAAGAGTATCTGAAATATAATGTTAGGGGTGTTTTCTTATATCAACATCTGTACCATTCCAAGAAACAGAATCTTTAACTATTACCTTGAGTCGGTTCTTTGAACTTAATCTTATTACTTCATTCTCTGCTTCTGCTAGAGGTAGCAATGACTGTGATGTGAGGCTCTGGGCACAATATTGATAAGACTATTTTAAGTTCCCAAATTTTGGAATTCAAGACGTGCAAGAGGTGGAATTCCTACAACTACTGTACTTCAGAAAAGGACATAAAATTATTCCAAATTTGGAGAAATGTGAGACATGCAAAATCAAACTTAGTATGTGAGTAAAAGACTTAATTAAATTGTCTAAACACAGGCATGTCTGTGATGCTTCAAGATAGCTGAGATAGCACATGTGGCTGGCAAATATAGCACCACATCTACAGAGGATTTGCAGCTGTGCACGGGCTGGCTGTATATGCATTAGACCAGGTCCAGCATCTTGATCATTCCTGACTATAACTGGAATTTTAAGACAGTCAACATGTAGATATCTGTATTTGTTCTTTACTTTGTGATGTGAATCCTCCCATATTAGACCTGGGAGCTAAATTTATTAATGAAATGTAATCTTAGATGGGACCCATCTGGTGTTTTTAGAGCTTTGGTGGATTTCTACCCTGTTTTGAAGCAGGTGAAATATTTTATCTGGTCTACATGGGATCATACAAAATTGTTCGCCTGATCTGCTTTTTGTGATTGAAGGAAATTTCTTCTCCATCATGTTTTACTACCTATTTTTTTTTATTGGTTCATTTATGACTGGCAGTTAAGTGAAAAGTCTTGATTTGCTCAGTATTTGGTTTTGATAATATATACACATGCTTGTAAAGGTAGATTTTACAAACCATGGGAAACACAAGGTTAATTTAGAACATAACATATTCCTTTCTGGTCTTACAGTCATTGAAATTTACCATGGTTTCAGTAGCTCCTAAACTAAACTGAGTACACTTGGTGGTTCAGGGAATTTGCATTCAGTCACTGTCCAGAGTATCTTGTTGACGAATTTGGAGGACATCTCTCTGAGAATGTCTTACTACACACCTCAACAAAGCTTATGGTGTGGAATGGAGGTACATTGTTAGTCTTGTAGTACTTGCAAAAATCTAGGATCATTGTGAGACTAATTTAGACACAGGGATTGACCCCAACATGGGATTAAAAGTCTAATGCATTCAGGTAATTCAGATACAGCTTGGTCAGTGAAAAGACATGCCAATCTTGCCTTGTAAGAAATTATAATATAATAAAATAATTTTTTTTTCTTTTTAAAGAGCTCTCTCTGCTTTCTCTTAAACATAATCTTAATTATCTCTAGACAACTATCCAACCAGGTTTACTTGCTGGCATTATAATATCTGCATCTCTTTACTAAAACTAGAGTTTACATTTGCAGCTAAATGATTTTGGCTGTCATAGGCAGAGGATAACTAAATACTGAAGCATGATTCTGCACCTTTTTTTTTTTTTTAATGTTGTCTTTTAATAAAAGAAATCATAGAACCATGGAATAATTAAGGTTGGAAAGGACATGTATGCTGGTTTTAGCACTACAAAAAAATCTGGGAAAGAAGAGGGGGACATTTCAGAGTCAGTGTTCCCAAGTCATGTTATGTATGACGAAGGTCTGCTTCCCTGGGGATGGTGGAACACCTGCCTACCCATGGAAAAGGATAAGTGTATTCCTCAGATTATTTCACATACAAGTGTGTTGTTTTACTTACTAAACTATCCTTATCATTACCCATAAGTTTGTCACTTGTACTCTTCAGATTCTCTCCCCATCCCACTGTGAGGGAGTGTAAGAGTGTTTGGGGCTGTGTTCTGGCTGGACTTAAACCATGACAACCTCTGATATCATGGGATCCAATGCTCCTGCTCAAGCAGGGTCACCTGAAGCCAGTGGGACAGGATCATTTTTAAACACTCTTTTAGCATTTCCAAAAATTGATATTTTAAAAATCAGCTGGTGGGCAAGCTGTGACAGTGATTGGTGACCCTCACAGGGAATAAAATGTTTCCTGGTGTTCAGAAAGAACCTCTCTTATTTCACTTTGAGCCCATTGCCTCTGGTCTTGTCATTGGGCTCAACTGAAAGAATCTGGCTCCATATTTCTGCAGACCCTCCCTTTAGTTGTTATGAAAGCAAAAAATTTTTTTCTTGAAGTCTATATTAAATTTATGGGTACTTTCTACTTTTATTCCAAAGCCTTTGTTCAGAAAGACAGCTAAAAAAGCAAAATCTGTGTCTTGATAAAAGAAATATTCAAAAAAAACCACACCAAAAACACCTAAAAATCTACGAGGAGAGAACATTTCCGCATATTTTAGACACTATTTGTCTTGAATTTTATGTTTTCAGTACTGGAATAAAACCAAAACATTTCTCAAAAAATAAGTGTCTAATTTTTACTTAAATCAACAGAAAACAAGGCAAGAAACCTGTTGAGCTGGTTTTATTTCTATTTATAATTGATACAGCACATGTTCAGGAGCTTTTAGGCATCCATAGGGACTCCTAGTCTATTACATCTAGCTGCCTTCTGAAGGTAGAGAGTTACTGAATGACAAGTAGATGCTCC
>VXBS01018111.1:1414616-1462667 GCA_013400255.1 Sitta europaea | reverse complement strand
AAAAAAAAAAAAAAAAACCTTTTGATATTTTTGCATCTTCACATCTTAGCCCTTGCAAAAGGATCTTGTACCAGCACAAGTACATTTTACTGCCTGTATATGCTAAAATATGTAAAGGGACAGTTGTTAAACAATAGGATCAAGTGTACATGACCTTTGCTAAAAGCTAATCTTTAAAACCAGCACACTAACTTACATCTGCACGGATGACAAACACTGAGGAAATATTACTGTGGATGACACTGGATATCAGCATGTACAAATTTAACATAGAAGTGGGATGATTTCCCAAGTGAATAGTTCCTTTTTTCCTCTGTGTTAAACAGTGGCTGCCAAGTCTTAACATCTTTCCTCGCAAGAATTTCCTTATTTCACAACAGGAAAATTATATATATATACCAGATACAAATACCAGTTTATTATTTTCTGGGTTTAACTTCTTAGACAGGCACAGTATGAACCAAAGATAGGACAAGAAGATTAAAATTAAGATGAAAATGAATCTGTTGTTCCTGCCAATTTATTTTTTTTTAGTGCAAAGCAAAGAGATAACAGTAGCATAAGAATTACCCAACAGATTGTGGATCAATTCAGTAAAACAATCCAAAGACAATATTGCTTTATTTCATTGTTACTGAAAATATAAAAAAAAACATTATAAAGTTAAAAATTATTGAGAACCTGTTCTTACCATAGATTTCTGTATTAATTTTCAAAACTTTTCTCTGTTTACAATCTTCCCTAGTACCTGCAGGGTGGAACTAATAGGCAGAGAAGCCAAGGACTGGGTTGTCGGTGAAGTTTAACTCAGCTGGAGTAAACTAGAACATGAATAAAGGCTACTAATCTGCAAAGTTAAAAGAATATCATTCTGTTTCAGATCATCTGAAGTACATGGTTTGAGGAATATCTAGGATGGATTTGATGGTAAATGAAAAAGACACATATAAATTCATTCTAAAACTTAAGATTTAGAAGTACAAGAATGTCACCATTACCAATATCTTTCTATGTCATGATTTGAAGAAAAGTCAAGAAAAAAATAAACAAGAGTTACAAGTATAGGAAGAATCATTGCAGCTGAGACTGAAATAAAATACAGCAACTCGAGACTTTATTTAATAGGGGAGAAATTATCTATATTTTCAGTGTATCACTTCCCTAATTCAAAAATGAATGTTACATCATATCTAAAGTAACGTATCTCATTATATTGTTTTGTTTTCAAGTAGCTATTAGTATAATAGAAATCCACTTAATATTCTAAAAATATAATGCAATGTTGGGGTCCTTGCTAAAGATTATGTACTCGTCTTGTTTAAATGTCTAAGAATCTCATTTCTTCAGGGTGCCATAAACAGTGGGGTTTGTTTCTGGTTTTTGTTGTTGCTTTGGGAAGTATATATACAGAGCTTTATTTTTAAATATTTATGAATATGACACTGTTATTGACTACAAAATTCACGGTGTTGTCTGGAACAACAATTTTATGTGATAAAATGTATTAAGTGTTATATAAAGCTACAAACAACTCATCCATATACTGCTTCAAACAGAAAAAAAAAATTAGTCCATGAAAAAATTCCCTAATATTGTTTTGGATTTTGTTTTGTTTTGTTTTTTGTGGGGTTTCTTTAAACAAATGAAGGGGAAAACCAAATTATATATGGCATAGGAAAAAGTTCATGAAGGACTGTGTCCCTTGGGAGGGATCCCATACTGGAGTAGGGAAACAGCATGAGGAAGAAAGTGTAGCAGAGATGAAGTGTTATTAACTGATCTCAACTGCAATAACCTATCCCCATAAGCCATTGGTCAAAGAGGGAGGGAGAGAGGGAGGGAGGAGACAGAGAAATTTAGTGCAAAAGATTGAAAAGTGAAGAGTAACTTTGGGGGGAAATGGGCAGTAGGGGAAAGGTATGTTTAGTTTTGTCTTTGTTTCTTACTATCCTGCTCTCTTTTTATTGAAGTACATGAAATTAATCTTCCCCAAGTTGAGTTTGTTTTGCTCAAGACACCAATTGAAGAGTGTCTGGACACATGGAATTTTCCTGCTTATTTTTCTCATCCATCTTGCTGAGGTGAGAGAGTGGCTGGGTGGGTCTCTTAGGTAGTCAAGTTTAACCCACCACTCCTGCCTTGGTCCCTCCAGCAGTGAACTCTCAAACCTGATCTCTCTAGTACCAACCCAGGATTATGGCCTCCCCAGTATTTGGCTCCCAGAACTCTTTTTCTGCTCACTGGTGAGTCTGATTTTCTTGCAGTGATTGCACACACTGACCTACACAACCACAAACTATGTGTATTTTACTGAGTATATAAGAAGACAGTAAAACTTCTCAGTTTCAGAAGATTTATATAAGGACTTCAATTATCTAAAAGGCGTTCAGGCAATACACTCAATTACATGAGACATTTCTCAGCTGATTCAAAAAACGTTCTATATTTGTACTTTTTATTTCTGTCAGCTAGTTTACTATGAGTCATTTTAAGCAGAATTATAATCCTCTTTTCTCTCTAAAAAAAACCCTTGCTGATAAATTTGAAAAGGTGAAAAAATATAAGCAGCATAACATTGGACAAGAAATAACTTGTCATAAAATGTAGACATATGTTTGTTAAAATGGAAACTCTATAGTAAAATCCACTAGAATTTTAATTTCCCCAAAGATTTCCACTGTTTTAGGACTTCTCTTAAAATAACAAACATTTCCAACATGGATTTACGATAAGCCAGATAATAGTAATTGCAAGATAAAACTTTTATCCAGAAACCTTATGAACAATATTACAAAACAAATTTATCATCTTTTAAGACTTTATTAGCATTTGCCTCTTAAAAAAGCATACAATGGACTCTAAGTATTTTCCATAACCTATATACCAAATGCAAACAGTATAAAAGAAAATATTTAAGTTCTTTATAAACATATCCAAGTATTCTGAATTATCCTCTGGAATTCTTGAAGATAACCTTTGAAAAGCCCCCACAAAATCTTGATGTTATCTACAATTCAGTAATAAGAAAATACTTGAATCAGAATTGAAAACTGATATATATGACATATGGTCCAAACACCTTACAAGTGAATATTATCCACCATTCATATAGTTATCTAAATATCAGTATTTTTGAGAAGCTTGTGTTGGTTTGTGCACATAAAACTTTAATCTAGATTTACTGGTTTTCTTTGAAGTGCAATAAATTTGAAAAATTTACTCAGTGAATAGAATCTGTTTTATAATCTTATGATTGTATGCAGTCCTGAAGAAAACCCAATGCATTAATCTCAAAGTTCAAACTACAAAGAAAGAAACCAGCTTCTTTTTTTTTTTTTTTATTTTTATTAATGTAAGTAGACATACAGAAGAATGTGAAATTCAACATAAAGAATATACAAAAAGTGGAAATTGTTTAACCAAAACTTAAAATCTCACTTAAGCCTAGGTCTGTGAGCTTTTCTGCAGATTCTCCAAACACTGTTGATTTCTTCTGCAAGCAAGGACATGAAAATTTATGAAAAAAATTAGTGTCCCCTTATTTCAGTCTAAGTAAAAAATATGGAATAATTTTGTTTCAGAACTTTTGGGAATAATCATTATTGTAATCAGTTAGATTCAAGTTAAGGGTGAAACAGATGACATCAGAAGCATTGAAGCTTGAGAATAAATATGGAGACAAAAAAAACCTGGCAGAGAAAATTTTAAGTAAAACATTTAGGTAATTTGTACATGCCTTTAAACACCTGTGGTCTGCAATATACAACTGTGTTTTCATCTTGGGTAGTACTGGCATACCTAGAACTACCAAACAAGGGAGCATTTTTAATGTACAGAGTTTTTCAAAACTGTACTTTTCAAACCTGTATAGTAAGATTATAAAAGGCTCGTTCCAAAGCTTGTGCTCTCAGATGTCAAAGATGTCTTTATATTGCCCTTTTCTCTGCATATCTTACAATATTTTTTTTTAAATTTTGACAATACAATTCTATGAATGAAAGATAAAATCCGACCCCTTGAACATTAGATTTAGTCTCCATAATATTGTTGACACTGCTGGTTGGCTTTTTGTCTTTATATACCTTTTAAAAGCCATTACTGTAATTCTATGTTGCATGACATTTTGAGTAGCCTTTTATACCTGTTCAATGTGAATGCAAACAGAATGTAATTTTATTAGGTTTTGATTAATGCATTTTGTGCTCAGCAGTAAATCCCCAGAGAAGAGACAGGACTGTGAACTGTCATGACAATCATTTTTATGAGAAGGGTAGAAGTGGTGAGTGAGTTTGCAATGGGATTATCATAATTTCCTGTTTTATACATTTTTCTCAGTCTCAGTTTCAAATGGTTTTAGCTATCTGATTTCCATTAAAGTCAGTTGGAGCCATATGGCTTTAATACCACATGTCACTAGGCAATGCAGGTGAAATGATTGTGGATAGCGTAATTGTCTAAGAATTTACAGAATCACAGAACATTGTACGTTGGAATTGACCCACAAGGATTATCAAGTCCAGCTCTTAAGTGAATGGCCCTTATACCCTTCCAGTAGATTTCTCATCTATGCTATATGTGTAGACTTCTTTGTGTTTAAAATCTGATTTCTCCCCGGTATTAAACAAATTTAAAATAGCAAGTCTTGGAAGAACTTTTATAGTGAGTGTGGACAGCTTTTTAATTCTGGAAGGCTAATAGCTACAGAACCCTAATAAAGCTAAAATAAACAGGTATGCTAGAAAATCTGGTGTAATAATTGAGTGATAGTAGCAGGATTCTGCTATTTTATGAGGCTATGATTCTGATCCCAAACTATGAGGCTGAAGAATGAACACTTTATTCCAATATCAGAACTACATTATTACTTCATGAAACAGTGCAACAGCACACTACTGGTAAGATATGATTAATATTAGTGTTACGTAGCTTTTTGTACTTTTAAACTGTTTATCCAGCTTAGTGAAAACCTGATTAGAGCTAGATGTAATTTATGGATGCATAGGGTGAAACGGTAATGATAATAAATCTGCATAAATACGTAAAACAACACAAAACTGCATGAAACAGTTCCACTTTGAAAATATATTCACATAACTTTGAAAGGAAAATGAAAAACAAGAGTAATAATGCTCTTTTTCTGTTTGCATACAGCTGTGGGACTATTGACTTACACTATGCCTTTAGTCACTCAGTGAGGTAAAATGCATAAAGCAGAAAATGCTGCCTTAGGGTTGGTTGATCTGCAAGCGTCTATATTTTGCACTACTCATCTGAACAGTCATAATGAAGTCAATGAAGCTACTCAGATATGTAAAAGTATCCATACATATTAGAAGATTCAGGGTCAGGATTGTAATTCCCTGTTGATCTTACTTTGAGCATCTTGATATTAGAAAATATGAATAAACCCTTCTCATTACCAAAGCAAAATGAACCTATGTTGGAAGGCAATTGCTGACTGTAGACTATCCACTCAAGCTGGGATAGTTACACCATTCTAATGGCCAGTGCAGAAAGAATGTTACATACAGAGAATTATACCCTGCTTGTCACCTGTAGGCAGGCTCCACTTCATTCTTAGTTCAAGAATGCTTGTTTAAAATAACAAAACTCATGACCTTCCTCTCTGTGCTGGTAACTAATTTGCTATAACAAAAGTGTGCTTGTACCTTCACCAATACTTTTTTTATGTCTTCTGCTGTCCAGCAATTAAACATCTCAGAAATTACCAGTTTCTTCTCTAGCTATTTTTCAAAAAGTGGTGAATATCTAACTGGTTGAAGAGGAATTATAAAAATCTATCTCCAGCTATAATGAAACGTAAGTTTTTTGAATTTAAATATCTACTTTGTGCATTATGGCATCTGTCCAGTTCATGAAAGATTTCACTACAAAAAGAATTCAGTATAAAAAATTATGAAGGACTAGCTACATTTGAGCATGCTTTCAATATTCAGAACAAGAAGAGAAATATCATGCAATGATCCAACCAACTAACATATCCTTCCTGCATTATCTGGCTCAAAAACGTCTCTGAGAATAAATCTCTGCATCTCAACTTTTTCTTTTGTATGACCTGCACTGTTCTCCCTAAGTTCTGTTTAGCATTCTTCAGTCTTTTTCCCATGACCAGCTTACTCAAACTACACATAGGATATAAATTGCTTAAAGTGGAGTTAAGCTAGTGCTGTGGAAACCTAGTTTTTCTTCAGCAAAAACAAAATGCTGCAGTTTCCCGTGTGTGTTACTGCTGACACAACAGACACAGTTTCTTTTCACCTTCAGCTAGATACTGCAAGATGACAGTGTCATATTTCACTACTTGTGAAGGTAATAGAATACTCTGCCTTTACATCGGTGTCTAACTATTAAAAAATTAATCCTACACAATCCCTGTGGGGTTGATAAGTTTCAGCCTTCTCTTATAGATGAGACAGTAAACACCAAAATCTAAATTCTATTCATGTCAGCAGAGGGTTTTTAAGGATTTTGTAGATCACAAAGTTAAGGAGTCTCTAGCTCATAATTCTGTGACCAGTCTAATGGCCTAAACTAACTAATAATAAATACATTTTACTGCTTCTCTTACAGAACCACAGATGATCCCCAAACATACTGGATTCAAAAGGGTATAATTTATCTCCTGCACTTGGTCTCCTCCAGGAGGCTATAAAACTGCATGAATTTTCCTCTCATGGTTGTATTTTCCATTTCCTTCCTTTTTCCATTGAAGGAAAAAGCAATACAGCCTAAAGCCCATTTGTAATTTAGGAAAAGTGAGAAGCTATTTTAATCTCTGTCTGATTAAACCTTTTTAGGATTTATCATTCAATTACTTTTGTGCCATGCAGCATTTGCCTATGGTAAGATGTAATACATGCAGTTTGGCACATAGTAAATGTAGGAAAACAATAGAATTCTTAGTATTTTAGCATGTCATTCAAAAATCAGCACAGCAATCTGAATGCCAGCTGCATCAAGCTGATGATACAATCATATCTGAGAACAGGGTGATGTAGGTCTGTAGAAATCTGACTTAACATGTCACAATTTTAATGTGTCATCATACAAATAGTACACTGATCAAAAAGAAGGTGAAATATCCTACTCTTTATCCTGCCCTTCCAGAATATTTTTATTACCTTGATACCTCTAACAAACATTTATTTATACCAAATCTGACTTTGCCAGCAAATGAAAAAAAATACGACACACTAAGGCCAGCTGACATAGAAGGCTTTCATAGAAATTCTTAGCCTCCTAAGTAAATAGGAAACATACAGAAATTGTTTCTCAGGAGTTATCTGTGGCCTAGAATTTTTTTTTAGATTTCTAATTGGCCAAAGAAAATTCTGAATAATTTTAGAGTAGTCAATTGAAATCCAGCATCCAGAATGGCTTCCGGCTTTACCCTACCAGCATAAATAAAGCCAAAGGAACCAGTGACAGATGTCACTATTCTGTCAGATAAAATTCTGTCCATATTTTGCCTGCCTACCCAATCTTGTCTGCATGAGTAAATGCAAGATAAGATTGGAAAATCTCTGGCTGAAAGGTGTTACAACAAGTAAAGAGTGGAGCTGCATCTCTAAATGTGTGTAGTGCATCTAGTTAGCAAAACTGTCTTGTTAATGTGACAACAAAAACCAACTAACCAACCAAAATACTTAGGGGATAACTCAGGTTTTGGGTGTCATTTTCTTACAGTTATCAAACATTATTGCTGATACCTCTAGGTTTACAGCATAAGAATGGGTGTTTCATCCCACCTCAAACTAGATATCTGCAGGTAATATTTATACTGATCTAGATTCCCTGTAAAAAACTGAAGGAGGGAGTGGGTTAAAAGAAATTTTTAGACCATAAGTCATTTTTCCCTTAAGTGACTGCTAAATTCAAATCAGACTTCCTGGAAGTGTCTATATGTCCCTAATGTCCATGGAGAAGATCTTTATACAGGATCGATAGTTGCAGATACCTAAATGTAAGAGAATTTATTTTCCCTCAAGGAGCCTGGGCAGCAAGATGTGACTGGCAGAGTACTTTGCACAGTAGAGAGTGGTGCTTCCCTGACATTGTTTTTTGGAAAAGGTATTTGGCTCATGCTTTCAAGACTTAAAACTGGGCCCATGTTAAAGAAAGCATTGCAGCAAGATATTTGGGCAGTTAAGAAAATTTATTTCTCCATCTTATAAATATACTAAATGTTGGCATGTTTTTCAGCAGAGTGCTTTCATCAAGCTTTTCTGTTTTACATTGTTGTGACAGCTGATCTAACAAATGCTATTACCTTTCCTTGGTTTGTCTTAATTACATAAACACTTGTATTATGGAATCTGTTTTGCCTGATTTTCCCACAACCATGTTTTATGTCTTCAGAATTATTTCTGAGAATTTTGTAACCTAGCGAATTTACTATCCATACAGGTGTATATTTTCTGCCTATAATAAGGGAAAAGTCAATCCAGTGAAACACTTAAAATGTTCTACTGCACAGGGGACAATGTTGAGACTCACAAACAATAAATTCAGTTTCTGACTTAAGACAAATCATCCAATACACCCTCTGGTAAAAGGTAGAGTTAAAATAAATTCAGTACTTTGATATATTCAGTCTAAAAATTTTTAAAAGTCCATTCATGATTATGAATTGAAAGAGAATTTTCCAAATATCTAGGTGAGATATTTTCCAAATAAATTTTCCAAATATCTCACCTAGATATGTATTGGAAACATGGTAGTAAATTACCCTTAAAGCCCCCTACAAACCTAAACTACTATATGATTCTACATTTCTGTGATAGGTGGAGTTCACCTCACCACTTACAGCATTATGCACTGCACCCACACTCTCGGAAAACAGAACTTACTGGAGCAGTCCCCAGATTCTTCTCTGCCATGCAACCCTATCACTCTCTACAACTGCCTGAAGAGAGAGTGTAGTGAGGTGGAGGTCAATCTTTTCTGTCAGGTAACAAGTGACAGGACAAGAGGAAATGGCCTCAATTTGTACCAGGGGAGGTTTAGATTGGTTATTTGGAAAACTTTCTTAACTGGAAGGGTGCTCAGGAATTGGAACGATCTGCCCAGGGAAGTCCTGAAATCACCATCACCAAAAGAGTTAAACAACAAGTGGATGTGGAAGATGGAGACATAGGCTCATAGTGAAGAACATGGCAGTGCTGAGTCAACAGACAGACTAGATGATCTACAAGGTCTTTTATAATCCTAATGATTCTATGATTCTGTGATGATGATGATAACAACAACAATAATGATAGGAATAGTAACAAAAACAACAACAAAACTCATTCAGAGATTTTTTGAATGTGGAAACCAATTTACTAAACTCATTGTTTCAGGATAAGTAGCAAGACAGAGAGATATATTTGGAGAATGCAGTATTTTGTTACTGAAAAGGTTGGATGTTCTAGTAAATGAAAAATACATTGACTTTGTCTTCTCCATAAAAGTTAGGTTTAGAGCATTTTGCATTCGAAAATTATTTTTAAATTAAAAAAATTATACATAATTTTTCTATTTATATATATTTACTTATTTATGACATATTTGTATTAAATGCCGATTCCAATATATGGAATATATTCCTTTTTACTCAGAAGACTATTGTAAACAAGAATGTAAAATTATAAATAAAGCATATTTTCACAAGAGTGAAATTTTAATTTGTCATTTTTAGTTCTACTAATGTGACAATCCCTGGGTTTAGTTTTGACTGTAATTAGACCTAAACTGAAATTGATGTTTTGCACAATCATCAGTTGCATCTATAAAGGTGCACCTTAATGAAGCATACCTTTTATTTCTTACTAATTACAATTAGAGTTCAAAGTTCCACTATGATTAGTGTTTGATTATCATAGTGCTTTGTGAATAACAATATAATGACTTAATTTGCAATAGAAAATAGATAAAAACAATTATTTTTAAAAACATGCAAAATATATAAAATAAGAAATAATTAAAAAGCAAATAATGTTTACCTTTATACATCCTTTTAATATCACCCAGTAAAACTTGACTGTGCTTTCATTTGCATCAAAATTCCATTCTGGAAAAACATCTAGTTGCATTTGGACCTAATCCTTGTCACAATCTTTATCTGGAACTATTCTCTTTGTGTAAGTATTATGGATAATATTTCAAATCCATCAACAAAAATCGTCAACACACTTTTTAGTTATATACAGACATGTTGCTTAAAGGATTGGTAGGGGATTTTCTTACTACAGTACCTGCTAAAGCTGCCTAGCTGTAAACTCTGAAGGAATTTGCAACGTTCACAGACATCAATAAAGCTACATAGACCATTATCAAAACCCAAGTACTTCACATCTTTGGGATTTCTGGTATTCAGTGCAAACCATCCTTTCCTTCTTATTTTATAATACAAAAAAAAAAAAAAAAAAAGATTCTTTAAGCCATTTAAAGGTTAGTTTTGTGATTGTCTTAAGAGCTAAACTCTTGCTTTTCAAAGAACATACATACATACATATACATACATGCAAGCAGCCATCTTCTGGGCCAGGTTTCATAGATTGGTTTGGATTGGTAGAGATATTCATCTAGATCATCCAGTCCAGCCCCCTGCCAGGGGCAAGGACATCTTTCACCCCATCCAGTTTGACATTGAACACTACCAATGATGGCACATCCACAATTTCTCTGGGCAAGCTGTTCAGGTGTCTCACCAACCTCATTATAAAAAATTTCCTCCTTATGTCCAGCCTAACTCTACAGTTTAAAAATATTGCTCTGTGTTCTTTACTACAGCCATGGCAAAAAAACTTTCTTCTTCTTTCTTAAGTAACTTTAAGTACTCAGAGACCACAATAAGGTCTTGCCAGGGCCTTGTCTATATTGACCAACCAACACTCTCTCAGCCTACCCTCAGAGGAGTGGTGTCCCAGCTCTCTGATCCTTTCTGTGACTCCACTGGACCTGCTCTAATAGGTCCGTGTCTCTCTTGCACTGGGTACCTCAGAGCTGGATGCAGTACTACAGATCAGATCTTATGAGAGAGGTGTAGAGCAGCAAAATCCCTTCCCTCAACCTCTGGACCATGCTTCTTTTGAGGTATGCAGATGATTGGCTTTCTGGACTGGAAGCACACAGTACTGGGTCATGACCAATCTTTTATTCTTCAGTACCCCCAAGTCCTTCTCTCCATGCGTCTCCTTGATTAATTCATCCTCCAGTCTGTACTGATGTTGGGGACTACTCCAACTCAAGTGCAGGACATTGTACTAGATCCTGTTGAATTTCTTGAGTTTCACGTGGTCCTGTAGAAGCAGCGGCCTGTGGCAACCATCCTGGCCTTAATGAGAAGAGTCCCGTGTAGCAGAGCAACTTGTCTGTTCTCTTGGGAAAGATGCATACCAAAGGAATGACTGCAGCCATAAACACCCTGTGTGAATGTTTCTCTTTTACCTCCTGGAATGCTGGGAAGTGGCTTGTTTGAGTGAATGACTGATAAAGAGCAGAAAAGTCTGCCCTGCCGGGTGTTTGCTAGTGTGGCTGTTTTGTCTTTCCTTCTGAACATTCCCAAGACTTTCTTTAAGCTTTCCCATAGTAGAAACATATAAATACTAGAGTGTGTGTAATAAAGATGGATCCTGAGAGAAGAAGCAGTGGTCTCTCTTTCTCCAAGCTGCTGCATGTCCTGTAGTCTGTCAAGTTTCCTCTGGATGACATCCATTTCCTCTATAGATGCACCTGCAGCATACAGCTTGGTGTGATCTGCAGATTTACTGAGAAGGCACTATGTTATAACAAAAATATTGAATAATGTTGGTCCCAGTGCAGACCTTTGAGGTGTGGTAGGTTGACCCTGGTTGAATGCAAGGCACCCATCAAAGTTGTTCTATCACACTCCCTCAGCAGGAAAGGGTAGAGACAACATTATGAAACGCTTGTAGGTTGAGATAAGGACAGTGAGAGATCACTCAGCAGTTACCATCAACACTGCTATTGGTTTCTGAAGAGAAATGTATCAATGCAGCACTTCATGTGGCCTGAAAACTTCTGAAAATAAAATGGCATGTCTGGGAATAGATAGTAAATTCTCACCATCCTTTAGAAGTGCTTCTGATTTACATGCATAAATATTTTATATTGCAATGCAGTTCTGAAACTCACCAAATATTTTGATGTTGCTTTTCGCTTAAAGAAGTAGAATTGTGGCTGATAAGGGCCTACCAGAATCCTACATAAGGTCTGGGAGTGAAATGTGAAGAGAATTATTTTAACCTTTAACTTTTAAAAAGAATTTGATCATGGCATAGGGAGGTTTTCTTAAAGGAGATAACAAAACAAAACAAAAAAAATGATCCTTCATAAAATGAAAGGTCAAAAGTGAAAGGATTTTTTTCTGTAATCAGATTTTTTTCTCTTCATAGAGAAATGAATGCGATTTTCTAGTAGAGTCACAACCAGGTTGCAAAATTTCTAGTTACTAAGGGATCAGAGCTAGGGTAGGAAATAGTTGTAAGCTTTAGTTTGGTAGGCAGGCTGTTTCACTCTATTTGCTTCTTTATTGTTTGGTTTCCTCTCTTAGTATATACAGAAAGACAAAATATCAATATTTAATGTGTTCTGTATATCAGCCTTACTTCCTTTATTAAGACAAAATATCTCAATACAATCAGTATGATTCTTCCAATTTATCTTTACTCTTCTGTTTCATGACTAAAATATCTTTTCTTCAAGTCTATTAATTAAACCATCATTAAGATTGAGAATGAAAGAAAAACAAAAAAATAATCAGTTTAGACAGCATTTTTCAAAATCTTTGTGCTTAAACAATGTAAAAATGGGAAAGAACTCATATTGATTTAGTATTTTACAGAAGAATAAAGAGAGGCAGATGCTCACAAGAAGACAAAAATACAAATCCCAAGTTGAACATTGTCGCAGATCACTGCTAGCTGGTCAGTGGTGGGGCAAGAGGCAGTGGTGCCACAACATTCCAGAAGCATGTCCCTGGGGAAGCCACTTGGAGGCACACACACTCTGTCACTCACAGCACAAGATAGCTCTTTGTAATCCCTCACAGCTAAAAAGTAGGAAGGGTCTTCATACGGAGTTCCACAGAAAAGGTTTCTTCCACACACATGCGAAGGGATCCAGGGACGAAGACAAGGAGACAACAGAGGGTCCAGGCTTTAAGTACAGGGTCTAGGGAGGGCAGAGCAGAGCACCAGGGTCCGATGGGCTGAGGGCTCAGGGGCGGCACAAGGGTGGGGCAGAGGGTTAGAGCCTACAGGGAAGCAGGGGGCGAGGCACTGCAGCAAAACGGGCCAGTGGGAAAGCAGGGAAGGGAGAACACTCTAGGGGACAGACATATAAGAAATAAAGCAGGTGGAGAGGGCAACAGGCCAACCAGGGAGGTAGAAGTGGGGTATATTTGCATGAAAAGAAAAGAACCTTGGGAGATGCATCTACCTTGTCGCCCTAACCAAGGGAGAATTTTTTCACCAAGGGTTTGTCCCTCCAAGGGACCTCAATGGATTCTATTTCCTTAGGTCTGCCAACCTCCACAGAACATGAGGAACCGTTTGCAGCTACAGTCTAATGCTGGACACAAAAAACACTGTTCTTCCTCTATTTCTAGTAATTATAGCTATTGCGACATGCTGAAAAATAATACACAACTGACTCTTTTGTAATGTGCATACACACAGACAAACATCTTTTTTCAGACATGGATCTTGTACTTTGTATCTCACAAAAAAAACTTGGAATAATATGTCTCACAAAACTACATTGGTGATTATAAAGTGAGCTAAAATCCTTCAATGGAAAAATACAGGTGGGTGGAAGGTATAAATATGTTTCTGGAAAGGGATTAACTCATTAAATGTTGTATTATCAAGCTAATGCATATTGAGGATAATTAAAAATATTATAAAAATATTTACCACAGAATATGTAGAAGGGATTTTAGTCAGTTCTGATAATTTTAATTGTGCTTGTCTGCACTAGAATAAATGCCATGAAAATACGCCATGAAATTATATTCCTGTGTCAGAATTTTCCTATCTAACCTCAGACAAAACTGTGTCTGGATTACAAATTTTTCTGAGGTTAGAATTCAAGCAACATCTTACAAAATTATTTACACCCCCTGACATGTTTTTTTTGTTATTTTTAACAGCTATTGATCTACTTGGACTATGTCAAAGTTTACAAAAAACTGAGTCAGCTTGTAATGAAGTGTTGAGTTCATGCTGTGTCTTTTACTTATATGTGAAATGTTTTCTTTTTGTCTGTTTTTTGACTTTTCATTTACACAGTTTAAACGTTTTTTGCATAATATTAGCCATTGGGTGAGACCACAGAACTAGAGCAGTTTATAGTCAAATTTCTGGTGTTTCTGTAATGGTCTAATGATCTTCTTGTCTGTTTATTAGTAAGCCAATGTAAACTAATTAAACCCTGAAACAATAGCTCTTAGTAATCTGAAGACATTGATTAAGACAATAACCGGTGGTATCCATTCCATCCCTCTAATTCATGAGAGAGATGTTAGGTGACCATATTTGAAACTTGCTTTGCAATTTTCTTCTTGGATGAAAGGATGAAACCTGTCATTTACTGTCCTTTCTAGTGAGAAAGGTCTTTTTAATTTCCTGGGAACAGATGTGTTCTATTTGTTGAATGACAGAAAAACTCATATCTTTCATGAAAATCTTAACTGTTTAAAATATCAGCTCAAGAAAACTGATGAACTTTGAGTTCCAATAAACTTTTTTTTTTCTGTATTTTCTTTAATAATAGCACAGCCCTTTGTTTTCTATTTTGATACTGCCCTGCAATTCAAAGTCTATCATCCCAAATCCATATTTCAAAGACTGATAAAAATACTCCATAAATACTTGTACTACAGGGAAAAATCAAATTCACTTGAACCATCAGAATAGAACCTTGTTTTCAGCAAGTTTCAGAAATCTATCTTAAATTTGTGAGCGACTTATCAACCTTCACTCAGTTACTTGAATAGCAGTATATCAGTAATATGTCAGTTCAGTTCAGAAAATCCAAAATGACACCTCCTTTAAAAAATCTGAGAAGTATCTGTGTTTGAATAAGCAACCTGTCTACCCAGTGTGCATGTTCACACATCTCCATGTTTGTCTATTACAATAGTTTCATGTTTTCCAGTGTGCATTACTGAATACATTACTGCATGATTTTGTGGAAATGGATTGCAAATCAACTTTTTATTTGTCCAGAGAGTCACATAAACTAAATTATCATTAAAAAAAAAAAAAAAATTGAGACAATTTAAAGTATGCAACCGAGTCTAACAATGTTGTAAATATGTTCGTGGATTTGGGGTGGAACATTTTCATTTTCTTTTATTTTAAAATAAATATCCAATAACATGAAATCTTTGCAATGGATGGGAAATGTCAGGATTAGATTATCCTCTTTTTAGTTGTCATCATTCCTATAGTGACCCAGATATGTCATTTTCTGAGTAACTAAAGGCAGGCTGAGATGTGAACCTTCCAAGGAACAATTCTCTTCCAAGCTTCAGATTTAAAATTTTAGTAAGCAGTTTTTAGAACTGTCTACCTTGACAAAACTAAATACATAAAAAAGAATATATTCTAAAAAGAGGAAATTGAAGAAATAAAACACATAAGAAAGAAAACTTTGGATTTTTTCCTTTTTTTTCCTGAAGGAAAACTGCCATTTTAAGAAGCAGGTTAAGTTGGTTTCTGCAACTGATCAAATAATTGAAAAAAAATTCAAATAAATCTTAATCACTTCTCTTTAAGTGGCACATTGTACACAGCCTTTTAACGAATTAAAACTTTTTCTTCTGAATAGAATAGTCTACTAATCACTTATACTTGACATACTTGCCCCTAATCTTCTGTTGAGACATGGAACATAAATTGAGAGTATTGTTCATTATTTTCCCATGATTATTTGATTAGTAGTAAGAGTTTATCTTTTTTTAACCAGAACTTATATGATATATATTGAATAGAGAAGATCCAAAAAATGTCTCCAATTTAACAGAGTTGAAATTGGGTGGAGAAGATGAAATGGAAGCAGATGCTCAATACGCTACACAGTTCTCCATCAAATGCATCAGCCTTTATTATTCGCCTGTTATCCCGAATTATGATTATTTTGCCCAGTCTCAATATGCAGTTTTCCACTGTAGCAGTTCCAAAGGTTTTTAAAACTTTCACAGATTTTTCTTCAGTTATCTGATGCAAACTACTCTCAACAGGACTTTAGATACTGCAAATTTCAGCACAACACAGTATAATCAAAATCATTTCTCTTCATAATTGTATTGCTCAAAAACACTTTCTTATTCTCACTGCATTTCAATGCACCTTGTGATGAAAATAACTAGTGTCACACAGAGGTCAATACATCTTTCATATGGGATTATAATTAAATTTTATAAAATATTAACACCCAAAGCTAAGTGAGAGGAAAACATTTATAGTCCATTTTCTGCTTTCAAAAAAATTAAGAATTTCTACATAAATTATGATTCTGTATCACTCAAGAGTTCACTTTGATCTCCAAGTTACAAGACCAGAAAAAAGAAGTTGGAGACTTTTAGCTAACAGATTAATTTAAAACACACATATGCACACACACACGCAGAGCAGTTTATACTTAGAAAGAAAAAAGTGCAAACCCCAAAAATCTTTCAATGGCTTTGAAGAAAATCTCAAACTCCTCTATCTTTCATCTAGCATCCTTATCCTTAAGATGATTTTATTACTACAGGCGTGGTGTGTTGACCCTGCTGAACTCCAGCTGCTAATCAAAGTTGCTCTATTTCTCCCTTGCTCAGCTGGACACAGAAGAGAAAATACATGGAAAAGCTCATGGGTTGAGATAAGGGCAGGTAGAGGGCACTCACCACTGACCATCATGGGCAAAACAGACTCATCTTGGGAAAAACAACTGAGTTTATTACCAATCAAACCAGAGCAGTATAGTGAGAAATACTACCAAATCTTAAAAGACACCTCTTCCCACCCCCTATTCCCTTCCCTGTAATTTTACTCTGAATTTTCTGTATTTCATCCCTAAGATCAGTACAGGGGGTGTGGAAAAAGTGTTTTGGACAGTTCATCATACACAACTGTTTCTGCCACTCCTTCCTCAGGAAGATGATTCCTCACACTCTCCCCTGCTCCCATGGGAGACAGTCTTCCATGAACTTCTCCAACATGGGTCCTTCCCACAGGCTGCAGTCCTCCATATAGTGCTCCAGTATGGAGGAGTCAGTGGTCCTTCCACAGTCAGTGATCCTTCAGGAACAGAGTGCTCCAGTGTGGATCCTCCATAGGGTCACAAGTGTTGCCAGCAAACCTACTCCAGCATGGGCTTTCCATTGGGTGACAGTCCCCTTCAGGCATCCTCCTGTTCCAGTGTGGGTCCTCCAGGGACTGCAGGTGGATATCTTCTCCACTGTGAACCTCCATGAGCCACAGGAAGAGAGCCTTGCTCACCATGGTCTTCACCATGGGCTGCAGGGGAATGTCTGTTCCAACACTTGGAGGACCTCCTCCTCCTCCTCCTTCTTCACTGACCCCAGAGTCAACAACAGTGGACAATTTACAGACAATCCACCCCGTGTCCCTTCACAATTACAACAACAGAAATTCCCCACTATGTCTTTACTTCCTATCAAGAAGGTGGTGTCCAGCCACATGCTGAGAAATAAGGCCTCAGTACATGCAACATTTGCTCCGGGATAAAAATATTGCAAACAACAAAAATCTCAATCTCTGTCAGACAAAATACACAGCAAGATGAAAGTTAGCCCATGTTTTGAAGCTGAAATTACAAAATCAAGAATCTCAAATACATTATTTACAAAGGCAGAAAGCAGTAAAAAAATTAATTTTAAACATCAATAAGCTAAGAGTTAACATGTTATCAATATGTTAAAAATAATTAAATAATTTCCAGAACTGTCCTTAGCTAAAACTCTCTTTTGTTTTTTGTATGATTTCTTTTTTGATTTTTTTATAGTCTTGGGAAAGCCACTTTAACATATTGCTTGAGCATCTCTAGAAAATCTAATCAAAATCTAATAAAAGTTATTATGAAGTTTATTTGCACTTTAATTGTAAATTCAACCTGCCCTTGAACTCTGCCAGGGATGGAACATCCAGAGCTTCTCTGGGAATCTTGTTTTAGTGTCTCACCATAGGGAAGAATTTCTGCTTTATACCTCGTGTAAACCTGTCCGCTTTCAGCTTAAAGCCACTGCCCCTTGTCCTATCACAAGCATGGTCTTGCAAGGAATTCCTCTTCATCTCTCTTGTAGGAGCTCTTTTGATATTGGAAGGTGCTCTAAGGTCTCCCCAGGGTCTTCTTGTCTCCAGGCTGAGCAGAGTCACCTCCCAGCCTGTCTTCTTCAGAGGAGTGCTGCAGCCCTGTGATCATCTTCATGGCTCTTACCTGGACTTGTTCCAAGAGATCCATGTCCTTCTTACATTGCAGATCCCAGAGCTGGATGCAGAACTTCAGGAGGAACTTCACAAGACTGGAATAGAGAGGGAGAGTGCTCTTCCTCTCCCTGCTGGCCACACTGCTTTGGATGAAGCCCAGGATTTGATTTGTTTATGGGCTGTGAGTTTAATTCCTGGGCCACATCAAGCTTCTTTTCAACCAACACCAGCAAGTCCTTCCAAAAACAAGTTCTGCCAGGCCCATGTTAATTTCCTACATGGCTGACTCAGATGTCTCCTCACTGTCCCTGATCAACCAGCATGGAGAGACAGGGCAAATACTTGAGTATTCTGAGACAGAGGTAGGCAAGTCTATCCTGACTTGCTGTCTGAGTATCAGTACCTGTAGCAGAACTGATAGAGTGACAAGGAGCTAAGATCTCTGATGAAAAGGACAGGAGCTACGCAGATAGACTTCATGAATCATGGGATGCTGCCTTTGAAAATGTTGGGAGACACTGTGGATAAGATGCAAATTAAAGGACAGCCCAAATGGAACATAGACAAATTTAAATTACAGTAAACTGTAATTTTAGCATAAGCTAATTGCATAAAACTTGAGTTGCTTGAATGCAGATTTTTTAGTGCATACAGCATTCATGTAGGAAGCGAAATGGACCCTCCAAATTGGCTGAAGAAATTTGATGCATTTGTTGTGATTCCAAACCACAAGGCTGTAATTTATTTTGGGAGAAGAATAATTTCAATTATTTTTATTGGAGCTCTATACATGGATACAAGAATATTCCTGCCAGGAGGAGAGCAAGAAAGATGAAACAGGACCAAAAATATGTTGCTATATAGTAATGAACAATCCATTTACATGCAAAACTCACCAGAGCGTGGGGGTGAATGAAGAGGAGGGGCACCACAAAGAATCCTCAACAACATATCCCATATCTTTTTGCCTACATTTGAATCTCTGTACAACTCAGAAAATAAGTACACATGAAATAATAAAATATTGAAGTGTTGTAAACTAATCTTGCTAATACAATTTTTTCCAAGCTAGTTTTATTCAGCTGTAAGTCAGATGTTGCTCTGTTGCAAGTACTCTGATTTACAGTCTTTGCTAAGAACTGAGGACTTTTGTCAATGAGTCTCTGAGTTCTGAGGCTGGTAACTCAAACTCTTATTCCAGTAGTTCTCCCCATTGACCATTTAACATGCCTTCTAAGGCCTAAATTCAGTGAAAAAATTCTCTTTTGAAAATTACATTTACAGATAATAGAGATATTATATACAAACAATATTTCAATCAATGTTTTGAAAGTCCTCTCTTTGTTGATATGGAAGAAGTTGAACTTGCAGTGTCATTAGTGTGCCAGATTCCAGTGTGTGCACTTAGTATGCTTACCACTGTTACCAGCCTCACATGCAGTCTCTGCATAAAACACCATGAGATTCGATCAGCTGGTGCTAATAGTGCCAAGATCATGTGTTTGATCCATTTACTTAAGAGTTGAACTAGATGATCCTTGTGTGTTCCTTCCAAATCAGAATATTCTGTGATCTCTGACAGAGATAAAAAACTCAAAATGTCCATCTGGGGAAGGATGGCATAAAACAGAGAAGAAATAAAATCATATTTAACATCAGTAAAATATTTCAGATTAAATTTACATTCTCTGCTATAGTAATGAAGACAATTAATAATGGTTACACTACCTCAGGATGTTTTCTGTCTGATCTTTCATGCTATTTTTTCAGTATTTGAATTATATGTGGATTCAAAGAATCCATTTACTGTATTACTTAGTTTTACTTCAATGCAGAACTTTCCATGAGCCCACAGTGATTAACCATATTTATCAATTTACATTCTCTTTTAGTGAAAAAATTGTGACTGGTAACAAAAACAGCACTAAAAAAAGAAACTCATCTCATAAATTGTCTGCCTTATTAAATTGAATTATTTTAGCTTGATAAACACAGTGTCAAAGTCAATACAATAGTTTTGGGAGCATATAAGTAAAGTTGAACTTCAGTCCCTGTTTGTGGGATTTTTTCCCTCTCTGTTAATTACGTATTTTTTTCTAGTTGGGTTTTTCCCATGACATTCTACAGCTGCATCATGTCTAACTAGAAATAATTACTGAGACAAGAAAATTGCACTGAAACGTGGGTTAGAACTGAGATGACTGCAAATATGGTCACATGTGGATTTTTACTTATTGGTTATAAAACTTAAATGTTTTGAGGAAGATTAGAAGAGAAACTAGAAGAAATTTCTTTAGGCAGAAGCTGAGAACTCAGCTGTGGGAAAGATCAAAATGCCAAATATCACAATGTAATCTTGTCTCTACATAACAGAAACTAACTTGGTATTGGTGAGGGACATATCCAACCTTAAAATTTGGTCTTAGTAAATGATGTATGCAAACATCCCTCTAATCACGTCCTACACACACAGAACCACGCAGAGATTTTATGAGACAAGAATGTTTGGACATCTTACAAGAATGTGGGAAGGAAAATAGCAGAGGTTATTCTCATGGGACAAGAAGAGTTAGTAATTCCTCCAGACCTTAAGGGGACAAGGGCAAAATCCTAATCTCATGAACTCTTAACTTCTCATGTCTCCATTCATTACACAAAAGCACATATATTTTTTGAACCACATACTCTGAAACAGGTGCTCAACTGCAGGACAAATAGGCTTCTACAACATAATTTTAGAAGATGGAAAAAGGACAATATTTAATGTCTTCAGGAATTAATTGCTGAAATAATTTGCAGTATAAATGATTTCCTGTGATGCTGGTCCTTTGATGTTTCCCTAACTACTATAGATTAAGACTCAACAAACTTCAGTGCTTAGGAATATACTACCCTCTGTCACTGACCTTGTTTTCACTTCACTTTTGTTCACAAGAAAAAAGTAACTTACTCTCTGGGTCAATATTCACCCAGTGCTTTTTCTACCAAAAGAGCATTCAAATTTGCTTGGCCATCCAGACATACATATGACATCTATAAAATAAACAGCACAATTACCTAATGTTAAACAGAAACCTTCTCTACTTCAGCTGCACAATTTTATACTGTATTGCACCTTGTGAAACATTTATACATCTGAAAGACACTATTTTTTGTAAATATTGAATAAATTACATAAAGATTGAGAGTATACTTTACACACTGTTGGATAATGAAGAAACCCTGGCTTTTAGTACATAACAGTTTCATAAGAAGGACAAAAGTATCTGTCTTTTGGGAGAAAGTGCTCTTATAGTCTATGTTTTTTACTGATGCTCCTCACAGTTAAGCAACAGGATATCAACTACACTCCTAAGTGATTTGTGAAGAGGCAACACCTGATTGCACTGGCCTCAGTTAAAGACTGGAGAACCAATTTCTAATCCCAAGGGTTTATGCAGACGTAATAACTCAGGAATCACTCTGCTCCAATATTATACTACAACCTTAGATAAAACCAAACGTAGTTTAGAAAACATATCATACATGATTTACAATATGATTTAAAAAATGCACTTCTGTTTTGATGGAAAAACACATCTGGACTAAATACACCAAAATTGGACACACAGTGTACAGCTTTACCTTATAATTTTTCCTTTGCATGGTAGATAATTTATTTGAAACAAAATATCAGAATTTTAGAGCTGTTAATAATTTAAAAATACATTCCGCTTCACTTTTGCAGTAAGGCAAAGTTTTGTGCTGAATTTCCCTAGGATTTACAGTCAGAAAATTAAACAATGCAAGTCTATCTTTGCTCAACTTTTGGTATCATATTTATTATCTGATGTCTAGCAAACACTTTTTAGTTATCTTGTTTAGGTATATGCCAGTATGTTGCATGTCTTACTACATTAATTAATTAACAGGTTTAATTAAGGAACCTCTAGCTGTAAAAAATTCAGTAATTCATGTATAAATTATTTTATAATAGAAAGCTTCTTAAAAAAACAGAAGAGAAAAGGAAAACTAATGTAGTGTATATTTGGGATTAGAAGTAGCAGATATAACTTACAGGAGCAATAAAAAAACTCATGGTCCATACTTCATGCTCTAGAAATGGTGTGAGTTATTTTCAATTGTTGTACCAATATAAGCAGCAGAACAACTTGGGAATGGGTTAGCATCTGTCACTCACCCTTGTTTTATTTAGAGATTGGTCTTAAGTCAGTCCTAAAATTTATGTTTTTCATAAGAACCATCAGTTTTAACTACCTCTTGCAGTGATTCATGATATCCTTTCTTACTGCTATTCTTTTTAAAAATAAAATGGTTTTGAGTTACTGCTTGTTTACTTTGTGTCTTTCCTCAAAGTAATTCCTGTATGAATTACAGATAGGTAAAGCCAGGAAAACATAGTACTGGATTTAGTCTACTATATTGAATAAATGAACATGTAATGTTACAAAAAACAGAGTAGTTCTGATGTAAATTTCTAGACTTGGCACAGGGAATAAGACTGTACAGGCAAGGAGAGAAACACATATTCATCTTTCTCACTGAACAGCAGGAAAGAAATATTTCCCAGGAATAATACCAGCAGCTGCCTGAGATTAAATTATATGTGGAAAACTAAAACCATGCAGAACACTAATTGCTTCAAAAATCATGTTTAAAAGAGTAATATCAACTTTTTCAATCTAACCTGTCCAGTTAAACTACAATTATTCTTAATATACAAGTTGTGAAAATTTAGGAACAAATTTATAGGAGGCAAAAAAGGGTTATAATCAGATAGGCTAAGTCTATTTGAAGGGATGTTTTAATGCATTTTGCATTAAGATATTTGATGCAATGACTCTTAACAAAATCCAACAAAATTAATTGTTGCTGCCTGAGCCCCCTACTCTTCTCAAATTCCAAAAAATTGATCTTGGATAAGTTTTGCAACAATAAGGTGCTGCTTCATCAAATTCAGTTGAGACAAAGAACTAATACAATAAATTAGTCCTGGGTTTTTTCATAACTGAGATTGGTCTGGAGTTTGAAGAAAAGGCAATAGTGCATCCAGATTTGATTTTTCAGACCTTTATGTAGCATTATACCATAAGGAGAACTTAAAGAAGCTATATCTATGTAATTAAATATGCTCTCATAAGTATTACTGAAATGTCGTATTTGGAATTATAATGCTAATCAATGTAAAAGTTTACTTTAGAGCAATTTTGCAAAAGTACCAAATCCCATATTTACCTAATCTTCTATTTAAACTTTGCAGAAATAACTAGAATCTACTACTTAATTATCATTGTGCTATATCCCATCTTAGCTGTCCTATTTTAATGCCTTAATATTTTCTTAGAAAAATGAAGTTGACCTTTTTTAATAAGCTTCTTTTCAAAGATCAAATATATCTGTAATATTTTCCTAATTTCTCTGATTCTGATACCTGTTCTTAAACACATATGAATATTAAATTCTGTTTAAATTTAGGTTGACGAAAAGCACACCACCTTTCTAGTTTAAAATATGCAGAAAACTGTGCCTTTTTAAGTTTCTCCCAGTATGTGCAGCCTTACTATTTGTATAGTACAATATTTTCTGACTGGCCATGCCATGCAGTTTAGATATGCTCTATGTAATGTGTAAATCCTTCTTTTCAGATAAGACTAAGTTCCTTTATGAATTTCTTTTTGATTCTGGTGGCACAGAAAAGTAGATATAATCTTAGATTTTTTAAAAGGGCACCCTACTACTTCATTCTCCTTTTATGTATAGGTCATCAATTCCAATTAATCCTATTGAATATACTTTTGTGGTGAAATAAACAATTCCTTCAAAAACTCCGGAAGGCATAGAGTAGGTGACAGTGTACATAATAGTGCTATTGTTCCACCACATGGGTTCACTTTCACCCACAAGCTACCCATCTCTCTAGGGTTTCTAACCAGCTTCCTAGGACAAAGCCTTTCCCGAGGGTGGCAGCAGGACCATGAGGCCAGTTGGATTAAAGCAGAGGTTGGAGAGCTGTGTCATGGGTGCCTCTTCTCTGCATTTGCTGAAGTGTGGATGAGGCAGATGAGGCAGTGTTTGGGAAGAGCTGAAGTGCCAAGTGATCTGGAGTAGCTTTCATCTGTAATGTATTGCTGCTGATACATGGGATGGCTGTGACTCATCTGCCCCAACAGACTCAGAGCTTTCCCAGAATAGAGACTGACCCATCTGGTCCCAGAAACTACTTTCAGGTCACCTTCTGAAAGATACAGAAATGTAGTCTTCAAGAGAAAAAAGAAAAAAAGAAAAAAAAAATCCCCCAAATTGCAGAGTTCCTCCTACCCCCTTCCCAAATAACAGATTTTTAAGCTGCTACATGAACAAAGCCATGTACAGCAGCTGTGGCAGAGATTTTGAATGCCAGCTAGGAAATTTATTTTACAAAGCTTATTGATTTCTGCAGACAAATCTCCTGAAATACCTTAGTCTCTACCAATCATTCTGTCTCTGGGACTTTCTGCCTTCAGGTTATACTCCCATGCAATCTAAAATCTTAGTCCTATTTAGAGGAGGTTCTGCAGCAAAACACCTTAATTCAATTTGGAGTTAACAGAGGTAATTTTAAATTCCTTAACTGAATTGAAATAATTCCTGATTTGTGCTAGTACAATTGAAATTAGAATAAAACTTTAAATAATGAAGTTATGTGAGACTACTCTCCAGCGGGGAAGCAAGGCAGATATCAAAAAGAGGAAAGTCACAGACGTGATCTACATGGCAACTGTGTGGAAAAATAACCTGCCACTGAGTCTAGATGGCATAGATTAAATTAGTTTGGAAGACCGACTTTCTTGTGTTCTTGGAAAGAGCATATTCTTTCCCCTCAATCTTACTCTGGTCCATAAATTTCAGAAGTTTTACGTTTTCACCCATTCTGAAAGGTAGTATGTGCTAAATAGAGGTCCGCAAAATTTCAAATAATTTAAAAGCTATTGTTTTCTTAAAAAAAATCACTGCTTAAAGTACAATCACTCTCTTAGTCACAGGTTGTCCATTTTCACGCTCTATTATCCATACTGTTATAATTCTACAATGAATGAAATTAATTGAAAGTGGCAAAGGGAAAAATTGTACAGCAATAATGATGATTATTAAGCTAACCCATAAGATAGACTCCTTCAAAAGAGTGAAGACTTTTCTTTGTTGTATATATGACATAAATGTGGATTTTAACTTTTGTGTCTAAACATATCTGAGTGGAACATGAGGGCATACAACACCAAACAGTCTGGACATATGGACTTTCTGAAACTTCCTACTAGGCACTGACAAGGCTTGACTGAGGGCAAAGCTGGTAGATGACATGGGACAAGTGAATTTCTCTTCATAAAATGAAAATAATTGAAATTAAAAAATATATTTGCTTTTGCCATATAAGTCATAAAATAACATTTTAACTTTATGAGAACATCTTCGTATTAAGAATATACTCTTTAAGGGAACCAAATAAGTTCCCCAAATACTCAAAAAGATGATATCATTTAGTAAAAGGTTCCTCAATGGGTAAAAGAAGTACTTCAGGAACTCATCTTTGATCCACTAGCACAATACCTTTGAAGTACTGTATTTACCTTCAGAGGCACTGGAAACAGATTTATTTAAATACACAAGTACTAATTTATCGTATAAAGAGAGTTTAAAACTAAATAATATATTCAGCAACAATATTGTATAAACAAAGATCTTTTCTATTGATCAGTAGATGGCAAGCTTGCTACACCCAAATTTCAGAAAATGTTCTGCTACCATTTAACATATAACTTTTATGTTGTACTATTATTTATGGTATCTAAAAATTAATAATATTTAATTTGATGAATGGATGAATTGTGTAGAAGATGTACTACAGATGATATAACTTAAAAACAGTCTGACGAAAAATCATGATATCATATGGGCTTATATCCCTTGGCTTTTTTTAATCCTAAATGACTACTTGCTTTAAGTTTTTACATTTCTCATTTTTATTTGTAAAAATTAGGCTAGGATATTCCTTAGAGTGTTATTGTTTTTGTATTTAATCGTTCTGTTTCTATCAGAAACTTTGTTCAAAGCTCTTTATAGGGTTTGCAATACACAGATAATAATCAGCATTATCTTTAATACTTATCACTGCAAACCACAAAATAGCAATAGGAGTATGTTTGGTTTACTATATATCTGCAATTATTCCTTGATCTTCTCTGCATCTCTTATCTAATAACATATTAATCATACTTTTATAGGCAGAGTTTTTTAGGCAGACTAATGTGCCCAAAGTGAGAAAATAAAGTAAATAAAGTAGATAATATAAGAGAATGAAAGCAGAATTAAATTCTTAAAGAAATTGCTAAACATTGATAAGCACTAAGGGAGGTTCTAGGAAGGCTGGGAAATCACAAATTTTGATTGCCTGGGTTCAAACTGTATATTGAGTTAGTTGTTCCTATGCTCTATGGAGTTAGTCTTGTTTTCCATCTTGAGTATTCCAGAACAAACATGAGAAATCTGCATTGACTGTAAGTAATGAAATTGTTCTCTAATATTATCAGGGGATTGTTGCAAGACTGATACTAAATTGTCAATCTTGCAACTAAAGTCTTGCAACACTAAACTTCGCTTACACAGCTTTGGGAACAGATACACACATTGCTTCTACCTGATCTCCAGACTTCATGTAGCTCTGCAGGGGGAAACAAAACTGTTTTTTTGAGATTTTTTGTCTGCATGTATATTTTTGTCAGTATGTGTTTGGCTGTGCTTGTTTTGTTTGCTTTGTTTTTTTCCAGAGGAAATTTCCGTAAATATGAAAACAAAAGAATTTAAATACAATTGCATTAAGGTGATTAAAAACCACATAAAAATCATATTACTTGGAATAGCAGGATACCTTAAATCGGTAAGGCTTCTTGCGGGTATGTACAGGGGCGAGGAAAGGAAAAGAATAGGTTAAAGCTGTTGAAACCAGGACAGTAATTCTGAGGATAAATTTCTCAGTGGTCATGGAAGGGAAAGCGGGATTTCTGATGTTATTTTTTTTGGCTTCTACAAAGATAGGAAAATCATCCTGCTAGCTACAATTTGGCCTAAGAGGGACACCAAAAAACTCTGATTAACAAACTTATTTAAAAGCAACAGATCTGTTTCACAATAGTTTTTTAAAGAAATAAAGACACTTGTTTGTATTGAAAATGTGGATGGATTTTAATGTATTACATCTATTCTCTGTCTGAAGTAATCTGAAGCTGTTAACTATATTTAAAAAAATTGATTGCATCTTCACGCTTTCACTAAAAGAAGTCTCTGTTAGTACATCCTTTGTTGTGCAAGCTTTGACCACAGAATCTCCTTTTTATTATAGGTACCTCATCAAAGAGTTGGGCTTCACCCACACATCTGGTCTATGTGGCAAATAAATGGGAAAACACAAAATAATATTTATCATTATAACATGAAATACTTATACTATGGTATAAAATTTAGTGAACTGAAAATAGTAAAGTCCAAGGAAAACTGAACGATATGCATACACCCATGTAAGCAAGTTTGAAAATCCATGAAACTTCAACATAATGGAGAATTCACAATGAAATCTCAAAGTTATGGTTGGTTAACTTGCCTTCAAGAAGATCCACAGTAGAGCTGAAAGTTTTTAGGTAGTATTTTTTTTTCCTTTCATGTTTACTTTTACCCAGTGTAGCACAGACTAAACTTCCTTGGTACTGCAGCTGTACTAGAGCAACAATCAATATACCAAATTGTTACTTCTACTGCAAAGTAGCCTCAATGGCCTTTTGTATGTCATACTGCTTTCTACTCTTCACCACAATAGGATTCTATCTTCTGGCTTTATTTCCTATAAAACAAAGTGAAGCAAAAGTTTAAAGACCTTCGTTTTCTCGTAATGTGTAGCTCATAGTATGAAATATGCAAAAATAATATTTAACAGTAATCTATTTTATATTGTATTTTCCCTATGAAATGAAAACACATAAAATTGAAATTCCATAATGAGAAATTCCATACCAGATAGAAGAACAATTTGTAAACCCCACAAATCTCTTCTGTAATAGCTTCCTGCTAAATATAAATGTTTCATATAAAGGTCATAACAATCACATCATCATTTTGAAACATTAAAAAAACCCCAAACTTTAAAACAACTGGTCCTTTCTTAGAAGAAGATTATATAAAATAATTTGTTCACAGATATACACAAATAGATACAGCTTCTAAGATAAAAGTTTTCAATGTGTAATTTTATGCAGTTTTTGCCATACCCTAGTACATCTAAGGTCCATTGGGGACAAATCTCTCTTTAGTTCATATCTGTTTACCTCCAGTAATTCCAGTGTAGTTTCAGAGTTCATACGACCCAAGCTAACAAATGAAAACTATATTGTGTAACATAATTAAACAAGACTGGGAAATGTTTCTTAGGATAAATTTAGAAGAAAAAGACATTTTAAGATATCTTTTTGACTTGTAGTTGCTATAGTAACAA
Source organism: Sitta europaea (assembly GCA_013400255.1). Taxonomy (NCBI): domain Eukaryota; kingdom Metazoa; phylum Chordata; class Aves; order Passeriformes; family Sittidae; genus Sitta; species Sitta europaea. The sequence continues at coordinate 1,433,684 of VXBS01018111.1, read as the reverse complement.
CATATTGCTGTTTTTGCTGTACATTTCTTTACTGTAGACTCAGAGCTCTACGTGACAAAACAACTATTTTACAGTCTACAATTTAGTCTCAAGAAAAAGATTTTCCCCCTCTGGGAGAAGAAGATTAGACTGGAGCTTAGAGAGCTTCTAAAAGTTTGGGGTCTGTCAGCATTTCTGACTTAATTTCAGGGGTTTATGACCTACTTATAAAACTTCTTTATGGAAGGAAGCTTAGCACACTTGTCTCCTTCTGGAAATTTTCTTTAGTGTTTTTAATCAAAAATTTTAAAATCCATTTCACAGCTTAAATTATAGGCAAATTAAAAACCAGTAGACTAGAGGAGTGACTTCTGATATCAGTTGTGCTAGGAATGAGATAAAAAGCTGATAGAGTGAAGAAGAACATAGCATCAGTAAAATGAAGGAATTGATATAACTGAGCTGTTAAAAGTTGACTTCCTCTGAGCTTCAGAATACTTTCAAATCTTTTTGTACACATTATAGCACACCAGCCTGTTTACCAGTGTCAAGAATACCTACTATTATACATATTATATTATATTACAAATTACAAATATTTCAGATTTATTTTCAAAAGCAAAACAGAAATTTGGGTCTCTCACAAGTAATTAGGTTCTTGATTCTTGTTCAAATTATTAGGGGGTTATTACTAAAATATATATTAAAATTTGAGCTGAATATATATATAAATACTTAAAAATAAACAATTGTTCAGATTTTTCACTGACAACTATGAAAACTTGTGTTCTGATCTGGATTGATGCTTCTCAAATTTTAACCAGATTTTTTTCATATCATTAAGTGTACAGAATTTCTCTGAATCCATTCTAACAGGTTAAAAATCCGTAGGTGCACTAGTGTACATTGTTGATATCTGAAATTTTTAGCAGGAATAAATGATTTACATTCAAGGAACCAAGCTGTAAGCCAAACTCCAGACAATTTCCATATTTGAAACACAGGATGGCTGCTCCTGCATGATCTGCTGTATTTCTTTCGGGAGCACCCCAACATTTGGGGCAGAGGTGAGCAACAGGTTGCTACAAGTTGTGGATTTCCTAAAGTAGTTACCTAACTACAGTGTCAGCATACCTTAGGTTCTTAAATCACTTCTTAGCCCTGGAAGATATAGTTTTTATTCTCATCTCCTTTTTCCTTTGTAAGGTGAAATGATATGCTTACATAAACAGACTTAGTCAGGTGGGTAATTTTTCAGTTTAAGAATTATCTCGTTAAGAGATTGTGTTTTTTTAGAAAAGCTCAGAGCCTACAGTCAGTTCATATAACACAGATGTTTTACTATAGACTCTTCTTTACCAACAGTGAAAATTCAAAAAGAGGAGTTTTTCTGTAGCCCGTTTTACACAGTATCTTGGTATTAGAGAAAAGTTTTTCTATGCACATCTAAATCCAAAGCAATTTCTGGCTGACCAGGCTTTACACAAACTAAATATATTACTCTAGTTTTATCAACTGAACTAAGAATATGATGTCCATCTCACAACAGAGAGTCTTCTATCATATATCATAAAAAAGTGGAAGTCTGAATAATGTAGCATTTCAAGTCATTACCACTTTTGAGCAGATATTTAATATCACCTATTGAGGGTTCATACCCCTCAGGAATGGCAAATTCTGACAGATGAGAGTCATGACATTAGAAATGGCAGCACAAGATCAGTCAAGGCCATTTATTTTCACAGCTGAATATTAGGTAAATTGGTGAGTCCTTAATCTAGATTGGTGCTACTATGCACAGTAAGAGCACAAATAGCAACTTGTGCTCAGATGTGTTAAACATATTCATAGTTAAAACGAAACAAAACAAAACCCCAACATTAAAAGCCAGAAAACTGAAAATTGTAGCAGGAAAGATTCTGTGTGACATTCCTGTAATTCCTCTCAACAAAATGTTGTGTTTTCAATGAGGTTTTAGAGTTCACATTTCAGTGAAGTTAAAGGGACATAGGGTATATGAGATTCCAGCTTTGCTGCTGTTGTTTGAATAGGAGACTATTCATTAGTGCTTTACTAATGGTTGTGATGGCTCTGTCTTTGCAGTGGAAAAGGTCATCTTATTATAAAAACAGCAGGCACAGCATTTTCTGAACAGTATTGCATGCAGCCAAATCCACTATCCGAGGACTCACCACTTTTTTACACCTGCAGTTTTCCTCTGTTTTTTTTTTTTTTTTGGGGGGGGGGTATTTTTGTGTGTTTTTTTGTTTTTGCTTTGGTTTGTTTGTTTGGTTGGTTTGGTTTGGTTTGGTTTTTAAATAACTAATCTGGTCTTCTGGAATTATTGTATTAGAGTTTTCAACCAGTGATTTGCAAAATATAACTCTGTTCCTGTTGAGACCCCCTGATCAGATCAGTAGAGGGAGCATGCAGACATTTCTCAATAATAATCCTTTGATCTGAGTGCTGATGGATACTATCAGCTGCTTTTGATATTTTTAATGGATGCAAAAGCTGCTTGGTTAATAGAGTTTTAAGCATCCTTTTACTGCTTTGATATGTCAAGGAAGAGATGGGGTCAAGTCTCAGTAATTTGCCTTACTTTTGATTAAAGGACTGTAGAGACATAACTTCATCTGATACAGCTCAGGAACCCTCTCTCATGGGAGAGAGTAGGACAAAAAACTGCTCCTTCCCCATCTCCATGAATACTACAGGTTGCATTCCTTCTAGCCCTACTTTCCTACGAAGGATGTCACAAGCCACTTCTTTGAAAGCACCATAATATATAAAGAATACCAGTAATTAAATACCATTTAAACTATTTGGAAACCTCCTTGATTCAGTGCTCCTTTCTTACAGATTTATTTTCTCAGTTTTATTAAGAAATAGAAGTTATAATAGGAAGAGAACTGTAGAAAAGAAACATTAGGCTAGTCACAGAAAATCAAAAGCAGAAAGGAAATGACTTTTTTCTTATTTTTATAAAACATCTTAGTTACTGACTATTCCCTTAAGGCATTGTTCTGGTCTGGAATTTGACTATAAAACTTGCATCTTGGGGTTCTCTCTCAGTAACTTCTGTCTTTCATGATCTCATTTTCTCAGCCTTCCTTTTCCTTTCCGTCTATTTTGTTTTCTCTTTCCCTCATGAATGCCAGTTTCAAGGACTAAATTGTCCATTTGATTCTAGAGACAACATGAGGTTTTTCCCGGGCACAGTTAAAAACCACTAGTGGAAAAAATGCACATGTGGTCACCCTTTAACTCAGAGGACCTCAAACTGTAGTGTAACACTCTAAAAGCATAAATCGGAAATCAACAAATAATATTGCACTGCTGGAAAACTTCAATAAGCAGAGATTGTGGCCCCATATGACAAATGGAACGAGAAGAAGAAGAAGAATACTTGACCTCAGGTAATACTTGCTAAGATTATAGTTAGAAAAAAAAAAGAAGCCTACATTTATGGTAGGGGGAAATCATAATAAAGTGCAAATCCAACCAGTGACATCCAAAATCTTTTTCTACTGAACCTCTGAAGTCACTCTCAGGGAATGTCTGTTTCACTTACCTTAGGCTAAGGGAATGACCTTCCTTCACTCATCTTGTCCGTTGTAGATTACAGCATAGTCATCCACATTACAACTTTTGTTCTTCAGGGAGACACCCTCTCATATCTATTAGTGGGGAACAGATGTAGTAAAGATACAGGATGAGAAATCAAAATTGTAGAACTGTGGACATGTTTCAGGTAGATTCCTTGCAAGCAAAGCTATCTATAGGACAAAAAGTCCCAAAATCCTGCAGAGAAAGGGCTGTGAGATTAGCAAAGTATTAGTCTATGCACATTGTGTTCAGCAAACCTGGGCTTTTGAAGGACCTTGGTGGTGGGCTTTAAATGGCACAAATCTAGTCCAATGCTTGTGAACTTTCTATCCTTTAAAATATCCCATAATGAGTTTAAAACAACTTTCAGAGAAAGCAAAACCTCTAGAGTTGTGCAGATCTCTCATCATGAACATTTCTTCATGTTACCATGTCCTTGTTAGGAGTATATTGTTGAGAGTTCTAAATATATAACTTAGGTCCAGTTCATACCCTGAAAAATTTTTAGCATTGAAAATTAGTATTGAAGGTCTTAAAAAACACAAAATTCTTCTGTTAATTGTATCAAACGTCTCCAAAGGACATGTGCACTGCACAAACACTTGGAAAAAACAGTTCTGTAGCTAGCTCTGATAGCCCTAGTCCTTCATGACAAGGCAGTGACTTTTTCTTTCCGTGTTCCACAATGAAATTAAAATTTATGTTGAGAATGCTGTTGAGACAACAACATGGTGATAAACTTTTTTAGATATCATCAAATTTATCAACAGATCTTAATGTAAAGAGGAAAATTATGAATTCGGAAGCCTGTCCAGGTTCATCTATCAGATGATGACCCAAACAGTTTTAGAAAATGGTTATCCACCACTATGGAGAAAGAAAGTATACAGATTTTTCTTTTTTTTTCAGTAGTAGGACATACACATATACAAGAGCCACTCTGATGATATAGTTATATCTCAGATGTTTTATGTTTCACCATTTTTCTGTAGTCCACTAAAGCGATTTGTAGAACTTCATTGATCTGTTTAAATTGACTTTCTAGTCTGTACAAGAGCTGGAAGAGTTTGCTTCCCTTCAATAGGAATAGACTTTTAGTGATATAAAACAAACTTAGGGGTTTTTTTACAAAGTCTAGGGAACCCATGTTTAAAAATTCCCCTTGTCCTGCGCTCCCAGCTTTGTGAAGGCCTGACTCCATGTCTTACCTTTGGTTGTATTTGTTTCCCTACACTGTGGTCTTAGACATTAGTCTATGTAGAGTTCTTGCCCAGGAAGTCAAATACTTGATCTAGATCTTCCCTTCTCCCAGAACTGCTATGTGTGTTGTCCATGACTTCTTAAGTAGACAACATAAAAGTAGTCCTTTGAATACAGATCTTCTTGTACAGTGGCTAGGATAATGAGGTATTTTTTATTGGTTCTTTTGTTGCATCATAGGTTTTCATTCTTGTGTGTACAGCTGCCCCTCTAAAGCAAAGAAGTGTAAAGCAGCCATATACTTGAAAGTTCTTTTAGCCTTAAGAGAAGAGAACTCTTGAAAATGAGGAGCAGAATGTTTATAGCACCACATGCTAACCTGGTACATAATTCACTATTCTGTTTTGAAAGCCTTTGTTAAATAACTCTGCTATGCTACAGCTCAGTTCCAACTTCCCCATTAATGTCACTAACTAATTGTACTCTTAATGAAAGGAAACATGGTCATAATTTTTTTTCTGAATACATTCTGTTTGAGATCGACCATACTTAATGGAACAGTTTCCCCACAGAATTTAAAAGCTGGGTTACTGTCTTCCAGTTTTGGACCATCATAAGAACATGGGTAAAATCTAGGCATCAAGATGATAAGACCACTCTGCATTTAAGATTCCTCATCACTAGAATCTAAAGTGCAGAAAAATTATGTTTGAAAATAAAAATACAAAATAATATTTGTTTTGTTGTTTTGATGTCTTGAAGATTTGATATCTGTCTTCTCTTTGACTACCAAAAAAGCAATATGTTTCCTTCCAGGTAGTTCTAAACTGATACAGAATCTAGAAAATATGCTTATTTTATTAATTAAAATGATTATGCTCATCTATAGTTATGCATGCAGTAATATCTTGAATTACTAGAATCCTGAAGGTTAAATTCCAGACTAGGAAATTCATACATATAGTACTTTATACTATTCTTTAAGAATTTAGTGTACCTGAAGAAATATAATTTCAAGAAACTTATATTAATACTACCAGAATGAATCTAACGTAGAGTATACAACTTTTAATAAGTGATGAAATACACACCTGAAAGAGTGACATCTCTAAATATTTAAACAATGTCTAAACCAAAAATTTTGTTTGTTTCCAAATATAGGAAAGCTGCAGGAAACAAGAAAACACAGCAAAATAATAATTACAAAAATTTTGGAAAACGAGAGACTACTTTTTGTGACTGTGTTTTCTTACTCTTTTGAAGAGATTATCAAGAGTAACAAGATATTTGTTTTAGTAGAGATTTTTACTATCTAGCAGTGAATGATCCTTAACAAAACAAAACTAATGTATAAAATATAGCAGTAATTTTAAGTTATTGATTTGAGGAAGGGAAGAGGGCCCAATGTGATGATGCAATAAACTATGTTTCATAGTGCAGTCCCATGACATTGCTATTAAGTAAATGGTTATTTATCATGAAACAAGAGTTCATCTGACTACTGCATACTGCATTCATTGAAGGACTAGTAGTTGGAACTAGTCGCTCAAAGACATGGAGTTTAATAGGATGTCAAAAGCTAAGGTTATGGAAAAATTCTCTTTATCTCTCTATAAACATGAGATTGTGTCTTATTTTTGCTGCTGTTTTCTTATAGCACTTTTTCTTAATCCACATTAGCCCAGTATACATTTGTAATGCAAGAGAAATGTAGCAGTATTATAATTAGCTAAAGTAATTAAAGTTCAGCATTTCACAGAAATTGTTGACAGTGTTTTGCATACTGTACTGTTATTTTCTCCTTGTTACTTCAGCCATCAATTTGACTCATATTAAATTTCCCTGCAAAAGCATTTGCTCTTTGCAGATTGAAAGATAAAAGGTTATATAAAAGGCTGTCAGTATTCAAAATGCAGTAGATGTAGGAAACTGCCAGTTGCATAATATCGTGGTGCAAAACTAGTTGATTTTCCTGGTGAATTCCATAAAGTAGTTTTCAAAAAGGATCAAAATAGGAAATCATGATGTATGACCTTTATGTGGAAATCACTTCCGAGGCAAAGAGGAAATATAAGTACAGGAAATGGAGTCCTGGGATGTGGGTGGGCGGAGGAAGACACCAAAGAGGCTGGACAAGGACAGTCCTGCCCATTACTGATTTCTGGTGACATGCATTTCACATTCCTTTTTTTCTGGTGAAAAACTGAGTGAATATAATTCTCTAGTGTCTAGCATATTTGCTGAAAACCAATTTAGGAAAATGAAATCAGGAAGTTTCACTAAAGTATTTAATGTAATACTACCCAATTACCCTATTGTTTTATTTTCTTTTAAATATCGTCTATTTAATTTTCTCTAATATGGCTAAAGATGGTTCAGAGTGTAGTAAAAGACAGGGGAATTTTGTGAGGTAAAATAAACTGGTGAAATTCAACTGAATTCAAGATTTATATCAAATATGAATTTGGATTAATATATTGTCTGGATAAAGCAGCTGAAGCAAAAATTATCTTGAAATATTAATATGCCATACAGAAGAGAAGATATCAAGTGCTCTAGAAACCCATGTAAGCCTCAGGAAGACACAAGGAAGCATTTCAACAGAGACTGGGGATAATTTTCCCCATTAACTTTTCTTTCATAGTCCCTCCATATTTATTTCACACCACAAAACATAAATATCTCTTTTAGGTGGTTATTAGTAGTGGCTGTAATCCCTGAAAATAGACATCCTTCTCACATTCTTACCATGTAAATTCTGTGGATTTGACTTACCAAAATATCTTGTATCAGTAATCATGTTTGACCTACTGCTGCGCTACATAATTTGTATATGGGTGGCCTGCAGCAGCTGGATTATTAGGGAAAAACTATAGAAGTCAGCTGTAGGCAATTTGATGGAATTATATTAGACTATAATATATGTGTGAACTATATGTGTGAGTTCTGAAGACTTTTTAATTTTCCTTTCACTTTTTTTTTTTTCTCATTTCACTTGAGTATTTATGGCTGTTATCCACTAAAAAATAAGAAAAGAAAAGAAAAGAAAAGAAAAGAAAAGAAAAGAAAAGAAAAGAAAAGAAAAGAAAAGAAAAGAAAAGAAAAGAAAAGAAAAGAAAAGAAAAGAAAAGAAAAGAAAAAATAAGAAAAGAAAAGAAAAGAAAAGAAAAGAAAAGAAAAGAAAAGAAAAGAAAAGAAAAGAAAAGAAAAGAAAAGAAAAGAAAAGAAAAGAAAAGAAGCTGAGAATCAAACTGTGCTCTGTAAACCTTCCTCAATTATGAAATGGATGGCTTTTGTGAGGACATAAGAATTGAGAATCCCAAAGAAAGTTATTCTGCATTAAAGTTTTAACAATTAAGTCACAAAACTAATGTTCGAACAAAATATTTTTTAAAATACCATCTATGGAGAGCATTTTTCTTCTCTGAGAGTTGATTAAATGTTCAAAATCTCAGCTGTTTGCTAAAAAAACACTACTATCATACAGGTTCTGATATTTTTTCCAAAAAAACTCCCAAACCTTTAAAAGTAAGTCATTCCTATCTAAGTAAGATTTCTATAGGAGGGATCTGAGACATAATGTTTAATAAATTGTGGGGGTAGAGAGGAGTGCTTGAGGTCAGAAAAGAGAGTAACAAGGCAGAAATAGAATAATTTAGTTCCTTCTTATAGTTTTCTCAATCTATATAAAAACTATAGTTATTTAGGTTATGTCCTTGTTTGAAAATATCTTGTTTCATGCATGTCTTGTTTCTTGCTGAAAATCTCGTTAGAGGTTCTTAAAAATAGAATTTGTAAAATAAATCAGTTGTTTAATTATGGTGCTTGTATCTTGACTTTTGGTTTCTGTCCAGACCTGTCTCATTTTCTTGACAAATTTTGCCCTCCCTTACTATCCATTATTGCATCTAATGTAGTTTGGCACTGGGAATACTCTGTAGATAATCCACAGAAACATTTCCTCCCATTACCCAGGTGGGTTATTCAATAAGTATAGCACAAGTGACCTTGTCACTCCCATATTTTCAAATGCTCTTTTCATCTGAGCATTAATCAAAAGACTTTCTATTCTTTAAAATCTAATAAAGATATCTTTATGTTAGATTCTGAGCACAACTCAGACAATAATAAGAGAACTGTGTTTTGATTATTTATTCCAGAATCCAATTTCAGATTTCAAACTAGCGCCTATCTAAGACCAATGAGTTTCAGTAAAGTGCTGCAGTGGGGATTAAATTTAGCAATATTTCACTACTAGCATTTCTTCCTTGTAGTGACAGATGATTAAGCCTCCTAGATAAGATCTTTCAAAAGAAATAGAGGGGAAGAAACTATTTTTTAGTGAAGTTTGAACAATTTTTGTCATACATAAAATGGAAAATTTCATCTGGAAAATTATGTACAGTGGTGTTCATCAAAGTAAACACACGAACAAAAGTGAATACATGTTCTCAGCAAAGACATTTTCTTAGGGAATTTAAGTATCTATGTCATATGCATATGATATTGCTGTTTTATTTTATTCTCATTAAACTAACACTCAAATGAGGCTTAAGTGAGAAAATGTCATTGTTTTAGGTCCTGTCAAACATATAGTAGAAAAATGCCACCAGCTTTTGTTTCTTACCTTCTTGTAGTATGAATAATATTCATTCAATGATTTTGTTTTAGATGGGCTCCTTCAAAGTATTTAGTAATCTGACTAAATGTACACACCTATATCTAAGTAGCCTATAGAAACAACTTTGGCATTCTGCAGCGGAAAGGAGAAGGACCTGGAGGTCTGGTGGGCAAGAAGTTAACCATGAATCTGCAGTGTGCCTTGTGGCCAAAAAGGCCAAGCAGGATGAAAAGCATTGACAGAAGATAGAGAGAGATGATCTTGCTCCTCTGCTCAACCCTGGTGAGGCCACATCTGGAATGCTGTATCCACTTTTGGATTCCTTAACTCAAGACAGACAAGGAAATAAAGGAAAGGGCCCAGTGGTGATCTACAAAGATGATGATGGGACAGGAGCATCTCTCTTATGAGGAGAGTCTGAGGGAGCTGGGCCAGATTCTTTTTTTCAGTGGTGGACAGTGACAAGAAAAGGGGCAAAGAGCAAAAAGTGAAACATTGGCATATCCATCACATGAAAAAATCTTCTTTACTGTGAGGATGACCAAGCACTGGAACAGGTTGCCCAGAGTGATTGTGGAGTCTTTTTCTCTGGAACTATTAAAAAAGTGCCTGGAGGTGGTCCTATGCTACCTGCTCTGGGTGAAACTGTTTATCAGAGGGGTGCACTAGATGGCCTCCTGAAGGCCCTTTCAACCTCAACCATTCAGTGACTGTAATTCTGTTTTCTATTGTGTTTCATCTTAGTCTACCATTAGCATCTAAACTAGGTCCATTCAATTCTGACTGAGTATATCTGATTCTCTCTATTGATTATAAAATGAACCTAGACCAAGTAGTTTGAAAGTATGTACGTATCCTTAAGGCAGTTAAACGGAATAAATCACACAAATCAGATTTAAGGTAATTTGGCAGATGATGTCTTTGGTGCATTAGTTTAGTTTAATTTTGCTGTAATAATCTGAAGTGTTTGTCTGTCTTTTCTGTTTCAGGATTTTGCCTTTAGTATGATAATCTGCAGAAGAGAAATTTTCCTCACCCCACAGTTGCTCTGTCAATTGTGCATGAATAGCTTTCATTTTGCCAATTCCAATTTTTCCAGTTCCAAACAATCCCACCCTCCTGGTTTACAATTGGCCAAATAAAGGATAATTTGTCTGCTGAAGATTAATAATTCAGAGTTCTTCTTCATTGTTTTTAAGACTGGAAATGGGCATTCTCTGTGTGATCTGTCATATTTTACTGTTGTTACCACTCATATCAGACTACATTTTAAATTTCTAGAACTAAGAGGTTTATTATAAGGAGATACTCATAAATACATAATGGTACTGCAGCCCAGGGCTTCTACTTCCTGTTCAGTAATATTTTACTATGATGTGTGACATTTCTCCCTCAGTATTTTCTGAAGAAATAAGAGCTGTGAGAAATTGAGTGATATGTTTCCAATATTTGAATTAATATTTTAATGATGCATTATATTTTATGGTCTGTAGTACCATATAGTCTAGAGTTCCATTTGGTTTAAACCCAGAGGAACTGCACTGATAAGGTAGGAACGCTGTCTGTGATAAAGTAGAAGGGCAAGCCAGGCTCACTCTGCTTACTACAGCAATTACACTGGCTGATTAAAAATTATAATCATCTCATGAATCGGGATGGTGTTATTCACTTTCTTTATCTTAAGGAATATGTTAAGTATATGCGGTTAGAAATTGACTAGATCTCTAAACAGTGAAATATTATCAGAATTATCAGAACTTTCAGAATGCGGAAAGGTACAAATTATTTCTCCTTTACTTTCTTAAGCTGCTTTAAGAATTAAGAAAGCTCAAGTTTTCTTAAGCCTTTTATACACATTTTTTAAATTCACTTTTGCATTTCAGACATGGTCTATAAGTATGCATCTTGCTAAGCTTAAATATAGACTGTTCCATTATGTTGTCTAAACTGTTTTGTAGCTTGTTTTATGAAAGTATTTTATACCTTCTTCCCTTGTGTACTAGTTGTGATTCACTTTCATTACAGAAGTTTAGAATAAATTGTACTTTTCAGGTCTGGCATTCTTTTTAAAACTCCCTGAAATACTCATGTAATGTTTTTTTATATTGCTTGTTAGCATGAATTCAGCAGTGACCAGTTCCATGCTCCCAGAAACACTTGGTTGCCATGGGCCTATGTGTCTTGATCATATTTGTGGAGCTATTTCTACAGCAGTAGGTAAACATGCATACATTTAGATATGCAGTCAGTTTCAGTGAGCTCTCTCCAAACAAGTACTAATGTGGCTCCAGAGTTTGATACAAATCACACTCTTCTTCCATCCACCAAAATAGACAAAACTGTTCTTCTTTGGTAAGAAAGTCTTTTAGCAGCATGGATGAGGAGGCATTCTGTTTTTGCACTTTCCTGGCATTGAAAAATTTACCTGATATCCCATTATGGATATGGAGACAGTGTTTTCTATATGACAATGCTCTGAAACTGCTGGATGTGAACTGAATCACTGTGGAATCTGCATGACTTGTCAGTAATTATGTTCTGCAGGTGAAGAAATTAATTTGTTTGAACAAAAGCAAGATCTCATAAAGATAATTTATCTGTGAGTCTGTACTACTTTAAAAAAGTATTCAAAGTCCTGCACTTTGAGCTGCTTTGTGTTGAGAGATACTTCACCTTGGACCAAGTTGGCTGTCCTCTCTAGCTTTTCTAGCTCATTCAATGATAATTTGCAGTTGACTATACATCTTCGTAATATATCTGATTTTAATAACTGAAAAAAAATCATCCTCTTTTTCCCTCTAACTCCACAGGAGCAGAGTGTTTAATGACAAACCCATACACATATGAGTTTCTGTGCTAGTCAGGGACACATTTACAACATCCCTACTAATTTATTTTGCTACACAGTGATCTATTTAAAATATATTCAAATGTATTGAAGCAGAGGAGGATAACTCATCAACTGCTTGCTTCTACCCAAAAGCCTTATCACAAACAGGTACATTTAAAAAAAAATACCACCTAAAAGGGCATATATTTCCTGCTGTATTCTGTATTACAGCAGAATTTCAGGAAGGCGTGCTTCAGTTTACAGAGTTGTAATTATTTACCTTATTATATATGGAGAGGAGTACTATAGAAAACACATTAAACCTACAAAGCATATATTCTTCTACATCTGAGTCAGTTATGGCAAAATCAGATTTATAGGAGAGGATGCATCTGATCACTTGTGCATATCTGTGGTCAGACATCTACGTAAATTGCACTAGACCCTCTCAGTAATTGGTGGAGAAATTCAGGCATTTCCAGAGTGTGATTTATCAGATGTATGGGAGAAGTGTCCTTTGAAGTGCAATGAATCTTACAGAAGTGGTTTTTTTCTAGCTACAGAGTGCAGAAGCAGCTTTGATAACCAACTCAAATATAAACAATCAGATTAGAGACCTTTACATTTCAACAGATGAAACATGCACTTATTTTGTATTCAGTTCTGCACAGTGTTTTCCATTTAGCTGGAAAAGATTTTAAATGTTTCTAAAAGAAATTAGTACATAGATTTAAAAATATGAATATAAAGCAAAAAATATCACCAAAAAAAAGCATCTAAGACAGGAGAGTTTGGTATAGACTGGTAGTAAGTGGAGAACAAATGAAAGAATGTAGTATTTGAGAATTAGTTACCATATACTCTGTTCCACCAAATAATTTCATACACGACAGAAAAATCACTTCATCACAGCTGTAATTTTTAATGCTTACTTGTCTCTGGCACTATACAGTGTTGAGCAATTCATTATGAAACATGTAAAACTTTTAAGTGCATTTTGTTGACAAGAAAATAATTTTAATAGTCTGAGTTTTTCCTTAGGGATTATAAAAGTATAATGAGAACTACTAAACACATGACAAATGAGACAAATTTTCTGCAAAAAGACTTGCAATAATCATTTATTTGACAGGGAGTTATTAAAAACAAGAAAGGCCAAAAAACACAGGTGATTATTTGGGTGTGCAGGCAGAGTGCAAAAGCAGATAATCTTTAATCTGTCTGCAATGAATCTCAACAGTACACTTGAATGAATTCTTATTTGGTACTGATTTTAAGACGTGATTTAGTTCTCTAAATAGAAACAAAATTTTAGAGGAAAAGTCAAACATTTAATTCTAAATGAGTTAAATGAGTGTATCTTAATGAGGCACCATATTCATATTCCAGGAACTTTCTTTGACACATATTTATTGCTCATATCACTAATTCATCCAAGGAGACTTGCAACTCTAAAAGGTGTACAGGCCAAAGTATAGTTCCTGTAGAGGCTTTAAGCAACATAATGTACATTGTCTAGTGACTACGATTTCAGCATCTTCCGTGGTACATTAAGTGCCCACTTTCCAAACAATTTGTGCTTGGAGAGATGCATTCTTCAGAAAGAGATTCACAATAAACAGTAATTAACAACTGTAGAGATCAGTAGACTTTATAAATAGATGATGAATATAAGTATCTTAATTCACATCCTGTAACTAGTTTCTGCATACCAAGCAAAGTGCCAGGAGGCACCACTTTTCTTCAGTTGATGCAGTTAAAAGCATAGAGTGGTGGTTAAATTATTACCTTGTAGGCATAAAAGGCATAAAGAGCAATCCTTATATTTTCAAAATAAACTTTTGCAGGTTCTCTTTCTGACAGACACCCTTCTCAATCCTTATATCACCACATGCACATTTTTGCACTGAATTTCACAATTCTTGGAAGACTATGACTACCCAAACCCAAAATCTGTAGACATTGAGGGTAAAAGCAGACTAGAGATGGTAGAAAAAAGGGGATCTGGACTTGTAGTTTTCTCCTTTTTATACAATTCCTTTTGGGATAAAATGATTAGGAATTCATTGGGCCAAAGACAAAGCACAGAAATCTTTAATATTATGATTAAGACAGAATGTAGGATTCTAGATTTAATTTTTTTCTTCAATTATTTTTGGTACATTTCTCATCTAACAATTGATGCATCAAGTGCTCCAGTGGACCTCCAGGGAAAACATCCAGACCAAAAATCTTGTTTTAACTTAAAGCTCCTTGTGCAAAACAGAACACTTTTCACAGGAGAGATCAAGAAATCAGTAACAAATGAATCAGAGTTTCTTTTACTACAGATTAATTGCCTTGTGAATACAGAAAAGCCAGCAGATACATCTTAACTTTCAAATATCTTTCATAGTTCAGTTTTTATATGCAAGATAGTATATCTAGAAAAAATAACCGTATACAGAATGCAAAATGTGTAACTGTGGAATGAAAGAACAAGACAGGGTTAACATGGTTTTCTCCCTACCCTCTAAAAAATGCTATTAGAACTATGCCTGGATTGATGATTCTGTTGACTGTTGTTGAAGGTAAAGTTTTAATTTGTTGGAATAAATCTAAATAGTATATACATTAGTAATAGTGCACTAGATATTCCAAGACAAATCTGCCATCTCATAGCTACCAAAGAAATTTGTATAACTGGACAAGAACATACCTCTTTACCTACCTCAACTATAGATTACATTCAGTGCTGTAGGACTTTGGACTTTCTGGTCTTGCAGTAAATGTTACATCTAAAACCTGCACCATATTTAGTTTTTCAATCTCAAGAGCATAGGTTCTTTTCTCTCGGTGGTGGATTTTGTTATAATTGGTTATTTTTTAATCTTTTTCTATTAATGTAAGTAAGACAAAATTAATGAAATTGATCTTGTGCTTGAAGAAGCAAAGAAATATCTTGCAGTAAGATATTACCTCGCCTGGAGGCTCCTTGACCCCTCACCTGAATTCACCCAGTAGCCATCTCAGGCTCCTCAGTCTCCTGCCCGTTGTCCCCCATGGTGTGTTCCCTGTCCCCTGTCCCTCCCAGTGCCCGGGGGCAAAATCTGGAAACCGTGGCAAGGACGGGGCAGGGTTTGACATGGGTTTTTAATTGTGAATAGATTTGAAAATATCTTCTAGATTTTTTATTACTTCTGTTGAAAGCTTCTGTCAGGACATCAGCCCCAGTCTTTATATCCAAACCACAGAGAGCCTTTGATCTGATTCCCAGACAGTGAAAATAAAACCGAGACAAGGAATTCAACTAAATTCTGGTCCAGAGAGTGATCTTATAGCAGATTTCACAAATCTCTTGTATCCCATATTGTTGAAGAAATTCTCTTCGGCATACCAGCCCAGATGGAGTTTTTCAAAACATTGTACATGGTAAATAACATTAAATGCAATTGAGAGTTTGCTATATAAGGACTACTTGCAAAACATTGAAGGGACAAAAACTACCATAAATGCTGCTGAGTGGTTTTTAATGTTTTGTCCTAGAGCAAATTTAGGTAACACTGGATGGAATATTATCTTTAATTGTATAGATATGTAATGTTAAATCTAGCTTAACACTTTGTATTTTTATAAGAAACTAAAATCTTGCTTGAGGGTAGTAGTTGTCTACAGTTAAAATTCAGGTGTTTTTACAATACAGTTCAAAGTCAGGTGTTTTTCATTTCAGCTGGACAGATGAGTATTTAATAGGAAATTGTATCCTTTTGTTCTCGGGAAGGATCTTAGTTATGCACGACTCTCTCCTGATAACCAGAAGACAGACTTGTAACTTTTAGGCTGTGGATCTTCCAACGGTTCAATGTATCTTGATTAATGAATGTTCTGAGCTCTGGAAATGTGAGTGAGTTGTTGCTAACTGGAAGTAAATAGAATGGACCCTTGATGTTCAAGAAGATGATAACTCTCCTCTCTGCACCAAGCCCTCAGTTGTGTTGCAGAGTGTGGACATCCAGGACTGATGCAACACATATCTCTCTATAACTCTCTGGGGTTGGATTTGGCTGGGCTAACTGAGGGGATGAAGATAGTTCTCCTAGTCTACAAAACAGTTTCAGTATGAACTTTGAGGAATTAATTATAATTCATATTGTCCTTGTTAGCATTCAGGGTTTTTCTAGCAGTAAAAACCTGAGCTGTCACCTGTCCCTCTTTATCTTTCCTACGGCGGCACAATGATGCATGTTGCTGTGTACACTATCAAAAAATGGGGTTGATGGAGGCAAAATATGTAAATGGAGGACACTAGTGAAAAATACAAAGATTGATTGGATTTTCAGCTCTTTATGCAGTGATAGAAATATCAAAACTGAGACCAAATTTTAATGAGAATCAACTATTATCTTGTTAAGAGTCCTTCAGATGTCATTTGACAAAACTAGTAGAAACTGATGCAGCTGTGGCTTTTGAGCTGGCTCAGATTTGTTTTTCATTCTTGAAAGCTCAAGGTTTTGCTATTGACTCAACAGTACGTGATCAAAGAAAGCCTATGGGTTTAATGTCCTTGGTTTTGAAGCCTGGAATAAGACTCAGCCTGCTGGCTTAACCAGAAATAATGTTTAGAAATCCTCATGAGGTAAAGCAAGAGATAGTTGGTGTTTTTCTTATATCCTTGCCATGTGTAAATTCTCTTTAAAAAATAAAGGAAAAAATAAACAATATTTCTACAAAGGGTTATGGACACCAAGCTGTATGCATTTTTATACTAACTACAGAATAATAGAAAACATACTATTTAAACTTAGATAACTTTCATGCTCGTTACTAGAGTGCAAAAGATAAATTTGCAGTAAGAATAATAAACAAAAAAACCAAAACATATAAAACAGCTATCTAAAAGACTCTGTCCAACACCCATTGAAAAGACATTCAGATATGTAAATGTAAACAATTGTATGTTTAGTGAATATTTTTCATTTAAAGAGACAATGTTCCTGAACTTACTTACTCTTGTACATATTTCCTAGATAATAAAAAAGAATGTACATGTTTGAATTATAGTTGTTGACAGGATATAATGAATAATGCATTATCAGCTTAATATTCAATTAATACCAACACTTACAACCCATTGGAAATCGACAATGCTTACAAGGTAGTGTGCATTGAAGTAGCAATAAAGTGAGTGAGGTCCAACAGAAAATTAATAAAAGTGCTCAAACTGGTAATTAGTATTCAGGAAAAGATTGTATAGAAAGCAAGTGTGCTGAAATGGAAACTAGTATCCCAGATGGTATAGGATTTGGCAAACACTGCTATTCCAGAATGTACTGCAAGTAGGTGTCCCTGACCAGATCCTCCTTCCTGTTTAGCATTATGCCATCTTTACTGAAGACATTGCTAAAGCAGAGTCAGTCTCTAACTGGAAGAATCTTGTCATTGGCTCAATGATAGACCGTGTTTTACAGTCCTTGAGTTTTGAATTGTTGGGTCAGAATGACACTGGGAAAGTGTCTGATAGCAATAGGAATAAATTCTGTAGCAAGTTTGTGTTCTACACTTCCTGAAGAAAAGATCCAGAGTATAAATGTAAAATGGTCCTTAAATGAATAAGCTGTCGTACTGTGGTTAAAAAAATGGGCTACATATTGAAGAAATATAAGCAATGTGATGCTAATAAAAATCTTAGATAAAATTCTGAAATGTATTTAAAAAATGTCATAAATAAGACATGAGATTAATATTCTGCTACTTTCAATACTGAAAAAGCCTTAAGGAGGGTCTAATAACCACTTTGGGGCAAAGTAGGCTAAGAAAAGTGTAAACAAATTGGAAAGCCAAAGGAGAGTGACAAAAATATTTTATTATTTTAATTTTCAGCAATAATGATTTACATGTCATGCAAAGACACACATGCACTGGAATATTTTATTTACATAGTAATTGTGAAATACTTTTCAATGAAGATTTTTAGAGGTGTGTCTGTGAAAGGAGCTGGGGTCTATTGAACATAGTTTGAAAAGATGAAGATGAATAAACTCTGGAGGGATTTTGTATTTCCACGATTCTACAATATTTCGGCTTATTGTCATCTTCTTCCCGCTTCTGAAATGTCAATGCTTCAATGATATTTCTAGTATTCAAAAAATTTATGAAGAGCTATTTGACTATATCTACCTTAGATTATCATCTTTGTGACCTTCTATACAACATGAGATATAAAGCTACATTAGTGATATGTTCTTTGCTGTTGAAATGTATTTGAATTTCATATTTGAATTCCTCAGATACACTAATGACATCAGCAGGTTGGTTTGATACATTTAATCAATCCTTTACACAGCTTTGACTCTGAACAATGATGCACCTCCACCAAGACTACCTCCGACCTTATACAGCTCTCTGAGCCACTTTATCCTGTTTAGCTAATGAAGAAGTATGAAAAATGTTACATTGTAGGTTGGTCTGAAGATAAGAGCAGAGAAAAAGTAGTGTCGCACTAGTGATAGGTACAAAATACCATCCCAGACACTTCTGAAATAAGAGCATTACTCTAAAATTTAGGGTTTAACTTTCTAGTGTGATACAGACTGTAAGTTTGCTCTGTTTACTCTCCATCTCTGCTATGCTTCTTAAGAACCTTGGGCCAGGAGAAAATCCCTGTAGGAGGAGAAGCAATCTAATATCCCCAGTGAGAATATGAGATACTGCAGGATGAGGCAGACGATTCTACAGACATGTTGCAAGAGGCTTTAGTTTAAGCAAAGTTTCAGAATCTGGTAAGAATTTGTCAGTACATTGCAAATAAAAAAGTTGCTGACCTGACTACAACAAATGTTGGATGTCAAAA
>VXBS01018111.1:1216678-1414569 GCA_013400255.1 Sitta europaea | reverse complement strand
AGGAGGGGGAGCGAAAAGAAAAAAAAAAGGAAATACAAAGACAATTCTTATTTATCTTTTTGGATTAGTCTTAGTCTAGCTATTTTGAATCTTCAGCCAAGAGATACTTAGGAAAATGAATGGTAGCACATGACACATTTCATCCACTTATACCCCATATTCTCCCAGCTGTTTTCAGGTCAAGCAATTTCCAGACTTTTTATTATTTGCATATATAATAACCACCATTGAATCTCTCTTCCAAGCCACTTTTTGAACCATTAAATTATCAATTTAAAAATAAGTATTTAAAATTATTCTAAGTTTTACTGCAATAAAACCTCATTTTTATGGACTCAAATATTTATTGCTTTACCTTTGGTTCAATAAATTTCACCACTGCAAATTATCCTGATATTTTCATGATCCTGTGCACTAAGCAAAAGAAATATGACCAGAGACGATTAAATATCAAGTAAGAAAAGTAAACACTCATAATGATTATAATGATGACCTATTTCAGATGAAACTGGGATCATCTAAACTATCTAAACTACCTTTCCACTAGTGAATGATTGTTTCTGATATTAAATTTTATGTGTGCATTTAATCTAGATAACATAATACCTCATTTTTCTACCACATCTTCTGGCTTTAACCTTATTGTAATGGATTTCCATAGAGGCTGTTTTTTCTTTGTCCAAAGCTTTATAGTCAATGCTATATATCTCCTTTACTTCTCTCAATTACTGAGAAAATAATCGGGAATGCAGCAGCAGTATGAGTTTGCTGTTTAGTTTTCATAAGCTGAAACTGTAAAGAAAGAGTAAGAGAAAAAAAGGAATTTAAAAATTCCTATGTCGTTACATTGTAGTTTGTTTTTATTTACTTCAGTTTTTGTGTAGAAGGAAATAAAAGACACATGAAGTAGAATGATTAAAACCACATGGCTATGTGGTGGAAAGCTAGAACAATAGCTTCTGAATTAGCTTTATTTTTGTGACAAACTTACTGAAGAGTAAGATATGTTCCCTGTCTGTAAATATAATAAAAGTAATCTTGCTCAATATTGGTAAAAGGAAAATTACATCAAGATGAATTAAAATAAGACACTTATTGAAGGACATTTTGAAAGTTACCTCTTTTGTTGAACATTTTTTTCATAGAATCACAGAATGGTTTGGGTTGAAAAGGACCTTTAAAATCAGCTAGTCTCAGTGATGCTGGCATGGTCAAGAACATCTTCCACTAGACCATACTGCTCATAGTTCCATCCAACCTGGTCAGGAACCAGGAACTGGGATCCTCAGCTTCTCTGGGCAACCTGTTCCAGTGCCTCACCACATTCAAAGTAAATAATTTCTTCATGACATCAAATCTAATCCTGATATTTTTCATCTTGAAGCCATTCCCCTTTGTCCAATTACTACATACCCTTGTAAAAAGTCCTTCTTCATATTTCTTTTAGGCCCCCTTGAAGTACTGGAAGGCTGCTTCCTGAAGCCTTCTCATTTCCAGGCTGAACTCTCTTAGCCTGTCTTCACAAAGGAGGTGTTCCAGCCCTCTAAACATCTTCATGGACTCTTCTGGACTCACTCTTTCTTTTTTTTGACTCCGTGGATGTCCTGAGTGTAAGAGGAGTTCTGTCTTGGACAGAATGAGATGTGGTTCAGCCCACTGTAATGTAACACTGTGGGTATAACTCTTCTAGAGGAGGAAACTTGATTTTTGGATCATATGATGATGTATGTTGAGCAGGCAATGGTGTCTCTCCTGTCTGAGAAAGTTTGTGATTAGGAAAACTTTGAGATTATGGAAGCTCAGTCATAATGAAAGAGATGTAGTTCCAGCAGGCCTGAGGAAGCTCTTCATAATATGCTGAAACAGGCAGAAATTCTTTTTCATTAAAAACAAGTGGGGCCATATGAGACCTCTGGTATTACAGTGAATAATAATATGCTGCTGCATTGATGATGTAGTGTGTGCATTGTAATGCATACACTGGTATGCCATTTTCATAACTTAGACATACTAATTGTAGTCAAATCACAATGCTCTTATTTGAATCCAAGAAAAGCAGTGAGAATAATAGATTTTTAGAAAACACGATTTACAAGAAATGAGTGAAACAGTTTACTCTGCTGAAAGAAAATCTGATTGGGGCACAGTCACAGAAAAGGTAGCCACAGACAGGAAAAAACCAACCTGTTCTCATGTACACTGCTAACAGAAAGAAAAGGATGAGCTTTAATTAATTATCAATTGAAAGAACAAAAATGCTAGTTTCCATTGTTTGAGACTCTTAAAAACAAGTTAGACAAGGATCTCTAAAGAATTATGCAAGCATGGTCAATCGTACTGGAAAACTGAAGAACTGGCTAGCTGACTTTTGAAGTATTCTTTTCTTTCCAGACATATATGTCCATTATTTCTAAGTATATATCTTTTGGTCCAACATTGGTTATGCTGGTTTTGGCTATGGTAGAGTTCATTTTCACCACAGTAGCTTGTATGGGACTGCATTTTGGATTTGTGCTGAAAGCAGTATTGAAATCACATGGAAGTTATAGCTGCTGCTGAGCAGTGCTTGCACAGTCAGGGCTTTTTCTGCTCCTCACACTACCTTGCCACTGAGCAATTAGCAGGCTGGACTACACAAGATTTTTGGAGCAGGCAGCTAGGACAGCTGACCCCACCTGATCCAAGAGATATTTCATACTCATACCCCATTCTGAGCATATGGCATCACCCTCAGTATATAAAGAAGGGGGAAAGTACAACAAAGGGGAGGGAATTGAGTGATGGCATTTGTCTTCTTCAGTGAAGAGCGAACAGACCCTGGCTGTGTAGGACGGTTTCTGACTGCGGTTAAATCACAACAGTTGCCCCTTGCAACAGAACAGATATTTTCATCAACCTCAGTATCTGAGCCAATAAAAACAAAAGGCTATCTAAATATCTCTGAAAACCAAACAAAAGAATGACATTTAAATTATACATGCACTGTAATCTAAAATCTTAATGAATTTTTACAGCTGAAGATGTAAGTTTCATAGTTAGGATTTTTTATCTAAAAACAGTCCAAAAAACCTGACTTCCTTAATTCTTCACTTATTTACAATCATATGTATGACCTAAATACCATAAGGTATATATGTGTTCTTGAGGAGAGTACCCTGTGAGAATTTAGGCTTAGTAATCAATATAAAATGTAAATTTATTTCTCGGCATTTTTGAGGCATGTTCTGTTTAATAAACATGAGTTAAGGATAATATTTCTACGAAACAATATACAGAATCAAGTTGAATCTGGTTGAAAATACCTTTCTATTGCTTAAAAACTATTATTTTTCAAAGTAGGATACAAACCTTGCTATTTATTTGAACCAAATACATTCTGACCTGTATTTCCAATGTCCTTTGCAGCATATTTTTCTGTACAGCATATTTGTACTTTTCTCCCTTATTCTGCTTTAGGACGAGTAAAAAAACCTACTTTGAAATTAATTATTCCACACTTCAGGAGACTTTAACTTTCTAATAAAACATAAATAACTGACAGATTAATCATGACTATACATATCATCCTATAGTCATCTACAAAGTAACTGTGCTTACTAGTCTATTATATAACTTCGCTATTTTTTTATATTTTTGAATCTCTGAGATTAATTGGCAGAAAATTTTATAGAACTATAACCTCTACATATACTTGAAAAGTCTAATATGATAGATGGCAGAGCCCCTTAATTCTGTGTCTGCCTATTAGTCTGTTCTATTGACCCTTTCCTAGTTGGTTCTTTTCATACTTCAGAGACAAGATCAATATTTATCATGCTCCACATGAAATCGAATATAAATGAGACCTTGGAAATTATAGCTCTATGTCTCCTATATATTTCTTAATATGTGAAAACTGCAGCTAGAGAAAAATGATTTCTAGAGATTTCAACTTAATTGAATAAGTAACTTCAGGACAATGTGCTCCAGCCTGTGAGTTTGTTACCACCAGATCCATGTGAAGCTTAGTCATTTATCTTTGTGGATACTGACAGAGGTGTTTCATTTCAAGTTGATTCATACAGATCAAATTCCAATTCAGCTTAAATGCCGTTTGAAACACAGGTTTCCATGGGCTAATGAGAACAAGTTGTTGCTTCAGATAAGGTTTCATGAGTTTCTGGAAAGGTCTATGTGATAGAATAGGGCATT
This sequence comes from Sitta europaea, assembly GCA_013400255.1. Lineage (NCBI taxonomy): Eukaryota > Metazoa > Chordata > Aves > Passeriformes > Sittidae > Sitta > Sitta europaea. Next base: position 1,410,378 of record VXBS01018111.1, on the reverse strand, counting down.
TTTCAGGATAGAACTGTTGCAGTATTTACTGCCTTGATTTCTTTTAGAAAATTGATTTAGTATTTTTTGTTTGTATGTGTGTTTAAAATGTATTCTCTACACAGTGCTGCTGTTAGATATCAAGTGTCTAGGAAAGTCAATCTTGATAAGTTACTTGGATCCATTTTTTTTCCTATATGTATATTTTTTAATCTTTCTTTGGCAGAATGTAAATTAACAGCTAGAGTAATTACCAAGTTGAAGAACAGTATGTTCATCTCTACTGATTTGTTTTGTTTTGAGTCAAGCTGATTACCACCATATCTATGGTTAGTAAGGAATTCTTTCCTAGATAGAAATTACAGTTGTTCTGGTTTTGGCTTGTTTGGTGATGTTTTTCCTATAGGAAAAAGGAACTCTATCACTTCAAATTCCTTGGAAATGTCGTATTTCTAAATCTTTTCCTCTAGAGAGATCTTGTGAGACAATTGTAACTTTGATGCCTTGGGTGTTTCTCAATAAAAGCCAATGGAATTTAATCTTCAGAAATTTTTTCCAAAGATTCAGTAATTTTTAACACAAAATAAATTGCCTACCTAGTGTTGTATTTTGTAATACCATCTTCTAATATGAAACTTGTTTTATTATGAATGAAATAAAATTATTCCCCTTTATTTTAACATTTTAAAGATAACATTTTACATGATTTTATGCATACACAATTTCTTTTTCTAGGTTAAAATAACAACTTAGCTAAGAAAAAAAAAATATACTAGAGAAAAGTTTTTTAATAGTAAAAATTATACCTATTATAAAATATGACACCTACAAATGCCCTAGAGACAGAGACAGGTATCTCAGGAAGATCACAAAATGAGGTAGGAAATCGTAAGTCTGAGAATACCAACTGCTATGAATTTGAAAATTCTTAGTTCCCCAAGGAGTTTAGAAGACATCAGCCATTGCTATGTAATAAAAAGTTCTTTTTTAAAAAGCCCAAATCATACTGTGAAAAAGCAAAGACTCAGAGAAAAAAATCTATTCCAGATAAATATAGAAACACTTCAAAAGAATAATTTTTAAAAACTACTATTAATAGGCAAGCCCTCATCTTTAATAATTATTAAATCTTACTCTACGAAGCATTTTAACTGTGGCTTTGGAAGGTCTGCTAAAGAGATTCTTTACACATCCTGGACACTGTTCTTCATGCACTGTCCTTCTTTGTTCTTTAATTCCAAATATTTTGGTTAATAGTATGTCTATCCAGATTTCTGCCAATGTTAACAGCACAACAAGATTGTGGTCTTTTACAATAGTCAATGGGTTATGTTGATCAATTCATCAAGGTTAATACTTTTTAAAACCTGCTGCTCACCATTACATAATCACCTATCTACAAAACATTTCAGTTCAGTTTACTTCAGAAGTAAAGTCAATAATTTTTTTTGTTCTGTTTGTTCTGAATGCGCATTGCTTTTTTTTACAAAAAATATTGCAAATTACTTTGAATAAGGAAACATTTGATGCCTTTTAAAATGTTCTTTTCTGGTTTAACAAACCTAAATTGTCATAATTCAGAGTTTGCTAAAGTTATGCAATAGTTTACATATGGAATTCTTGGAATCTATAAGAGTCATCATCATCATTTAAGAGTGTTAAAAAATAAACAAACTGAAAACTCCATGTTTTGCCTTTTCCAAGGTAAGGTATCATTTAGAGAAATTCTGGTTTGCTGTACAACACATTAGATTTGTGTCTGTGACAGGCCAAAAGGAACTCCTTCAATTTTCTGATATGACAAATCAATCCTGTTAATGCTTCTTTTTGGTTTGTTTTCTAATTTCCAGCAGAAGGATATCTTCCCTTTTTATCTATTTATAACTTGCCTTATTGTTGCTGTTCTAGTGTCCTGAACTGACTTCCTATTATAAGACCAGCATGAAATTCTTACATGATTTTAATTTAAGGTAAAAATTGCCAATGTGGTACTTTGTTTCCTTAAGATAACCTTTATAAAAAAAAAAACAAAATCAACTATCAGAAGAGTTAAAGTGATTGCATAGTAATGTGTGTTATTTATTGCTAATTGGATTTAGATTGATTTGATTGAAAAGGTGTTTTCCTCAAGGCCTTATTTCTTTGTTAAAGGTTCTATCAGTTTTTAATTAATTATGTCTGATTTTCATCTTATTCCATATATTTTGAATCATTCCATTTTAATCAGCATTGAAAAAACTTTACAGTTATGTCCTTGATGTGACAGTTTCCATTAGGGTAATATCACATAATATTACAGGTGTCAAATTAAACGTTAAAAAATATTCACATCTCTAAATTTGTTGTCATAAGCAGAGTACTTAATTTTCATCTAATGTGTTTCTCAATAGATCCAAGGACTGTCTGAGAGCATATTGTGTCTTTATTTTGATAGTAACAATTTTTAGAAGTTAATTTTTTCTTTCAATGACCTATTAAATCATTAGTCTAAGCAATTCGTTTAAGGAGCTGTTCAATACTAATAGTGTAAATCTCTTCTCAAAGATTTCTTAGAGCTTTTTACAGCCTTTGACTGACAGTACTGAGGTTTGTTCCGAGTTTGTGTGAGCAAGTGAAGCAATAGTCAAGTTGGACCCTTCTGGAAGCGGGAAGGAGAATTTGATCTCTCTTGGGCATTCCTTGGGCTGCTTAGGAGGAGAGGGTGTCAGAGGCTGCAGAGGAGCAGAGAGGAGGCAGGCACAGCACAGATGTGCAGCAACATGAACTAAATGAGGGTCATTAAATTGAGTGGAAGAGAAGATACAGTGAAGAATTTAGCAGGCAGAAGAAATTTTGATTTAATATAATTTTAATTTCCAGAATGACCCTTTGAATTTTGTATATTTTAAAATTTAACATTTCTATTTCATAATCTGAAAAAACCTTTGTTTTAATTGTTGGGAGTTTGTTAGGAAGGCTAAGGCACATACATTAATCAAGATCCTGTCACAAAGAAGTTACTATTTTTGACTCATGAGTTTATGAACTAAAGACCTGTTTTTAATTGCATTATAATATTTATTTTCTTCTCAGAGGATTTCTTGGAAAGAAATTAAGTTTGTTGAGACAGTAGTAGAGCTTTCAGAGCTGACATATGTGACTACTGTGAAAATTAGAATAGCGGTAGTTGAAGGTTAACCTCCCTTGACTCAAGGCTGATTGTACTGTTCATGCTAAATAAAATTTTATCTTCTTGATTCATATCTGTCACAGATTTCAATTGTTGATGCAGATATCACATAGTGTATCTATGAGAGGCATGTACAATAATCTCACAACCATCACAGCAGATTGACAACCCATCATTCTGAAAAACAAGTAAGGGAAACAAAATATTTGCTTTTGGAGATTAAAATAAGAGACAGTTGATTTCCTCTGAAAAGAATCAAGTTGCCAGAAGTATCAAAGGATAAAGTAATATATTTGATTGCTTCATAGGTTTTGGAGTTTTTTTTATTTAGTGAATTTTAATTTTTATGAGGGATTCAAAATCTTGAATAGTTCTAGTGTTGTTGATACAGCCTATTATTTTAATTTTTTTCTCTGTAACATTTAGATGATAGTTCATCTCTAAATGATGTGGCACCAAAATAATTTAAAAAATATTTTAGACTTATATATGTTTCAAGACTGAATGTTGTCACAAAATTAACACTCAGAGATACTTTTGTTTTTTAATTGTCTATGGCACCATCTTGATATTTTTCTTGGCCTCCTAAATAATTTTTAGTTTTCAACTTTATTTGCTGTATTTTATCTATTGACTGTAGATATTAAAATTCTCCATTCAAACTAAAGTCATACCTAAAGTAAAGTAATTTCTGTTGTGTCTCTGTGCTGAGTTTGTTTTATGATCAATGCACAGTGAGGGGATCTGAATCACTGGAGTCTACCACAGACTCAGTCTTACACATATGAGCAGTTTCACATATGAATTAGAGATGATATCTCTTCTATGGCCCTTTGAGTTCTGGGGTTTTGTTTCAAGCTCTTCTGATCACACAGAGTGTGTTTAATTATGTTGACTTCCAAAGTCAGTGAACTGAAAAGATTTGAAGTATGTATTGTCTATTAAATTCTCATGGGATTTTTTTACAATTTGTTGGAGCAGAATTTTCTTTTCACCAGCAAGGGATGTATACCGTCCATAGTGCCATGATAATCTTTGTTTTGCCAAAAAAAGGATCTGGGAAAGAAATTAGAAAAAAACCCATATTACTTCAATAAATCTGAGTGACTAATTCAAGGGAAAGCACATAAAGGAGCTGGAGTGAGATTGTTTTAGAACTTTCTTAATCTGTGCCTATTAGACTTTTCCAAAGAGTAAATGAGAATATTAAATTATTGCTACAATATCATCATAGAAAATTCGAGATGGCTTATAATAACTTTAGTATAAGTGTGGCTGCTATCTGACATAGCACTACCTACTCAAAAAAGCTGAAGTTTTATATTTATTATTAATTCTTTTCATGGGTAATACAGATGATAAAAAACAGTCTCTATTAAATTTGGATAAATGATCATTCGACCCTTTTCCTGGAACATATATGCCATGTTATTGCCATTTCCATGGCATTTAGGATGTATTTGTGCTCACACAAATACCAAGTTGACCTTTCCAAGTGGTATTTAAAGTACATCTGGGATTTCTCTTACATAGTGTTAGACTTTGCTAGCCACAAATTCCATACTTATGATTAACCTCTTATTAATTAATTGCATTGGTACATATTGCTCACAGATCCAGTTTGTGTTTTTGTTACTTAGTAGGAGTTCTGGCCCAAGAATATATTGTTAAATATGGACAAGTCTGGAGGACATGATAGATCTTTGCCTTAAGAGCAGGCATTTTGAGAATTACCAGCGTTCAAGATCAGGCTGTAGCAAGACTTCAGATAGGCAGAGTGCTTAATTTTAAGTATATAAAATTATTCAAGAAATGATTTTTTTTTTTTTTATATCAGCTGTACATCAATAGTAAAGAAAATAGGGTTAGAGTAGGCTTTCAAGCATGGGACACCAGCACTCATTTGTTTAGCATAACAAAACCAACGAGATACAAAATACTCCAGATAAACTGTTTGTACATAACTGTTTGTTAAACTGTCTTGACATTAAAAAAAATTAAAAATTAGAGACAAGGATTATCAAGAAAATTCTCTAATTTCTTTTATTCCTGTAATGTTTGGGAAATTTGAGTTTTGGGAATATCAATGCATATATGTTCATAAATAAATGGATTTTACATCTAATTCTTGTCACTATATTTTTTTCCTTTTAAATGTAAGCAATGTCAATCTGGAAGGGGAACAAGTCAACTCTTTGGGATATAACAGGTGTTTGGTAGACTGTTCTAAAATCAATAGTCGACATCAATAATTATTTAAAAACCAAATTTCAATTAATAAAACAGAGTTCACATCTCCTTTGACAGGTAGGGTAAACAGTTCTAAAGACACAGAGAAGCATTGCAAATACACGAGCATAGAAATGATGTGTGTTCATTTTCCTCCAGAAAATTACCTCGAAATAATATTTTAAAAACTCAAATGAAAAGATAAAATTTTTCTTCAGACATCTGAGTGCATTTTAATGCAAAAAAACATCTGAAATAATTCAGTATTAAACCCAGATCCATCTGACTGATTTTCTGGTACTTTCACTCCTGTGTGAAAATAAGCAGGACCAAGTTCAAAGCAGGTTACTGTAGTGCAACTCCAGAGGGATATTAGTTTTGGTAATATGTACAATTGCCAATCAGCAGTTTTTATTTTCTTTTCCAATGTAACATAAAAATGTTCCTAAACTTCATAGTGGTATAAGATAGATTTGTCATTTTTGTGTTCTAACCTACTTTACATTTTTTAACAAATCTACATGGGGCTGTTGATTTCTGTCTAGTATTAATACCTCTAAGGAGGTTTTTTAGTCTTTCTGTATTCTCCTTGAAGTTTCAGTAAGTGGACTTTTCACTGAATCCAAAAATTCTTTAAAGGGATTCCTAGTACAAAATAGAAAATACATCTATAAATAATAGAAGTATGTAAGCCATTGATTTACAACAAAATAAATGACAGTACTAGATGTATATTGACTCCTAAATATGTAATTAGGTCTATTAATAATAGATACTAATATTGGATTAAAGATGGGTTATATAAATAATGCAAAAGTGTATTAGAAGGAGGTGCAATAAACCAAGAATTTCCACATGTGTAGAAGTCATGAGTCTGCAGAACTGGGGATAAGAGTGCTAGGGAATCTGAGAAGTTGCAGAGAAAACAGCTTAAAGCCTGGTTTTAGACGCCGTGTGTTTTGTGCCTTCTGCTCACAGCACTTTCTTTTAACTCTGTAATTTTTCTACTCTAATTTTCATTATACTGATTTTCTATTTGATTAAGTTAATGGTCAACAATATGTGAAAGGGACATCAAAAGCTCACTTCATTTATTCATGTGGTAAAGGAATCTCTTTATCTCTCAAAACCTGACCCTAGTGGACAATTTAAAATGCCCTACACATAGGCTGTAGTAATTATAATAATAATAACAACAACAACAACATTTTCACCTGTGCTCCATATCCTGTTATCTTTACCTTTTGGATTTTTTCTGACTCATGTTAGATTCTTGTCTCTGTATAGACATTGTAGATTATTGCTATAGCCCTGGAGTATGTAATCCTCCCTGTGTGGAGAACTCATTCTCATCTAGGAGTAAGAAGGAAAGGAGTGGCTTTCCTTTGGTGTTAGTCTCCAGTTCTTTATTCTTTGTCACCAAGGATAAGATGTTGATCTGGACAGGCTTGAGAGGTGTCTGTAAATCTCATGAATGTCAACAAGGCCAAGTAAAACTTCCTGCACCTGAGTTGAGGCAATCCCAAGCACAAGTACAGGCTGGGCAGAGAATGGCTGGAGACTAGCCCTGGGTACAGGACCTGGGGGGGTTTGTGGATGAAAAGATCACCGTGACTCTTCAATGGGTGACTGCAGTCTGAAAACCAACTGCATCCTGGGCTGTGTCTAAAGTGTTAGCAGCAGGTCAAGGGAGGTGATTCTGTCTTTCTACTTGCACTTGTGAGACTCCACCTGTCTCACAATACTCACAATATTTACAATGGAATACTCTGTCCAGGTTTGGGGTCCCCAAAACAAAAAGGATATTTGCCTGTTGGAATGAGTCCAGTGGAAAGCCACTAAATTGATTGCGTGGCTGGAGTACTTCTATGAAGATAGGCTGAGAGATCTAGGATTGTTCAACCTGGAGAAGGCTCCAGGGAGACCTTAGAGCACCTTCCAGGACTTAAAAAGAGTCCTGTAAGAGAGCTGGAGAGGGATTTATCATAAAGGTCTGTAGTAGATAGGACAAGAAAAATGTTTTTTAAGCTGAAGAAGTCAAGGTTTACCTAAATAATAGGAAGAAATTCTTTACTGTAAGTGTGGTGAGGCACTGGAACAGGTTGCACAGAGACATTGTGGATACCCCATCCCTGAAGGTGTTCAAGACTAGGATGGATGGAACTCTAAGCAGCCTACATATTCTTGTAAATTTGTATTTTTTCTCCTCAAGTTCTTTTTCCCGTTCCTGAAAGACCCTACTTTGTTACGGAATTTCCTAAGAGTTTACTGCAAAAACCAAAAAAAGTTGTTTTGGTGATTAAATATGGGAATAAATTTTATAAAGTAGGTCTAAAATCCATTTTCCCAAAGTTATGTCTCATCCCTCTCATATTTTTCTTGTGCTCTAAATATTCATCACTACAGCTGGAGGAACTGTTGAAGCATCTAGATGTAAAAACTTACATTTGTACACAGGCTTACAAATATAATATTAAAGTGCATTGTGTCTGCAGTAAACCCATAGTCATTAAAAAATAAAGAACTATAGATCACTTGCATATTCACTCTACAAAATTTTGCCTTCTATTTTTTTCTTCTTTATTTTTTATAATTTCAGAGTTCTTGAAACTGCCTAAAGGAAAAGTCAGTATGTTTTTGTGGATGTGGTTCCTTTCATTAATTCAAACTCAGAAACTATGTTCCCTCATCTTATGTTTTCTAGGACATTTCCATTTTGGACAGCTACCTCATCATTCCCTGTTGTACTTGCTCTTTGCAAAGATTTTTCCTCACTGTATTTTTTTTCTTCTCTTTATCACTTGTATATCTTTATCACTCCTCACTTCTCTCTTGCCTTGTATATTTCTTCTTCAATAAGGAGTGCAAAAGATGTTAACTCACTGATACTGGTACCTTTCTGTTACTGAAATTTCATTTACTTCATGAGAATAAAATGATGACTTAAGTTTCAGCTTTTATATTTTTCAGATTCTGTGCTGTTTTAGTGTAGTTCTGGGTTTCATATTAGGTGCTACTGAGCTCTCTTCACAGAGTAGGTAGACAAAACAATTCCTTTTCTAGCTTAGTACCAAGGACAACATTCAAGCCCAAGAACAAAAACAACAGTGAAGTGAAAAGAAAAAAACAAGGATGGTGGAGCTTCATAACCTGAGCTATAATTGGACAATTAACTCCAATATGTTAATGAACCAGAACTTATAAAAGTGTGAGACCTTGTGATTGGTCTTCCATTTTGTGACCATTTTGGGATTCAACTTGGGTGTGGCCCAGACAGGCTCTTGTACTGCCCAAATGTACCATTGAGGCCTTTTATTAAATACCTGCTTTATCCTTCTGCTCTGTCTAGTCTCTGTTCCAGGTCAGCCTCAAGAAGGCATCAAAAGAACAGGGAGGTAATCAAGCAAAAATGAGCCTTTTGACAGATGTTAAAGCCATAGGCTATAAGGATCAAAAGAACAGAAAGTAATCATATATAATTTGGAACTCTTGTTCATTCCACAACAGTTGTAGTTTAACCTCAGCTGTTAAATAAGGCACTCGCTCACTCCCTCACCAGCAGCATGGAAGAGAAAATCAGAAAGGCAAAAGTGAGAAAACTCATGGGTTGAGATGAACACAATTCCATAGGTAAATTTAATAGGCAGAAGCCATGCACAAGCAAATAGAAATAGGATTTCATTCACCACTTCACATTGTGTTCGGCCATCTCTGGGAAAGCAGGCCTCCATCACATGCAACAGTGACTTGTGAAGCCAAATGATGTCACTCCAAACACAGTGATCCCTCCACCTTTCATGTTCCTCCAGCTCTATATGCTAAGCATGACATCACATGATATGGGATACCTCTTTGGTCAGTTGGGCACAACTCTCCAGGCTCTTTCCACTTCCAATTCCTTGCACACCCACAGCTGCCTCACTGGTGGGGTGACATGAGAAACAGCCTTAATGCTGTGCAAGCACTGCTTACTGAAGTGACTTGGGAACCAAAAATTGAGTATTCAAATGTCTTAAAAGAACAGTAATTGTCAGGGTTTTTTTTTAACAGTATGACTTCACCTAACAACTCTCTGGAAGTGAGAAGCAGTGGAAAGGGTAACTAGGATACTAATTGTCAAGAAAACAAACTGATAGGAGTACAGGGCTCTTAACAAAAAAGTGTGAATACCTGAACCAGTAAAATAAAGTGCATTTAAAATCTAGTCTTTCCCTGAAGGCCAGCCTGTGGCCTGAATGTACGTGCAGAGCAGGCGGCAGAGAAGAGAAGGTAGCCCAGGTGGGTGCCTCTTCTGCAGGTTGAGCCTACGAGATACATACCATTCACTCATGCAGAGACACCTGAACTAACTTTGAATGACTTAGCTGAGCTACCAGAAAGAGCATTAATTTCCCATTCAGAACAATTAGCACTGATGAAAAAGAAGGTACATTCACCTGTCCAGAATAGCAGATAGCAGAATAGTTCCAGGTACCATCTTTAAACACAGACTATCTTTTTTCTTCTGCACATATGTGGGGGTTCTTTGCATACGAGCATTTTCTTCTTTTACTCACTTACTTTCATATTCTGATGAGAAACACAATATGAGTCTCCATTTATACAGAAGGAAAGAAAATTAGTTCAATTTGTTTAGCTATGAGAAACCTGCATCTAGAACATTACTTCAGATGCTGTCTTTAGGTTGTTAGAGGATGAAGAAAATCAGTCTATATTCCCTACATATTTATATTCCCATATAGTATTAGGCTGTTTAAAAATAAAAAATAATTACATCAATATGTATTGGAAGGAACTAAATTTACGAGGATATTAAAATAGTATAATTACTACAGAGATTTCTGTCAGGAAAGATAGGAAATTTTATCATTCAACAAAAAGACATTTGCCAAATATTAAGGGCATTATACTCTGGCATGAATCAGAAATAGTGTACCTACACCTGTGAAATTAGTTGCATCCAAGTTCTTAAAATGCAGACTCCATTAAAGGTGCATTGTTTGTGATTTCAGAAGTTTTTTTTAGAGTTGTTTAAAATTGTGTTCTCATTCTTAAAAATTAGCAGTATACTTTCAGATTAACATAAGGCATGAACTATGATAGATACTTGTTAAACTTTAGAAATTTGGACTGCTCACATATTGATATACTTTGTGAATAATCATTTTCATAAGAGGAAAGAAGAGCACGTTTTTTAAGTTTCTTTTCTTCCCAATAATTCAGGCGTACATCTTTCAGATTAGGAGATACATAGCATCATTGTTAATGAAACTGCATTAATTCCTGTGCAATTATTTCTGATTTACACCAGAATAAGTGTGATCACTTATTTCGTGACTCGAATATTTTGGAATATTTGTTTATACTTTGCACGAATACAACAGAAGCAGCAAGAGTCCTCAATGAAAGCTGCAGTGAGACTAACACTTTGATTAAGATATATATATATATATATATATACAAAGTCTGCAATAATCCTATTTCTGATTAGAACATGCCAAGGTTAAAATTGGAGTTTAGCATACCAGTGGAAAATTAGACTAAAAGCTGGAGATACCCATAAACATTATTCCCTAATTGAAAAGCAAGTCAAATATGAACAGTAGATTTTTATCATACTTGTTTAGGGGTTTATATTGAGAGTTGTGATAAAGATTTTGAATGCCTAGGACTTCCATGTGTGAATCATATTCATCTTTATGTGGTCACACTTATTAAAATGCCACCCTAGGTTTTCAGTAATGTCTGCCAACATGAAACAGAATATAATGCGAAGGATTCAATGAATACTGATGATAAACTGTATACGGTGTATCAGATTAATTAAGTGAATATGTATTATGTGATACTCCCATGTTGACTCAAGTTTTTGTAAAATTTATTTTTCCAAGGATGTACTTGTTAATAAAACTGTACTCTCAAGGCTATGACTTACCATGAATAACTCAACTTTTATAATTAGTATAAAACTGATATCTATATATACTGTGGCATAGATGCTGATCTCTGAGAAGGGCAACAAGTGGGTTGAAGTGTCTGGGATACAAGTCTGGTGAGGAGTGGCTGAGGCAGCTGGGATTGTTTAGTCTGGAGGAGAAGAGGATCAAGGGTGACCTTATCTCTTTCTACAGCTCCCTGAAAAGAGGGAGTAGTGAAATAGGAGTCAATCTCTTCTTCCAGGTAATAAGTGATAGGACAAGCTGAAATTAGCTGTTTCCAGGGGAGGTTTAGATTGAACACTAGAAAAAATTTCTTCACTGAAAGGACAGTTGAGAATTGGAACAGGCTGCCCAGGGAATGGGAAGATGACTGAGGGTAAAAAGATAATAGTACACAAATCTTAGGGAAAAAAACAGTTGTTACACCCCGAGTGGAATGTGGTCAGCATATCCAACCTCCCTCACAAAGTATAACCTAAGGTGGACTAAATAGAGGGTGGAGAGGAGACACTGTAGCCAGGCTCTGTCAAAACCCTTGCAGACAAGTAACTTGATGGTGCTTTCCAGTTGATAAGACAGACAGCAGCTGAAAAACAAGGATGAAGCGTTAGTATTTTGGCTTTCCTATTTTTCAAATCCCGCTTTATTATATAACTCTAAAACTCCATATAGGGTGTTAGTTAACTGTCTTTACATTTTGGTCAGACAAAACAATTCCTCTAGGCCTGAAGCTCAAGGACACCTTACTGTCTCAGGCCCAAAAGTATAAACAAAAGTGATTTGGGAAAGAACAAACTGGGGGTATATGACTTTATTACCAGAAGCTGTAATTGGAGGATTAACCCTTGATATAAATGGACCGAACTTTTATCTGTCTGAAAAACTCATGACCACTGTCCATCTTGATTGTAGCCCTTCTTGGAGGCTTCTGACTGGCCAAGGTGTACCTATTGAAGGCCTTTAATAAATACCCACATTTATTCTATTAATGTTGTCTAACCTCTATTCTAGGTAGCAACTCCAAAGCATCAAGGAAGATAAAGGAAAACATCTTGATCTTGAATCATCAACCGTGGTGAAATCACTGTCTTTGGACTGATACATATCCTCATCCCAAGGTTATCTCAGGTACTAACCTGAGATAGCTTCTTTCAACATACAACCACCACCCACTAAGATGTATGACTAATGTCAATCAAGGTCTACCCAAGCACAAAGAAATAGTGGAAAAACGAGTTGAAAATGGGATTGGTTAGGGAAAAATCCATTGGAACCTCTGTGATCAGCCAATGGGCTGAACTTCTCTCCCATGGAGATTCTTATTGGACAAGAAACATATTCTATATCTACTGAATGATTACCTCAAGCTAGCTTTCACTGGGGATTAGAGTTTGTAAGTATATTGCTTTGAATTAATACATCACTTTGAATTTATTTTTGCAGTCAGATAATGTCACTGGCAATTCTTTCACAATTTATTAATAAAGAGTGTTAGTCTATAAACTGCTAATGTGAATCCTTCTAGGGTACTGGTAGTTGCTGGCAGTGGTAAAGTGGGTAAAGGTGTGAGACCCACAAGGGACTTACTCTTTTCAGTGTGTGAACCTAAACATTTCAGTCAAACCACCCTCTGATCTAATGAACTGCTCAGTGAAAGGTGCCCGTAACAGGACACTGACAGTCTGATCAGGCACAAGTGTCTCAGTTTTCTTAGGATAATGACAGATTAATCAAACACTAAGACCTTGAGTAAATCTCCCCTTTTCATGTGACACAGGGAATGGTGGTACCACTGATCTAGGAAATATTAAAAAAAATGTGGAGATGTAGTGCCTGGTACATGGTTTAGTCATGGACTTGGCTGTGTCAGGGTTAATGGTTGGACAAGATGATCTTGCAGTTCTCTTCGAGCCTAAATGATTCCATAGTTCCATGAAAGTTGATGATAAGACCTCAAAATAGATTTTTAACTATTTTCATTGGTTTTAATGCTGTATTGAGGATTCAGTATTTCATGACTCCTATCAGGACTTCAGTGAGGTCTTTGATATGGTACACCACAACATTCTTGCTGCTAAATTGGAGAAATGGATTTGATAGGTGAACAGGTAGATGGATAGTGAATTGGGTTGATAACAGCATCCAAAGAGTTACAACCAACAACTCAATGTTCAAGTGGAAATCTGTAAAGAGTGGTCTCTTTAAAGCATCCATACTGGGACCAACACTCTTTAATATTTTCATTAATGACACATATAGTGCATCCTCAGAAAGTTTGCAGGTGACACCAAGGTGAGTGAAGTTGATATGTTAGAGAGAAGAAATGCCATCCAGAGGACCTTGACAGGCTGAGGAATGGGTTCATGAAGTTCTACCAACCTAAGTGCTGCATACTCTTACCTGGATTGGGGTAATCTGCAGTATCAGTACAGATTGGGTGCTGAATCGCTGAGAACATTCCTGTGCAGAAGGACTTAGGGATCTTGGTGGAGGAAAAAATGAATATGACCCATTATTGTGCCTTTGCAGCCCAAAAAGCCAATTGTGTCCTGGGTTTCAAAAAAAAAAAAAAAAATAAAAATTGTGCACAGTAGGCCATGAAGAAGGTTATTCTCCCACTCTACATCACTCTCATAAAACTTGGCCTGGAGTAATGTATCCAGCCCTGGGTTCCTCAGTAAAAACAGAAGTGGACCTATTAGATCATACACAGAGGAGAACCACAAAAGTGATCAGTGGAACACCTATCCTCTGAAGAAAGGCAGAGAGAGATTTGGGGTTTCTCACTCTGGAGTAGAAAAGACTTCAGCAAGACCTTATTGTGACCTTTTAATATATAAAGGGGGCTTATGAGAAAGAGATAGACAAAGAAATACTTTTTCTAAGGTCTGTAATGGAGAAGGGACAATATATTTTAAGCTGTAAGAGTGTAAATAGGTTTGAGTCAGGGAAATATTTTATGACAAGGGCGGAGAGACATTGAAGAAGGTTGCCCAAAGAAATTGGAATATGTCCCTGCTCATGGCAGAAGGATTGAAATAGATAATTTCTGATGTTTCCTTTCTACTCAAATGTTCTATTATTCTCTGATTCTGTGAATTTTTAACATAGCTTTTAACTTATTTAGAGCAATAGAAAGTCTTCCTCTCAATCTTCATAAGTTATAGTAATTTTTTTAGGGAATCTCCATCCTCACAGCTCTCTTGTATAACCACAACATATTTAAATTCACTAATAAATAATCTTTGAAGTTTCAGAGTAGTCCAAAGGAATTAAAGACCTAAATTCTATATAATTTAATGAAATACATGTGCTTAAAATTTCAAAATCCCTGTCTGTGAAAACATGTGGGTTTCCTTAAAATGGTCTTGCTTAAAAACACAGTTGACTATATTCATCCCTTGGCAATATCTCAGAGAACTAGATACTGAGCAGATTTAATCTCTATGAAGAATTTCTGTACTGTGAGCCTCTTACATAATCAAATCCCATAGGTAGGTCACATTCTCAAGCCTAACAAAGTCCATGTGTAAAAACTGAGGAAAAAAGCTACTAGGCAACAAAACCCAAAGCCAAACTGTGTCTGTCTAAAGTGATAGAGAAACAGAAACAGAACTGATGATCTTCACTCCAATGTTATGCAAACCGGACTAGCAACTATGAACTCAAGCCTTTTCTGCAAGACATATAGAAAATATGCAACTGCAAACCATATTTAAAATATTTAAGTTAAGTTAAATGAGGTATGCTGTTCCTGTTGAATAAAATGGCAGCAGCACCTTGACTACAGCAAGGACATACTAATACTTTTGTATGATACACCTCGAATATGTATATAAAGCATATATATTAGCATGAAAGTTAATATTAAGATAGTATTCAGGATTAGCAATGAAATAAATGTAATACCACAAGCAGTAAAAAATCGTGAATGAACTGAAAAGTAAGAGTTCAGAGAATGTTTAGAGTCTTCTGCATAGTTGATAATGCCAAGATTTGGTGCACACTTTCAGTTTAACAAAGGAAAGATTGAGAGTATGAAGCTGATCATCATTCCAGTCAACATTGTCCTTGATTTTAGCCAGAACTCTCTTCTGCTGTCAGAATCAGTTTATATTTAAGTGTGTCATAGTATCTAACGACAAATGTGGACAGCACTGAGATATGATTAGTGTAATCTGCAAGCAGTTACCTGGGTTAAAAAGTTAAAAATTTGTCTACTTATTCATTTTCTACTAAAGATATTTTTATTTACTAATTTCCTTCTCTAATACCATTTCAAGTTAAAATAGTATCAGGAATAGTTAATTCAACCAGTAACAATTTTATGAGTAAATATATGTCCCTAGAATAGATTGATTTTAATTTATATATTACTGTGAATTTCTCTGCCAAATCAGTGGCAAAATAGCCTGGAGTGAACTCTGCTATGTCTTCCCTACAGCCTTCTTTTTTAAGCGTCCTGTATATTTATAAAAGATGCAGGATTGACACAACTGTGAAATTAAATCTGCAATTTATTTTTCAGCTACAGAAAATACAAGTTGGGAATTGACATTCAAATTCTCTGTGCATAGGCTAAGCACTGTCTTAATTTTCTCTCCACAGGACCAGTTTATGGAGGTGTGTGTTTGCTCTATAAATCAGTTAATCTTTAGATCTTTCTGCAGAAATTGCTAGCTAGGTTGTTGGTTTTGTTGACTCTCTGCAATGTTGACACCTCCCCATCAAATAAGGCATGGTTGATTCATTTATCTTGTTAATTTACAAGTATCATTTGTCTGATCTACAACACATTCTTTTATGCCTCATATGTTGATAATAAAATCGTTATAGTGTCTTAAATTTGCATTCTATTTTGTTTATAAATGCATATATACATACATCCATTATATATGTGTGTGTGTATATATACATCTATAAAAAATGTACAGCCAAGAAGTCTTAAAAATTAATGCTATTGGTTTCTATAGAAATATCTTTTGCAGAGTTTAGAAGAAACAATACTATTCATACAACACTCGTCATAATTTCACTGTGGTTTATAATGTCTTGTATAGTGTTTATAGTGTCTTATATAGGATGTATTATTTGTGAATTAGTTCATTTACAGGATAATGCAGAGCGAGCAAATAGATAAGGGTATAGTCCTAGTTATCTATCACATTACATTTGAACTGCAAAGTAGTGCTGCTCCTTGTGTTGTATTTTAAAACAGAAATTTACCACACAAAGGAACGTTATTCAAAGTTCACAAATACTAGGTCAGATCCTAAAATGTGTGAATCAGTGAAGCTTCAAGGAACACGAGCCAGCAGTGCCCTGGCAGCCAGGAGGGCCAACGCTGTCCTGGGGGCATCAGGCACAGCATCACCAGCCAGGCAAGGGAGGGGATTGCCCCACTCTGCTCTGCACTGGGACAGCCTCACATTCAGTGCTGGGGGAAGTTTAGGGCACTGAAATAAAAAAAGAACATTAAACTATTAGATAACATCCAAAGGAGGGCAACAAAGATGGTGAAGGCCTTGAGGGAAAGTTGTGTGAGGTCACTTGGTCTGTTCAGCCTGGAGAAAAGGAGACTGAGGGGAGACCTCACTGCAGTTACAGCTTCTTGTGAGGGGAAGAGGAGGGGCAGACCCCGATATCTTCTTCTTTGTGATGATCAGTGACAGGACCCAAGGGAATGGCCTGAAGCTATGTCAGGGGATATTTAGGTTGGGTATCAGAAAAAGGTTCTTCATCCAGAGGGTGTTTGGGCACTGGAACAGCTCTCCAGGGAAGTGGTCACAGCACCAAGCCTGACAGAGCTCAAGGAGTGTTTGGAAAATTCTCTCAGCATGTGGTATGACTCTTGGGGATGGTTCTTTACAGGACCAGGAATTGGACTTTATGACCCTTATGGGTCTCTTCCAACTCATATTATGTGATTTTGTGATTCTGTGATTAGTTCAACTATTAATTATACCACCTAACTTCCTTACACTACAACTTAATAAATCTAGAAACTGGAATGATTGTGCTATATCCATCTGTTTAAATATATGTGGTTCGGCTAATATAGTAATACATTTTAGTGTTACACTTTCATTTTACACCACCTAGCTGGCTAAAATAGATAAAAAATATTATTGTAGAGAAAGTCGCTTGGCCAAATGACTCTCAGATGTTATGAAATTCACTAAGTACCTAATTTAAAGGCCTAATTTACAAAAGGGATGGGAAAAAGAAATGTTCCCTCATGGAATGCTTGATTCATGAAATGTGACATTTTGTATAATTTCTTTAAGAAATTTTACATTCTAAACAAGAAGCCAAAATTACATTAGACATTAGATTAAGAATGCAGAGGGAAGGAGAAATTAAAAGCTAGATGCAAAGGAGGAAATATTTTTACTGTGGGTTTTCAAAAAGTGAGCTGCTGGTAGGATTGATAGTTGAAGACAGGCTCATAAAAGTGAGAAAGTATTTGACATAACTAAAAGGGAGAAAAGGTCTAATATATCATGCAACAAATGAGTGTTGTCGCGACAGAGGCACATATCCAAATTGCTTCATAATTCATGGCCCTTGCCTAAAGTAAGATGGAATTTCTTACCCCTTTCTTGCTAAAGCAGTTAACACTACAGATACCAGTGAGTTATTTAGATAACTCATATCGATGAGTTGTTTTGTTCAACAAGTTCTGTAGAATTCATAGCATATTTTTAAGAAGAGTAATTAGAGGTAACAAAAATATTATTAGATTAGATCATCAAAGCCTATGAAAACAGTAATTTTGGGCTCCATTTTCTTCAGGATTCACCATGCCAATTTCTCTTTATTCTAAATATTAAATGATGCATTCAACACCTTCATAGTGCCTGTTATCTCCACTTAACTACACCTGATGTAGGACCCACATATATAGGAAGATAGTCTGAAATCTGAAGGATTTTGGAAACTGAACCATCCTCATCCACACTCTAGTTTTAGTGATCCTTCCTACAGTCATGCAGCCTAATATGCACAGCTGTTTCCATGATATTTCTTTTAGAAGAGCTATGTAGTAGCAGCCAGTGCAACTCTGTAGAAACAATCTCCTTCATCATTCGGACTTGATTTCAGCCAGATATTTTGTGAATAAAAAAGATGGTGGTCGATAAGTTCCAAGACAAACAAGTAGACACAGAGAGCCAAAGTCTAGTAAGATATTACTGAAATTTTCTTTGAGAACTGCTCTGTTTACTAACATAATAGAGACTCTTGCTTTAGGTAATCCCAGTGAAAGGCTTTTTGGCAATATGTAATTATTAGAGATATCTTTAAGTGAGAAATAGAGGCTTCCAGGTTTCCAGTTTGACATGCCCAGTTTCTTTACAGCTTAAACATCCTACAAATATAATGGAGTATATAAATTAAAATTCAATAAAATATAATCTATAAATGTGCCCAAGCTAAAATTCTGCCCTTCACTTTATAAAGGCATTGGATATACATACCCTGGTGTCTTATTTCAGAATGTGTATTTTACTATGTTTTTGTTCATTATTTAAGTACTATGTGCACAGAGGCCATTATCTTTTCAGGGAAAGATGAAGTGAATCCTGAATGACTGCATTATTTTCATTTTATTTTGATAAACCCTGTAGAGATTTAGGATATGGTCTATAATGTGTATATCCAATGAAGTGATTGTTAGCTGTGTTAGCACATGAAAGTTCATGATTCAGGACAAAAACTAAAACCAAAGTGCCTCACTAGCTTGAATGAAGAAAGAAAGAAGTTCCAGGTCTGAAAAATGACAAATTCTGTTACTTCTTTGAACAATGTGAGTAGAATGTGACATTTATTGGCATTACTTTCTTTAAAATTTTGCTAATACTGACTGCTGTTGTGTCAAATAGAGTTACACAAAAAGTCTTCCATGTAAAATTAAAAATTGTATTGTGTCTTTTTTTTTTTTCCTTTGGATATTAACAAACACAGGTTATATATATATATATATATGTGTATATATATATATATATTTAAATTACTTTTAAGGAATATAGTTAATGAATGGATATTTTTCTCATATATTAGTATCAATCAAAATGAAGAAAACAGTGTCTTTCACTCTTCCTGATAATTTAGAGTTTTCAAGCCCAAAGCCTTCCTTGCCAGCAAGAGACTCTTTATTTTGTCTGATTCTTATATGTAAGCAAAGGGCAATGAATATTCAATGGAGTTTTTGTAGCGAATATTGTAGCATTCCTGTAAGCACTCATTTCTGAGCCTTACAAGAAGATGTGCTTGGGAGAATGAAACCATACAGGCAGCTCCAAACAAAATGGTGTTAGGAAAAGGAGTAAAATGAAGATTATGCTAAGTATGCTAAACCAGATAAGGCCTGAGAAACCTTGCACAAACTGGCCTGCCGCTACAAAAAGTAGTCACACTGTAATCTGTTAAAAATGAGTGTTTTAGGTTGCTTAAAGAATCACTGGGACACATTATCAGTAAAAACAGATTTAACACAAAAGCAACAGCATGTCAAAGTTCATTGACAAGTTTCACTCTACTATGTCCTATATGGTTAAGGCAAACCAAGAAAAATCAACAAAAAACCAGTCAATCAAACCAAACCAAGAGTTAACACTCTGTGTGTGTGTGTGTGTGTATGAGAAAAGAAAGGGCAAGCTTAAAAAAAACTGTGGCATAAAGGCTTAACAACACTGACATTTAATATTGTTTAACTTATAACTTAGATTGAACTTAACACTGTAGCAAAGGATTCATATAGGATTTACTCTACCACAACAGTAACTTACTTACAGGCCTATCTTATTTAGATATCTAATGTACTTAACCATTTAGAACAGCATTTCTCCCATATTTGATACAGCATATTCACACAGACATGAGGAGTCAGTACAAGGTACCTGGGAAAAATTACCATAGAAATAGTGACATGCTCACTTCAGATGCCTGTGCATCGAAGCAAAAGGACTGAGCCCTGAGAAGAGAAGTGGGGGTATTGGCCCAGGATTCATCACCATTTGGTGATCCTCTGAGCATGGCAAACTTGATAGTGACTCTTAGAGGTGCCTCACTCAGAGAGAGGTTGCTGGTCACAGCCTGCTGTGGTGCAGGAGAGCTCAAAGGGTCTTGTTTTGGACTGCTGTTTATAGGGTTGCTAGAGAGGGAACTTTAGTTACAACAGTGTTTCATCCTTTCTGCATTTTGCATTGTCAATTTTATATGAAAGTGTGAGAACAAGGATGGTATGACATTCAGACAAAAATATACTTTCAAAGGCTGTTCATAAAAATGAAAAAGCATGAGCTCATTAGGTAGCAGGAGTTCCTGGGAGCAGACATTGTTTCTGAGACTCTCACGAGGAGCTGAGACCAGGTGCTGTTCATTAAGACCGAAGCTTAACAAGGTTTCTTAGATCACAGTATGGTCTGAAACAGGCAGGGGAGCAGGAATATACCACCACAGAACTCCAGGGAACTCTCACATTAACACTTCTTATACTGCTGTGGGAGCCCAGGTTTTTAAAACTCTCTAAGAGGCTGAGCTGCCTGTACTCATGTCCTATCCCGACATGGTGCTAACTAACACCTGCTCAGTTCCTAGAGCATGTCACTATTGTATCAAGATCTCACTGATATTTATCTCTCTTTGCTGGGAATTTCAGGTTTGTTTTAATTTTTATTTCATTTAAAAGCATTTAGGGTAGAAAAGATATTTGATGAAATTGTCATCATTGTGTAATTTTTTCTTTCTTTCACATGTCTGAAATCTCTGTTGGGCAGCTGCCCAGATGCAAACAAACAAAGAAACAAACACCTTCATTATATTGGCAATAACCATTTTGTAATTTAAGTAATAATTCCCAAAAGGCAGAGCTATATGAATGGAGCAAAATATTTACTTGCCATAATGCCTTATTTCCAATGATTTGGCAAAGTCTTTTAGAGCAGCATGAACAGGTAGTACTAAATATAAACCTTGACAAATAGTTTCTGCAGCTGGAAAATCAACAACAGCTTTTACTCTATATCTTTTTTCCTCAGAAATGATATCTGAAGTTATATTGCAGAAATAACGTTTGTCATATCTTGTCATATTTGTTTAGATTGTGTCAGCTAGAACTCAACTGGTAAAGAGTCATTACATGGGCATCTTTCTGGATTAAAAAAACAAAAAACAAAATCTCTCTTCAGGCTGAATTAATTCTTTGTGCTACATATGTAGGTCTCTGACTGTCCCTACAGTGACTGAGGAGCTTCTCAAAGACAACCCTCTAAACTCTTCAGGTTACTGAAGGTCAGCTCCATGCATACACACACAAAAAACCCAACCCCCCCTACTCAAAAACCCCCCAAAACCCATTGTACTTTAGTCAATTGTGACTTTTTATGGCCAGATGAACACCTTCAAAACAGTAATGTAAGGGTAAGGTAAGGTGGCATTAACCTGATGTAGCAACACAAAGCTGAAATAACTCACCATTAAGTGTGTATAAGTAGTGTCTGGAACTTCCAGAGGACTGGTAGTATCATTGCAGCAAAACCTTTTTAAAGGTAAATTCACAAGTATATAATCTAATAGTTATCGCAAACTATTCCAAACAGCTTGGGGTTTTTTCCTGTTCTGGTGCTCAGATAGAATTCTGTAAGAATGAACTGAGTATATCAAAATGGAATACCTTATCAGTAGCAAAAGAATTATCCAACATCATCAGTATTTTGATATTAAACTTTTGGGCAGATCTTTTGAAATTGGATCCCATAGTCTTTGTCACTGCAAAATATGCATGAACTTCAGAGGTGACTTTGGTTTAGTGAGGATTACTAAATACTAAGCTCTTGAAAAGAAAATATAAGCTGTATATAATTTAATTTGTGATATTTTTTTCTTAAGATTCAGAAAACAGAAATTACATTGGCACTACCAGTACTATAGGCTAAGTCCCATTTCTGTTACCTAGGCAATACAGGAAAATAGAGGAAATAATTTTTATGCTAAAATTCTCATGGTGTATCTGCAATGCCATATAAGTTTAATTACCATCATTCATACTAACATTTCTGCATATATTTAAGGGGGAAACTGATGAAGTTAAGTATATTTCAGTTTAACAAATTCAAGTCTTATACTCTGTTTGTAATATGATTCCTGCAGAGAATTTAGTTTGTAAATATCTTAGGTATGTTTGAAACTATGTGAAGAAAGACATATGAGCTATAATGCAAAAAAGTAGTTTAAAAAAACCCATTTAAAATATATCCTACTAATTGATTTTCTACAGAATCAGGTACATTGTGCTTTTCTACACAGAAAAAAAAATAACAAAAAGGGATAATAGAAATCTGAGGGAAAGAGACCCCTTAGGAAAAAAAAAATATTATTTTTAAATACTGTCTGACCAGGTCTCAAAAACACTTTATTAGAACTACATGAAGGTTATTATAAATGTATTTGCCAAAGAGGCAGCTTAGAGTTAATGAAATAAGTTTAAATACAGATATTGGCAGACAGTCAGTCATTGTTTGGCTGCTTTTATGAGAACAGCTCTTGAAAAATCTACTTAAATTCCCATGGCTTCTGACTGCACTTGTAAGATGCACTCAAGCTTGCAGATATTTAGTGGTTTAAGCAGAAAAGTGGGAGACAAGCCTGAATCTTATTCCTTATTTAATTTGAAGCAGGAGCTGACAGCAACCTTTAACATCTATCCTTGTGAGAAGCAAGCAGTGAAGCCTAAAGTTCTTTAAGCTTCTAGTGACAGCTTTTCTGGTATGTCTTCACAATGCCCTCATGCTGAGTTAACACACAGTTTGACAAAGGATCTACAGCTTGAATGTGATGTTTTAAGTCTTGTTGGTACAGTTTTCTATTTGTCAACTGAATAGTGGAGCATTTGCTGAAATTTATTATTCTATTGTCCAGAACTGCTACAGACTAGTTCAAATGTTAATATTTCCTTTGAGATGCTAACAGAATGCTGGAAGTTTTCATTACAGTCCCAAAAGAAAAGAGGTACAGGCATGTAAATTAATTAAGATTTTCCTTCTAATTACTTGCAATTATAAGCTGCAAACCTTTCTGTACTGTAGCAACTTAGCAACATGAAAGAAACTGGAAACACAGAGAAAATGAAATTGCAGAATTGCGGACACATGCAAAAACCACCCAAACCTGTATTTCTTTTTGTATGTGAGATTACCACACAGTTAGAAAAAATATAGGTCTCCTCAAATGAAAAAATAAATAAATAAAAAAAAAAAAAGCCAAAATATTTTAAATAAAATATCTAATTATTAATAAATAAACCAGATGTAATGCTATCACATTCTGTTCAATTATCTTACTTTTCTAATAGTTTTGGCAATTGTTCCCCTCTTTCTCTTAAAGAACAAACTTGAACCCAACTTTTTTTTATGTTATTCTGTTTTTCTGCATTCTTCATTGCCTGGTCTTATAACAACAGGCAATGAATAGAATATTATTGTCTTAGGTTACAACGTAAGATTGTAACCAAAAGTACATATTCTATCACCATATGTTAAAAACAGGTGGGGCAGTGTTATTTATCTCTTTCATGACCCATTGCTCATAACTCCCTCCAGGGAGATATCTTGTGCTAATGGGCCTCAAACCACACTGCATGACTCATAAATTATATCATTTCACTGTGAGATGCTCTGCACAGAGGGAGGAACCAAGCATTCCTACCTGGATATAATCTGAGGTTTGGAACGCCAGAACAGCCCTACCTACTGGATTCCTAGGGGACAAGAACTACAAAACCACCACTGGCCCTTCAAAGGAAGACCAGACCCTTCTACAGGATCACTGCTTCAACAGAACCACAACAGAACTGCAGCAACCATTTAATCAGACTGCTACCACCACCCTGACCAACAGGTGTCAGGTTATATTCTGACTCTGTCAGTATTTCTGTATTATTGCATTTTTTTTACCTATTAAATTGTATTTCTGACTTGGGATCTTCACTGGTTTGCTTCCAAACTAGGACAATTGTGAATCATTAGAAAAAGCAGAAAAGCATCTTTAATACCTTACAAGAACACATAGGTTTGGAAATTGCGTCCGTTTCTAATATATCCTTGAATAATCTGCTCTAAAAATTCACTCTTGTTCTAAAGTGGTTCTGTTTCGACTATATGCCCTGTACTGAAACCAACAATAAAATCAAAACAAATTAAAAATGTATGCTCTTCGGTTATGCTATGGACAACAGGCTGATAAGCACCCTCACCAAACATTTGAAAGTAAGACCATGTTGGCACAGATGTCTGGAACACTTAAAAAGGGCTGAAATCCACAGGTACCTCAAAAGCCCGGAGGAATGGAGCAACAAGATCCCAGTGTATTTCAACAAAGATGAATATGCATTCTTATACCATAAACTAATCAGGTTGAATAGGCAGCAGCCCTTTTTCAAAAGGGTCCTGATCTAAAATAAGCTGCAAAAAGAAAGTTCATAAATTTATTAAGACTGGAAGAATCATTCAATCAGCTGAGTGCATGTTCATACATATTGTAGTCAAGTACATTTACATGCACAGTACCAATAACTTATATTCAACTAATGAATATTTTGTACTTTGCACTAGTAAATCTTTGTAGTAAATACAACAGAGGCATTTCAGGGGAAAGGCCCAGTCAATTGTAACACCAGGGAGATTTGGTAAATTTTGCAGCATTGCAAAACAACTGAAACCATCATTTTGCCGTTGATCTTTTCTTTTTTTTTTTTTTTTTTTTTTTTTTTTTTTTTTTTTTTTTTTTTTTTTTTTTTTTTTTTTTACTATTTCACCTTTTATATTTGCTTGAAAAGGAAAAAATTGTGTTGCCAGTAATCTAAATGAGTAAATCACTGGAAAAAGGAATAATTTAAATGCAGCATGTAGCATCTGAACACAATGTAGCATCGGTGTTTTGCAATTCATTATACGTTCTGTAATCAATCTGTGTTTTCATATATTTTGTGATGACATCAAATCCCTAGAACAGCATGTATCTATTCTTCCATATCTTCATAATTACTGTACAGTTTTCTTCATATTTTATGCCAAAGTGTACATGATTTTTTTAAGGAAAATATTACTTTCCAAACTCTCTTGCTTTCCTACTAATGCCTTGCTGGGGGTTGGGTCCTCTTGTGGAATTTTTTGTCCCATAAGTTGCCAGGGAACTGATCTCTGGACACTTATGAATAGTTAAGAAAGACAAAAGAAGTGGCTGAGCTGGAGGGAGAGGTGGAGCACTTGGACTTCACTTCTCTTTTTGGGGGGTGTGCTTGTTGGGAGAAGAAAACAGCAGGCTGTGGTTTCCAGACTTCAGGGGGCGATTTTTCTTTCACTGGCACCACTGGAGCAGAGTTCAAAGTTTCCTGCCACGGTCTCTCCATGTGTGCCCGGCAATCCTGCCCCTGCCCCTGTCTGCCTCGCCGGGAGCCGCTGCAGTTCCTGCCCCCCTCGCTGTTCCTGCGCTCCTGCTCCCAGTGTTCTCCACGCCTCAGCCCGCACCCCCTGCCCTGCCGGGACACTGCTGCAGCTCCAGCCACCGCCGGGAGCTCCTGATCCATCCCCAGCACCCCGGGACTCTGCACCACAGCCGCTGTGCCGGGAACTGCACCAACGGGGAAAGGGCGCCAGCTGCAGAGAAACTGTGACTGTTTCCCTGGCTCTGTCTGCTGTTCATATCATAGTTATTGTTCTGTTTTGCCTTGCTAAACACAAGTAAAGAGCTGTTATCCATACCCTCTTCACCTGAGAGTCCCTTAATCCTAAAATTATAACAACTCAGAGACAGAAGTTTCTTTTTACATTCTCCATTTCAGGAGAGGGTCCTGTTTGTCCTTAGCAGATACCTGTCTTCTAAATGAAGACATGCCTGTAAACCATACTGCAAATATACACTGATTTTTATACATACTTTTTGAACATTACATCATCTTTTCCTGTTTCAAGAAAATAATAGATAATATTCTCTGCAGAAATCAGTACTACTACTACTACTACTAATAATAATAATATTAATAATACTAATACAAATGATTGTTTCCGTGTTTGCTGGATATGAACTTAAGGGATAAACAGGACTTATACCACTAAGTAAAAACTTTAGGAAACGTGATGAATTGTTACATATAAGCAAGTGCAGATCAATTCTATTATATCATCAGCTTCATCAAAGAGAGAAATCTTATTTGGAAGGAAAAGATGAATGAAAAGACAAAACATGAAGCAAATCAGAAAAAATTAATTTTTGAGTTTTCTGACACTAGGCAATTTATGTTTAAAAATCTATGTTCTGTAAACAATCCTTTACACTGTAATGTCTTATTATGTTTCATGCTTATGAAAAAGAGAGAAAAGAATGACAGAATGAGCACAGCCAAATTTGTCCTATATGGCCATATTTCTTCTTTGACAGCACTACTTTTCTCCATTAATTCTAGCAGCTTAAACTGTATTTGAACCCTTGAGGGTGGGCCAGTATGGGAATGGGTTGTTTAATTTGGGGTTTACATCAAAAGCTACAAAATATATACATTTTAAATGAACTAAAGATGTAAGCACAATTAAACAAAATCTCCTGAGGTAGTTTGTGAAGTCTAAATCAAAAAGAGTGTTTGAACTGGAGATATGGTTGTCCTTGTTTGACTTATTGGTGATTAGTGAGAGGAAGTCATTAATGGCTGGAAGAGGCAAAGGGTTTTTATGGCATGTGGTTGGATTCTAGGCATTCTTGCCTATTCTGTTTTCATCTCTCAATTTTTAATTACTTTTTATGGAAGTGTTTTAATTCTAATTATAACATTATACTAAATTGCTAGAAAATACTACACAAGTTGAAGGGAGAGTCTCACTCTACTGCTATGGTTGCATATATATGCTTTTATTCACAAGTTTAGGTCCCACTTTGATGAATTTCCACTGCATTAAAGCACCCATTAAAATATTAATTAAATACACAGTGGGTAGTCTTGGCTTGACTTTAGGCATAAGAAAGCACAATTCCTTATGGCTAACTCCCAATCTTTATCTGTATGATAAATTAAACACATAGTAATAGGTCAGCAAAGAGCAACTTATAGCATAAGTTACAGGACAAAATTGTGTTCCTCTTTTTCTACAGCTCAGAAGAGATGTAGGTTGCCAAGAAGTGTAAGTTCTTGGCAACTATCAGAGTTGTTAAAGTACAGAGGCAAAGGATCTGTAATCCAGGCTTAAATTCTTACAGTGTGATATATCAAGAAAACTATCTTGTTCCAGTAAATAATTTAATTTAATGCATGTGATGTGTTTGTGGTACAGTAGTCTGTTCATGGTTGATTTGATCCAGTTTGTATGTTCATCAACAAAAATATTATTTACATAATTCACTTCAATTATTCATGATGTATCTCCCCTATTAAGTCATAACTGTATTTTTGACCAGTGTTAATGAGAAAGAAACAGAGCAAGCTAACAGCTTTCCTGCTGTTATCATCAGCTGGCAGACATCTAACAGAAGTACTCATTTCATAAGGGGCTGATTTAAAATTAATTATTTTTGGAAACCTTCCTCACAGAAAATACAGGGAGAACTCCCAAAACTCCAGGATCAGGATACTCTCTTTTGCTTCTTCTCTCATACATGGTTAGAAAATTGTGACTTTTCAGGAGCAGCAGGGCCCAACTACAGCAGAGCAAAGGACTGACAGAAGATATTGAATCTAGAGGAGAAAAAATTATATTATTTAGCAAAAAAAGCAAATTTCCAACAAAACTCTACATGACAGCTGTTCAAAAGTTATCAATGTAGTCATAATTTTTGTAGAAGGATGATGAAGAAGAATGGCAATTAGATGAAATGCAGCTGTGTTCCATGGAGGTTTGAGGTAAGCATGTACCCATACAGACAATTTTCTTCATGGACATGGGCCTTAACCAATTGCATTGGTTAAAGTTATTAAGATCTGATATCAGGGAATATTTACTAAGTTAACAAAGCTGCTATTAAAGCCTAATTAAAGTATTTTCTTCTATATTCTCTCTCTTTCCATATATCCAGAAAGTTGCATACTATATAGTGAGACTGGCAACTAAACTATATATTTATTGTGACTTTTTTCTTATTACAGACTCTTTAAAATTACCAGAACAATTCCCAGATATTTTTTCAGTGAGAATATGTGTATATCCATATGTTCTTATAGATATGTATGTGTATTTACCGGCCAATAAGAGTTCAGGCATGACTATTTTCTATTCTCATCATGTAGTACAAAACTGTTATTACAAGCTATTCACAGTGTTTACAGCTTTTAGATACAGAATAACAGCTTTTTAATATATATTACATATATTCTTATATATTTGATTCTTTCTTATTCTGAATACAAATTAAGGCATAAAAGTCATGATCTCGTGAAGAAAATAAAAATGGAACTATGAATTTCACATAAAGTGTAGTTTATTTGCTCTTTGCTTTGATTGTTTCTGATATATAACTTTAATAATTTGTTTTTCAACAAAGAGAGGATAAAAATTGTCTTGTGTTGGTATGCTTTTCTCTATGAATAACATCCTAGAGGGAACAGGACAGTAAGAATCATTCAATTCATTTTTCCTCATCTTCCCAGGCCCTCTCATTTGCTAACCTTACAAGTTTTTCTTGTACTTGTTTTTCTTTTTCAGGCATGCATTTAAACCTTCCTTGGGAATACTTAGTTTCCTCTTTGAGAATAAGTGAGATTTTAAAGTCATAGTTAGAAATAATTTCCCCTTTAAGACATGTCTTAATTTGACTATTGGGTCATCATTGCCTTCAATTCTTAAGTCTGACAGCTAGCTGATACTATGATTTGCTGTTTGCTGACATTTCTTATTCACTCCCATTGATTGTCTTGTTTCATTTAGCTATTATTACTATTGTTGTGATTATTGTTATTATCATTGGTATTATTATACTTATTTTACATGCATTTAAATTTCAAAAGTTTCTGTTCAGGTTAGTCAGAATCCCACTGCTTATTGCTGAATTTTTCTTTACTGATATGTATATTTACTATCACAGCATGGTTTAGTCTTTCATTACCTAATTTGATTCTGCCCTGGGATTTGACATGTGCTGCCAACAATATAAGTCCAAATCTAGGTTCCAATTGCTGACCATGGGTACCAGTAGACTAGCTGGGTGGACAACTGTTGATTTTGTATTACTGGGAGTATGAGACATTTCATATTCTGCTCCCACTAGGAGCGAATCCACAGTTAATTTGGAAGGTGAGGGAAATATCTAGAAATAAAAGTTTACTTGACAGCTGTTCAAAAGCTATCAAAGAATCTTACACCACAGGATGAAGAAATAGTCTCTGAAGCAGAGACACGACAATTAGATGAAATGCAGCTGTGCTACATGGAGTTTCCCTATGAGTTTGTCTTCACTGCCAAAAACATTTAGTTACAGAATGACACTGGGGTCCAAATAGACAAAAATAGAGTGTCTGACTGTACAAATGCATGGTGTGATGTGGAATCCAAGCCACTTAAAAAAGCAGGTGCTACTACCCTCATAGTTCTTTGATATATTAGAGACATTTCATTTTAAATTTGTTTGAAATGCAAACCAAACACTTTATCTTTTCATAACTAATTCTGTAGCAGTTACGTACTGTTTTACATCCTCAGGAGGATAAAATATTGACATCAAATATATTTTATCCTATAGATTTTGAGACCATACACAGATACTAGTTTATAGTATAAC
Source organism: Sitta europaea (assembly GCA_013400255.1). Classification (NCBI taxonomy): domain Eukaryota; kingdom Metazoa; phylum Chordata; class Aves; order Passeriformes; family Sittidae; genus Sitta; species Sitta europaea. Next base: position 1,380,306 of record VXBS01018111.1, on the reverse strand, counting down.
ATACGTTTGCTTTGAGTTAATTTCCTTCCTTTCTTCCTCTAACTTTCTCTGTTCTTTCTTACTTGAAAGTCATTCTAGTTATTCTGGTGTCCATGGACTTGACAAACTTTGTTTTGTTTCTCTAATAATGAGAAGAAATCTTAACTTGTGTGTAGTTCTGGTTAATAATTTTGAACTTTCAAATTAAAAATTGTGTTCTCCAATGAAATAATGAAAATTCTTTGACACAATACAGGTTAACAGGTGGCAAAGTAACTCCACATGCTTCAAAATAGTCCTATTTTTTTTTTAAATTTGATTCATGAATTTGAAGTAAAACCTGTATCAGTGTATTAAATATCAGCTGTGCTACACTACAAATAGTTCAGATGTAACATATAGTATGCATGTTTATACTCAGCAGTGATAAAAATAATGTTTTGATATAATAAAATGTATTACACAGAGAGGACACAATTTTTGACCTCTTGTACATAAATTAAAATTGTAAATATTTTTATTAATTTGAATAGCTATAAATCCGCATTTTATCCTTTTGCTTAATTCTTACACTAAAACAATGTGTTTCTGATTTTAGTTTATGTCTACATTTCTAAAACATATGGAGCAAGTCTACAGCTTCTTCAGCCTTCTCTTGTTGAAGGAGAGAAACTGAAGTTTTCCATGGGAGTCTAGTGATACATTTCAAAATTGCAGTTGATACGTAACATAAATGTATGAGTGAGCCTTCTCACTTCAGAATCACTTTATTCCTGCAAAATTCCTGAGAGACTGTTGGGTCTCAGAAGTAAGAATTTAATAGAATGGTACCTTGATGACAGAACCAAATAGAAGATAGCAGTAAGATACACATCATTTTAGTTTTTAGCAGGCTGAAATAAAAACTGACAATTTGTTGCATTTCAAAATTTATGATTACAACAACCACACATGAAAATAGGATTTTATAATATGCTCTACAGAATTCAGATTAAAAAATGCTGTCACATTATTATTTCAAGTGAATTTAATTACAAGAATGAAACTGCTGTGTATTGACTTTTAATATCATAAGCCTTGAATAGCTCAAAAAGTATTTTGTGAAGTTATTGTTTATTTTTAGTATTTATCTCTTGCATAGATTATTACATGTTTTGCCACTAAAAAGTCTCTCTTTTGATGGCTTAGATAAATACAGGTATTAATCAGTGTAATAGAGTAATTTGCAAAGGTATTTCAGTATTTCTCTTGTCGTTTTTAATGGAAACAAGGAAACAACGAGGATTTTGGAATGGAAATCAAAAAAATAATTAGGGTGCTGGAGCATGTTCAGAAAAGGACAGAGGAGCAGGCGAAGTGTCTACAGCACAAATCTGATGAGTAGCAGCTGAGGGAGTTGGAGTTATTTATTTTGGAGAAAAGGAGGTTTTGGGGAGATCTTATCTCTCTGCAACTACCTGAAAGGAGATTGCAGCTAGGTGGAAGTCTGTCCTTTCTCCCAAGTAACTTGCCCAGAAGGGTGAATAGCACAGGGTTGATTTGTTTAGAATAGATGGAGAAGGGAAAAGGTTTTCAGTTGGTTGTAATGTCTGTGTTCAGTTTTAAGAATCAGGATTTTTGCCCAGTCCCTCTCTCCAAAATTGCTGCACATGTACAAGTACAGAAAGTTATATCTCTTCCCTTGCCACAATGAGTAAATAATGTGAATTTTCAGTTTGAGCATTTCTTTAAAGAAAGAAAAGATTAGAATGCTAATAAAGCTGACACTTTTGCAGGTGGCTTTTAGATCACATCTTTTCAATTCAGAATGTAGTTTCTGACTCACTAGTAAGAAGAGAAAAGATTGAAAGTAATTTTAAAGAGATTATAAAATGCTGAAAAAAATAGTTTTTCAAGTCTGAAATTCAAGCTATTATTGGAATTAACTTATTTTCCCTCAAATATACAGAAGTAATCTACATTTATTTCTTCTCTTGAAAGCTTTCATTAAAGTTCTTAGTAGTGCTTCATTAGCTCTACAGTATTAAAGAAATTATGCAGGATTTTCTTTGTTTTTAAGCTGAAAGGAAAAGTTTTAATGAAAACGAAGCTGTAGAACATGGCCAAATAACTAACAACTTTAGCCCAAAGGAACAAACACATATATATACATATATATTTAATGTTACCTTAACACAGCTCATTTGTGTTTCCATACCTATTAACTACCAAGCAAGTTTTGATTATTTGTGAGTGCTGAAGTTAATGCATTTAGTTAAGGCTACAAACACATTTCCATGTCAGAGTGTGACTATTCAGCTGCAATTTTTTTTTTTTTTCATTTTGCATTTGTTTTAGTTTACCTGAAGTTTTTAATGTAGCTTCTGAAAGTTAGTTTGTGTGGACTTCATTACAGAATGGAGAGCAATTGATTAACAACAGGCAAGGGAAAATAAAATAGAAATTAATTATTTAAATGACTATCTGAATTTCGTTAAACTTCATTCCTCCATTCTGGTGGATTATATAAACTGGTTCTTAACTACTGAGGTCAGGAGTACAATGGATTTCACAAACTGCATCAAGGAGGGATTTTTCCTTAGGGAGGTTTTTTCCCACAAAACCCAGGAGCTCCAATTTTGTGTCAGAACAGGTAACGCAGAGGCTGGAAAGCACATTTCTTAAAACCATGGTACAGTTTCTTCCCAGGAATAGCCAAAGGGAATTATTTGAGATATTTTGTATCATGCTATCGATATTTGTTATATCAATTATATGTTAACAATGATAATTAATTTTTGTATCATGTCTACTCAATGCCAGGTATTATGATTGCCTTTGCTAGAAATGTTCTTTGGTGAAATTTTTTTATATCACCTTTCATTATTACTGAGATGATAACTCCGCTGACTAGAATTCAGACAAAACCACTGGGTTCTGATCTCTGCTAGAACTGAATTGTAGGCACCCTTTTAAAAGCAACTGAAGTGAAACTTCCCCATAGCATGTTATGAAGAAACCCACATCCTTGTCTATCCTACAATGACTCACAGCCTTTCATTGTCATGTGCCACGTTCACAACTTTACAGGTAGCATTAGTGGGATGGATTAGATTCACAGGCCAGGGTAAAAGTATCAGGTTTTTTAAAAAAATTTTTTTTTGTTGTTTCTGAACCTGACTTTAAATTTGTCTCTGTCTCTGTGAAAGTCTCTGTTTTCCCCCAGCCCAGCAACTGAAGAAGAGGTCGAGATCGTCTGTTCTCTTGTTGTTTCAAGGATTGTTTATTCTTGTTATCATATATTTGTGTTTCTGGATGCTGAGATCTTTGTTGCAGGTCAGGTTGTGACAGAACTCCCCCTGCCCCTGAGACAGCATTATCTTTTAAACTAAAAATTATGTATGCTTTATTTACAACACCTCTCCAATACCTATCAAACACATCAAACAGTGTACCTTTTCTCTAAACCAATTAAAAAGTGCCACCATCACAGCAGAAGATGGAGAACAAGAGACGAAGAACAGGGACACACCCAAAATTCTCCATCTTTGTCCCTTAAACTCAGATTCTAAACCCACAAAATTTTACTTTTTCACCCTGTGATATGTTAATTATCATTCTACCTAAATTCTTGTAACTTACAAATCCTCCAGGACAGCCGGAGGGATGTCCTGGTTCCCACATAAAAGTGTTGTCTAGTCAATAATAATGCAAGCTAAAAGCAAATAATGCAAACTATACGGTAAATAATCACTCTCTAATGTCATTTGAAAACTCTTGCTAGTTTGCTTTCTACAAACTAGGGTTTTTATTGACAAAATAAAATGAGAAAGTTAAAATTAGCCCAAATTACATTTTATTTCTTGATCATAATTGATTAAGAAATAACAAAGAAACTTCTAATTCTTTAACATCTGGTTCTAATACACTTATTCACGTTGAACAGTTCCTTAAATTGTAAATAAACTCAGTAAGAGACTTAGGTGCCCATTTAATTTTAAAATCAATAATCAATGTACATTTTCAGAGCAATTAAGGAGCAGCAGTTTATGATTGATTGGCTGAAGGTAAGGGAAAATAAAGTAGAAAGTAATTCTTTGAATGAGTACCTGAATTTTGTTAAACTCCAATAATCAGCCATCATAAGAATTTCTTCCTGATGCAGAGGAAAAGAAAGACATTAAACTGCCATTCCATTGCTGTCTTATAGAACTAGAAATCTAGGAAAACTGGATAATTGAGATAAATTTAAGGGAAAAAAAGGGTAAAAAAGAAAGAGAAAAAGAGAAAGAGAAGAAAAGCAGGAGATAAGGAAAAGTAATTCAGTTTTAAATAGTGTCATTAGTTTATTACCTGTACAAATGAAAAAATAATTACTAATGCATTTGTATAACATATGAACTACTAATTTGAGTAGGGGATTAAGACAAACAAGTCAAATTTCTGCACTATGTACAGACCCTATGAACAAACCATATCAACATCTCCAGATTAAGCTGACATCTTTGGTGAAAATAACTTTCTTTGCAGAAAGCCTGAACACTTGACCTGAATGTGAATAGGCTGTGCAGACATTCAGGTATAGAAACTTCTCTAGTTCTTTATGTATTTGTAACTTTAGTTTGTAACTCAAAGAGTGGTATGTTACATCTGCTGTCTTCCTGAACTCCTTCCATGTTGGTCTTTTCTTCTTGTCTGTATAAGCTTATCGGAATTATCTTTCTTGTAACTAACTGGAGTACTTGCACATCTCAAAACTACTACACCATTTTTTTCATGTAGTATACAGGTAAACCCCAGCATATATAGGGGTTCTTTTTTTTTATTTTTTCTCCACTTGTAAAGCAGGTCTGACAGCTGTCTAAAATTTACCACACATTGGTAATGCAAGAAGCTAAGACAAGATCCAAAGGGTCTAAAAATAAAATAAATCAACTTTCTTTTCTTCCTGCTTTTATAGTTTAAGGATATCAGCTTTTATTACTATTTTCTCAGTTTAGTTACTCTATCTTTAAAACGAAACTAGACCTACAACTACCTTTCTATTTCTTCCCTGTTTACCACATACTATCCTCCTCTTACCTTCTATTATTTGTTTTCAAAACCATGAAAGTTTGGTTGTTAGGGCTCTAAGTTCAGCAATGGTCTTTGTCACCTCTTTCTTCACTGCTCAGGAGTTTGTGCTGGGCTCAAGGTTATCTTGATGAGACATATCAATGTAACCTGGGGTCAGACTGTGGTGGATACAGCTGTGTAAGAACAGTGGTAAAATATGTCTACAGTATGCTGACCTCCCTTGCAAGGTGTAGTCAAACTGTCTCCCTTATTCTTTCTCTGAACTGTAGTTTGTGTGCCCCTATGCCTGTGCACGTACCTTGCTGATTTTGTCATTTTGGCTTGCTGATGTGAGTCACAGCTTGATCTTAGACCTGCTTTGATACTGTGAACTTGCCTGACTATTACTGGATTGTGTCTGATACAGATTCCTGTCTCCAGACATTTTATCTTACCTTTGCTCAAATGCTGTGGGACTGCATCTTTTGGTGGTGAGAACACTGCTCCTGCCTGACTCATTGAGACTCTTGGCTCCCAGTTGCCCTTCCTTTGAGAAGTTTGTCCTGGCTGCACCCTCAGACTACCATGCCTATATTTCCACTGCAGGACTTAATTTTCCACTCCGCTGTCATAAATTTCAACAGCATCTTGCTTCTTCACTCTTGCTACCATTTTTTGTTATTTTGTTGCCATCTTTTTCTCTTTATCTAACACTTTATCCCCAGGCTAATGCAGCCCTATTTTTCATTGCCCAGTTTGAGATTTACCTATGACAAGAAGGACATAGACATATTTCACTTATTTTAGCTGTAGAGCAGTACTTACACAGTTGATTTCAGATCCGAGAATTTGTTTGAAGACAGAAAATAAAATGTGTTGGTGCATGATTTAATTAATTTTAACTTCTTAATGTGAAGTTTCAGTAAGCTACGTGAAATTGAGTGCGGCAAGACTCTTGATGATATTAACAGAAAGATATATAATATCTACTAAGAAGCAAGCTATAGTAATCAAGATTTACACTACCAGGAATAGATATGCAAAGTAATAGCTAGCAGAAAATACTTACACAAAGTTTGGGCTCATAGGATAGTTGAAGCTTACTTTGCTATGTAATTAATTTCCTAAAGTGCTTCTAGAGTGAAAAGTAGAGAACTAGAAATTGGCTGCAATGGATAGTTGCAAGGGTGGTTTTTACTTTTGTTTTTTTTAATGATATTTGTTAAAAATTTAGAATCAAGTGTTTTTACAGGGATGAAGAGTTTTGTAAAAGAGAAAATAGATATTTGTATAGCTAGTAGGAGTTTTAGGGTAGTGTATAATTAGATACTTCCAAGTAGCCTAAGACGATACTTAGCTACATATTTGCTGAAATCCTCAGTGTTTTCTGCATACTTCTAAAAATAAAGCATTGCAGTCATGAAGGCAGACACCCTGAAGTCAGTACTTTAATTACATGCCTAAACAGCATGGGACAAACTGGTTGCCTCAGAACTGTTTACAGTGCTGGGAGCCTGCACAGGTAAAGGTGTACATCTTGTCTTTTTAATATTCATTTAGTCAATCATGATTTTTGGAGACAATGTGATTTGAAGTGAAGAAAACGCTCTAAGTGGTCACTCCGGTCTGTTTTGTATAGCTATGCTAAGCTATCTTTAAACTTTTTTTTTTACAAAGATAAATTTTAAGCGATTAATTAGTAGATAGAAAATTTATCTGTGCTGTAAAAGATCTGCTGATAATTCTACCTTGTGGTGGGACTAAAAAAACCACAGTTCAGTCTCATTTTCCTGAAAGTTTTTTTCATCTTTCAGTTATGTATTATAGAAAGGATATAGATGTTAACTGAACTTGTTCTACTTTGTATAAAAAAGTGAAAACTAATTTGGCCAGAGAAGGAGAACAAGGCTGAACATAGTGTCTAGTAGCTACAGTAATCCTCTAAAGATGGGGACAAGACTGTCCAATATTTGTTCCACAGCTTGATTACAAATATTGTGTGAACAAGGCTTTGTGAAAAATACATGTCCAGTTTTTGGCAAGGGGAGAGAATCCATTATGCAATCCACTCCTCCCTCTAACCACTCAGATACAGAGTGACAGAGTCAATCCATCCAGAATTAATCATGAATTATTGAGCTATATTGAGCTTGCTGAATTATTGAGCCTATAAAATGTATAGACCCACAGATTTTACAGGCTGGTAAAATTAGGAAATATTTTTGAGGATTGAACAGCAAAACTGTGTGATCATGGGCAGGCATTCACATCTGTAAAGCAGCATACCATTTTCTCAGCTGTGTCACCATGATACTAAATCCACACTGGAAATCAACTCAAGGAACTGGTCATATTTCTATACATAAATATGCAACAGACTGTGCCAAAACAAGTGTCTAATCCTTTTAGGAGGTAAGTGAACAAGACTCTGTGAAGTCGTTTTGCTGTTGCAGCCCCATTTATAATTAAGTCATGGCTTGAAGTGCTGCAGCTACAAACACAGGTAAAATTTCAGATTCCAGGGAAATTTTAATGATAAAAGATAAGAGGACTTCAGAAATTAGGTCATTGCACATTTCAAAAAGGGCAATTTTGAAGACCTGCTTCTTGATTTTAGAATCTATGTTTTAATACAGCTCATCAAAAATTCAATTTAACTCAAAAAAACCCTGAACAACCCAGATGCTCAGTATACCAAGATTAGCTTGTTTCAGGAGTTTCTTCAATGTGAAGTACTGCTTCCAAAAAATCTGACAAAATTTGTCCTGGTCTGAACTGGGAGAGAGTTAATTTCTCCTCTGTGGCTGTTACAGTTCTGTGTTTTGGATTTGAAATGAAAATGGTGTTGATAACACACTGATGTATTGGTTTTTTGCTAAGCTGAAATGGAAGAAAAAGTATGTAAAAATTAATCTTAAGCAGGTTCAGTATATTATGGTTCTGATTATACTACTTGTATAATGATCTGATAGATTCTGATTATACTATGAACTTCTCTGAAACGGTGTATGTATTACTTTGTTCAGTTTAGTGTTGTAAATAAAAACATTTTCTTTCAAGTGTGAGATTGCTTGAATTTTGATTCCATTGTTTCCCATAGAAAACAAAAATGGGAAATGCCATCTGTTAAGATCTGTCATATGTATGACATTACATGTTAACTGTCAGCTTTTTTATCCAGCTGAACAAATCCTGGTTAAATTCCTTGCATGTATTAAACCAATCTGAAAGATCAATGTGACTGACAAAAGTATGGTTTTCTATTTCATAACTGGCTGATAATAACAAATATTAAAAATATGACAATATGTTAAGGCAATTTCCATTACTAATACATTGAATATCATGGCAGAATACTATGGAACATCTATTTCCTATTCACTTCGCCGATGGTTAATTCATTGACACTGATTATTTTTGATGCTTCTCCTATCTGATTTTTGTTGAATTTGCTCAACAGAAAAAATCATTAGGCAGAAGATATGTAATTAAATATGATCAACTCTCAGTCAACCCTGAAATTATGCAGGATCTGCTGCTTCACTGGATCCCTACAGATTTATGAGTCCTGATAGGATTCATGCAGGAATCTGCAAAGGGCTTATTCTGGGGGTTAATGAAAACACCAAAAAGATAATGCAGTCGCTGATTACAGCCAGCACAGCTTCATGACAGAAAAGTCCTGCTTATCAAATTTGGACTCCTTTTATGACAAGGTAACATGCCTTGTGGATCAAGGGAAGTCACTTGGTGTGATCTTTTTGGATTTCTGCAGTACTTTCAATATTGTTTCTTTTAGCATCCTTCTGGAAATAATGTCCAGCACTCGGCTGGATAAACCTATCCTGTGATGGGTGAGCAACTGGCTGACAAGTCAGATGCAAAAGGTTATATTGACTGACTGGGGTGACATCATGTGGTGGTGGGTGTGGATGGTCAAGGGCCACTACCTTCCTGAGAAGCGTCTCAATGGATGGAGCCATGTCAAGCAGGCCAGCACCCCCACACACAGGCAGGTAAGCACACACTGGCTGCACCCACACACTACTGCTGAGTCAATGATTCAAGCAGGAGGGGTCTTTGTATGGGTATCCAGCAGCAGTTTATTCCCCACACACTGAAAGGGATAAAAGATGGAAAACACCTGAGGGTCCAGGTTTAAACGGGGGTTAGCAGGGGCAGAGCAAGGCCCAGGGTCCAACGGGCTGAGGGCAAAGGAGCAGTACAAAGGTGGCACAAAGGGTAACAGCCAATAGGGTAGTGGGGGCAGAACACTGCTGTAAAATGGAGCCAGTGGGTGAACAGGGAAGGTAACCATACAAGGTAACAAGGGGGCTGAACTGAGAGAGCAAGGGTGACATCAACTGAGTAGACCAATAGAACTTCAAAGATTTGCATGCAAAGGCCCATGGGAAAGACACTCATGTCATCCTAACTTAGGAGTGAATTTCCCTCTGACTATCACTGCCCTTCCAGGGCTGGGTGGGGGGTTGCACACAGGGCAGGCTCCCAAACCTCCATAACTCCCCCTTTTTCTTTAATTAAAAGATGCTTACTAAGGACCTTCATGAGTAACATAACAGACAGGAAAACATAAGTAAAACAATAAAAATTACAACTGAAACCATCAAAATGTTCTTAAAGAAACAGCCCATCCCTTTAAGCCCCATTTTCATCAGGGGTTATGTGGTAGATGCATGAGTGGGTGGGTCTTTGAGTTTCTTGAAAAATTCAAAAATAACCTCCCTTAGACATCCAGCTGGGGACCTGTCACTAGTGGGATCCCACAGGGCTCCATCCTCAGCCCAGTTCTCTCCCACATCCCCATAAATGACTTGGACACAGGACTGTAATGGATACTGAGCAAGTTCCAAGGTAACACAAAACTGGGAGGAGCTGTTGATTCCCTTAAAGCACAGAGGCCCTGCAAAGGCACCGCAAAAATTTAGAGGATCAAGCAATTGCCAAGCATGTAAAGTTCAACAAGGGAAAGTGTTGGATCCTGCTCCTGGGATGGGGTAACCCTGGAAGTATGGACAGACTGGGGAATGAGATGCTTTAAAAGAGTGCCACAAAAAGGGATTTGTAGGTCATGGTAAATGGCAAGCTGAATATGAGTGAGCATGAACTTAGTTACACAAAAGTATAAAAATTAATTACTGGCTCAAATTAAACCTCTATTCAACTTAATAGGTATATCTATTAAGTATAGTAAGTATGTCTCAACATATACTTCAGTAAATAACTAAAATGTAGGAAAGAACCTAAGAATAGAATACAATCAGAGCACACCTTCCTCTGGTTTGGTAGAACCAGAGATTGCACCTAGATCATGCTATCAGTAAAAGCTTTCTATCCAGTCTCTTAAAAGAATTTTGATGCCTTTTCCCAGAGTGTCCTTCTGGAGAAATAGTCTGCTTAGGCCTTGGATGGACTTTTTCCTTTCTGGGTAAAATCTGGGTAGTTTGTCAGACCACAAAATGTGAATGGAGTAAAATCCAGGTTGGTGGCCAGCAGTCAGTGTTCCCCAGTCAGTCCTGTTTAACATGTTTTTCAATGACCTGGAAGAGGTCATTGCAGGTCAATTTTCACGTGACCCCAAATCAGGCATGAGTGTTGATCTGCTGGAGGGTAAGAAAGCTCTACAGAGGGATCTGGACAGGCTGGATTGATGCACCAAGGACAACAGAATGAAGTTGAATGAGGCCAAGTGCTGGATCCTGCACTTGGATCACAACAACCCTATGCAGTGCTACAGACTGGGAGACGAATGAAAATCCTCCCAGCAGAAAAGGACCTGGTGGTGCTTGTCAACAGCAGCTGAACATGAGCTAGCATGTGCCCAGGTGGCCAAGAAGGCCTAAGACATCCTAGCCTGTACCAGAAACTGTATGGCAGAGAACTAATTTCTTGGTTTTACATTTGCTTCCCACTCATTTCACCAGACAGCCCACAGATTTTATAGGCAACTGTCATATTTCCCCTCACTTACATCTTTACCAATCTGGGCTGAATAACTTTACACCTGCACCATTTCTGACATTTCTGACATTCTCAGATCCTATATTTAATTTGTCTTTCCCTTTTGCAGGTTGAAAACTGAACTATACAAAATATTGCATGAGTGAGTGCATTAAGGGTTGATGGACTATTTTGGTTATGTTTTCTGTTGACCAGATCAAGAAAGTATTTTGACCTCAATGCCCCTCTTACAACAGCTGTGTTTTAAGGCAATCAACAGAGGAATCTAATACAACTGGTATCCTGATGGCAGCGCAAATAATTGAACATACATTTGCCAATTTATTTAATGTGTGCTATAAATGAGTTGGATAAAGTCAACCGTTGCTTTCTTACAGTTGTGTGTGGGTATATTAGATAGCTGGTACTCTTTTGCCAGTAAGTATTATGAATAACAGCAGATTCAGTGACAAGTGACAGTGCAGTTATTGAACTTCTAGGAGAAAATGACTGAAATTCTCTTGAACTTGTGTCTTCATTTTTCTGGTGGAAAGGTCTTTATAATTAATATTTTTGTATACTTTGTACTTTTATTCTTTACTTTTAGTCCTTATATACGGTAGATATATCACACAATGTTCTGCATACAGTTAATATTTGTATAATATTATGTATATATATGTATATGTGTATGTTTATACATATAATATATTAACATGATGTTATATGTATTTATACAGATTTTTATATATGTACATCTATACATTTATTTTTTAATAAATCCAGATCTGTCATTTTTCAGAGCTACATTGGCTTTGTTTAATCAAGTGGTCTGTACTAAGCAGCAGTTACTATGGAAACCTGAAAAGATTGGAACTCAAATAAATGTGCTGCCTAACAGTATCATGCTGAAGACTGATATTCACAGTGGCAAACCTGATGTGTAGTGATCAAGAAAAATATCTAAATTAAAGAAAAACCAATCAGGAAAAATAATCTTTTCCTTCTTTCACTCCACCACTAACTCCCTCTCCAAAAATCAGAATGACTAAAAGAATGAATAAAAAGTAGTCTAATAGGGAGGAATAATATTGTACTGTCAGTAAAGAAAAGTGAATTAGTAACAATGTCCCATACTGTATTTTGGCAATAGGTAGGTGTGAGAAAGAAAATATTTAGTGTGGAATATATAGACAGAGTTCTTGGAGAAGAGTTGCTCTGACAGTGTAGTTTGAAGGGAGAAAAACTTGATGTGCCTATATTTTCACTAGCAGAGATACTGAAATTGCTTGTCTTTTATTGCCAGATGTTCACTAATGGCACTTGACTCTATGGCTGTGCTTCAGTTGACATTGAGAATGCAGCTGCTTGATGTCTTCAGTGATTGGCTAAGGCTGAGGTTTAAAGGGGGCTATCTGCCTGAAACACCATCCAGATAGAAAGTAGTGATGGCAGGTTGCAGTGAATGCACAAGGCAATTTGAAGAAGTGACACAGGCTCAGCTGACTGAAAGAGCAGAATGATTTATTACCTGTGTGTGTCATGTAGGACTCTTATTCCTTTCACTACTTTATGTATCTGAACACTCTGTTGCTATATGTGAAAAGGTATACTTTTAAAGCAAAACAAAGTAAAACAAAAGCAACCTGATATTTTTTTTTCCTTTCTCTAGCGTGATTCTGAAGTTCTGAGCTTTCTAAATATTTTATTTTTTATAGAATCATAAGATCAAATTAGTAGGGTTGGAAAAGGCCTCTGAGATCACCAAGTCCAACCTTTGATGAAACACCATCATATAAATTGAACCATAGCTGCAAGTATCATATCCAGTCATTTCTCAAATACTTTAAGAATGGTGTTTCCACCATCTTGTACATCAGGTTCCAAAGCTAAACCACCTTTTCAGTGAAGGAATTCTTCCTGATATTTGACCTGAACCTCCTTTGGTACAGCTTGAGATTATGTCCTCATGTCCTGTTGCTGATTTCCTACATCTTTTCATGTAGATGCAGGAGCAATGTTTCCTCTGAGCTTCCTTTTCTCCAGACTAAATAACCTCAGCTGCCTCAGTTGCTGTACATAAGACTTGTACTCCAGACCATTTACCATCTCCATTGCCCTTCTCTGGAGTCACTTCAGTATATCAATGTCTTTTTGATATTGAAGGACCCAGAACTGAATACAAACACTTCAGGTGTGACCTCACCTGTGCTTGAGTACAGAGGGATAATCACTTCCCTAGTCCTGTTGGCCACACTATTTTTGTTTTTCTTGCTTCCTTAGAATGAACTAATTTTGTCTACTTTATACTATGTGGAACAAACTTTTGTTGAAAAGAAAAAAAAACAAAAAAACAAAAAAAAAAACAAACAAAAAAAAGAGAAACAACTTTAATTTTTCTACTACTAAATGAAAGTTTTGTGACTTCTGCTTTCCTAAGCCATAAGTGTCAAAAACACCCTAGCATGCATAAAAATTTGGGAGAAATTGAACCCACACAAACATTTGAGAGAGATCCCAGGTCATAGTTAGAATTTAATAGAAAGAATGCAATAAATGTAATGATACAGAAAAACTGGCTTACACCCACAAAGTCAGAGTATGACCTAGCTACTGTTGGTCATGGTGGTGGTCACAGTCCAGTTAAGTGGACTGTGCAGTCCTGTTGAACTGATGGTTGAAGCAGTGTCTAAAACAGTGATCCTGTGGAAGGTCTGGTGCTCCTCTGGGTCTGTCCAGAAGTGACAGTGTCCCAAGTCTACAAAGCTCAGGCTTACATGCAGTCAGGTTCAGGTGGTACCTCCCCCAGGGCAGGGAGGTTTCAAGATGAAATGATGTCCTGTGAAACACAGGATATTTTTGGAGTCCTTGATGGTAACTGGAGCTGCCTATTCATTCAGTTCATGATGGCCCATTAACAGAGATGACTCCTAAAGGTGAAGAAACACTATCCCACCTGGTGGGGTTTAACTCTTCTCATTTTACACCCAGCTTGTAGCCTGAGGGCTTGTGTTCTCACTGGGCAGCTACTGGGAATTAGCAGTTTGTCATTACTGAGAGGGCAGTAGAATAGCAGTCACATAGTGCTGAACTTCTGCAACCAGGACAACTTCAAAAAGAGACTTAACCCTTAGAATACAAGATGCTGTTTCAGAGTTGTTCTATTTATAACTTGATAGAGATCTTCAGCATTCTTTGGCACTCGAATTCTTTTTTTTTGACATTCTTATTGCTTTTCAATGACATATTCTTTTTACCTTGGACTGATGGATTTCTGCCAGGGGCATTGTTTTCATCATTTAGGATCAAGACATTAACTGATAATTGTTTTATTCTGATACTTAACCAGAAAATCTCTCTCTCTTTGTCTTCTCTTTTTTATTATGGAAAAATCTTTCCAGTTGAGGAGGTAAAAGCTTTTCCAAAGGCAAAAAACACCCATTCAGAAAAGCAAATAAAAAAAGAAAATTTTATAACTTATGATATTGACAACAAGTAATAAATTTTTTAAAGATAACCCCAGGAAGGCATGACTGGTTTTGTGGATAATAGAGTGAGGAATGTTAGAAAGAGGAAATCTACCCACTGATCTTAATATAGCATTTTAAATCTAAAAAGGTGACTCCTTAAAGACTGTCTTCTTTGACAGATAAGGGATATATTTCAGGAAAATTTCACTTCTCAGTTTTGTATGAATTAAATTTACATTCAAATTAATCTGCTTGGGTACTGTATCAATTATCCATACAGATTTTTTATAACTTTGACATAAGAAACAATCCTCCTTGTAATTTATCATTGTTGAGACAAAATCTGGAGCTTTGTTTTCCTTCTGTTTTAAACTTGAACACTGAAGATGTAATACCTTAGGTCATTTTGCCCTATATTTTACTTCCTTCATCTTTTAAATGACCATTTTAATTTCACCAAACAAGCTACTTTTTAAGATGGTAATAATAAAAGTCGTATCAGAAACTGATTTATATACACTGTAGGCCTCATACAGTATATTTAATATGTTCATTATTCTTTCTTACTATGATAAAACACAGTTTTATTAAAATAACTTAAATAAAAGCATATGTTTTATTGTATCTTGTAATCCACCTTCAATGATTCACCATCCCTTCACTATTAAAATTCCTATCATCCTGTCTATTATAAGTAGCAAGCAGAAGGGAAAACACATGAGTTTGAAAAGAAAAAACAAATATATACTTCTTAGAAAATTAATCTATTAGCATATCACATGATATTTTCATTTATATACTTGGTTCGTGACAACATAAGACAAATTATTGAAAAAACAAGAGCAAGATATGTTCCCATTGCTTTCATTTTCTGAATTCAGCTAAATATGCCTGCTTTTCTGTTTCTACATGTTCTGACCCACTGTCTTGGTTGTAAAGTATGCATGTATCATAGCAGGAAAAAACACTGCACCAGCCCACAAAGTCTCAATAAATTTGGAAAAGAAATATGCAAAAGTTGTAAGTAGTAAAACACAGTGTAACAACGGGAGTCAGGTCTGGTTCCCTGCATCACATCCAGCCAGGAGCAGTAGGGGATGTTACCAGCATACCCACACACACACACACAAAGGATGGGAAAGAGGGAGGCCCCAGAGGGGTTGGTGAGAGACTCCATAGTTTATTAGCGCCTTCAATAGGTGTGTTAGTTTGACCAGCCCATGGAAATGAGCTGGCTGGTTTTGAGACTGACATTTTACTGGACCAATGGGAAAGCATTTTGTTTCTGGTTGTTATGACATTTAAAAGGAAGGAAGCCTGGGAAGTTTCCTTTTTGTTCCAGCTCTCGGAGAGAGAACACCTTCCCCCCTGGGCCCTGGGCAGAGTGGGGGGAGAGGGGGGAAGGGCACACAGGCCAGGTAGGGCTCAGCTGCTTCTGAGAACATCTGCTGGCACAGAGTTGTGCTCTGCTGCTGCCCAGGCTGGGCTCTGCCTGTTTAACTGTGGGCAGAGAGGGGAAGAGTCCGTGCTGCAGGCCAGGCCACCCTGATAAAACCGAGGGGTGGAAAAGGGGATCTGAGGATCTGCCCAACTTTTTCCTGGCTGCCTTTGGCACTGGCCTTCTGAGATCTGCCTCCCCTTCAGCACGGCTTTGAGAGAGACCACATGAAGGCATCAAGGTCAGTCAAGAAGGAGTGAAGGTCCAGATGGAAGGACTATAGGCAGCTGCTTTCAGACTGAAAAGACTCTTATAAGCTATGGTGATTGACCATGATATATTGAGATATTTCCTTTAAACTATAGAATAGTATGGGGAAGATGGAGAGTTCAAATTATAGACCTGAGCAAAGGAATGAAATGTTGACAAAGCTGTGATTTCATGAGAAATTGAACAGAGAGATGAAGTGATAAAGATTCTTTGCCCTGAAAGAAGGGAATCTCTGCTCTCTGAGATAGAGGTGATCTCAAAGACAGATAAAGAGAATCTTTTCTTTGAACAGTTAATCTTCAAAATAAACCCCATATATCGATGTGGCCCAGAGGCACAATTGAACTTTGGAGGAGATTCATGAATGCAGATCTTCCAGGTGGCTGCTGTTCATGAAGATTGGAACCACAAGAGAACTGTTTTCTTGTGGGGGAATTGACCATAGCAAACGAGAGGTGCTTCCCTCCCTAAGTGAACTGAAGAAGACTGGTTTAGAGGTGGAAAACTGACTGAGACTTCTGAGTGTTGTTCTCTTTATTGTTGGTTAGGAGAAAGAAGGTGTGGGGAAGGAGGAGTGTTTTGAAGGTTTTATTCTGATTCTTGGGGTTTTTTTCCCTTTTAGTGTTAGTTAATAAAGTCTTATTACTTTTAAGCTTAAGCCTGCTTTGCTCTTAATTGGGAAATTTCAAATTGGCAAACCCAAACCAAAACAATAGGACTAGTGGAGACACAGACAGACCCTCCTGGCTGTGGTTGTGCCCACATACACAAAGACACCAGGACTGGTTAGGCCACCAGTGAAAGCATGGCTCTGGAAGCTTAGGATATTTCATGGAGGAAGAGAAAATTAAATATTACTTCTAGAACAGTTCATGAGCAAAAAAAAATAATCATTTAGAGATGAAACTTTTTTAGAACAGACAGAGGTTCCACAAGCCAGGAAATTCTCCTTTTACTTGAAGTTGATGGATCTGGTTCTAATGTATGCAGCCAAAAAGAACATTTTACTTTTCACATAGTTAAGCAAAATAGCAGAGTAACAACTATGAAGAGATTGATATGCTTCACATGTATGTTTAACATGTATTAACAAGGTGTTTTCAACATTATTTTTGTGTATAGAATTATTTTTATTTTGAAGATAAGAATGCAGCAATGCATAAAGGTTAGGGCAAACTTTTCAAGTTTACAGGATTGCTATTCTCTGGGCTATTGAGGATCACATGATCACTGACAGAACTAGAGTGATGCCTGAGTTTCCTAAATTCCAGTGGAGCCCTCCAGTCAATGGTTCATAATTTGTTTTTTGGGTTTTGGTTTTGTTTTGGTTTTGTATTATATAGATAATCATGTAAGCTAGTTTGGCATTTCTTAAAATCCTCTTTCATTTTTTTCTTCTCTCAAATGGACATAAAAACTTTTAAAAGCATGAAGTGGTTATGCACATGCATATATCTTTTTGTGTATATATATATATATTTATATATATATACACAAAAATGAACTTGAGTACATACATTTAAAGTTGTTCTTATATTATCAGAAAAGCAAGTTGAAATAAGCTTTCATTGCAAGCAATATTTAAGTACTATAAAGATGGGTCTTGCTTCATACTGAGAAGATAAATTTCTTGGATTTAATGTGACTAGCAGTATGAGCACAAAACATATATGCATTTAGATTTAGATATTGTCACGCTCAGTATGAAAACTGGTCATTCATGTAGAACTGCAAAATAGTAGGGATGACAAGCTAATTTAAATAGGTTTTTAAATTTAACAGCAAACGCAATTGTGGTGCTGAATATAATGCAACAAGTGAGCACAGAATAAGCATCATTGGCATCTAAATGCTAAAATAATTGAGATCTCAGAGATCATGTTCAAATGGGAAGGAAGGAATATAATAAGATGAAATATAGTTCAATTTTTTAAATCTTTCTCAAGAATGTAAAAGGATAGTGAAGAAGAAATGTGTACAAAAATAGCTCAAACGAAATATGACATGAATATTTTCTTAAATATGACAGGATAATGGAGTTAGAATACCATCACCCTAGATTCACTGTCAACTAGAGCTCAGTGTAACTTACAAAATTTCACTTTGCTGTAACTTTAGGGAATAAATTTCCCTGATCTTGTAAGAACACAGAGAACTTTGCAGACAACATAGTAAAAAAATACCTCTTTAACTGTAAACATATGAAAATAGAGATAGGGACAAATTAAACTGAATTTTGGCTTCTTTATTATTTATGAGGGGCTAGATTTTTGAAAGAAAACAGTATTTACTGTGATTTTTTAATTTTCATGATAGTTGGACATATTGTTGTCCAACTGCATTTAACCTTCTAAGATAATTGAAAGGTAATTTTTCAGTTTTGATAATTTAATGCTGCATTTTCAAATTTCTGAATTGCCTGTTAATACCACAGTGAACCAGTTCACATATGGGCAGGCAATCATATCTGAAAATAGCACCAGTAAAGAAGAGGACCCCACTAGAACTCATTTCTGATGATGATATCATAAACAGTCTTGTATCCCAGATTCTCTGACTCTTGGGCTTGCTAAGTTGGTGTACAGGGAAATGATAAGCTTGTAAAAGTACTGTTGTTTTCTCATAGATCTTTGGAGGAAGACTAGCCCCTGTATTTGAGATTAGTCCCTGCCTCAGGGTACAGACTTATAAAAACTACCATGGGTCTCCATGGTCCATAGCACCATTTATATCTCAGAACTGTAAGAGAAATTTATTATTTTCATTTTCCTTCTGTGTATCAACAGTTACAATGGTATCAAATACAATAGCACAGATATATCAGGCCTATATATACAAAACAAAACATTTTCACTCAGTATGTACAATAGCAGCAAGCCCACATAGACATAGGTTCAGAAAAAGGCTTTTCTTGGTGTGTTCATTCTTGTCATGATTGTACTGAATATCTAGGCATGGTATGAAGTGACAAGTTCCTGAAAAATTCTGCTGACTTGTTATAGAACTTAATGTTCCAACAAGGTACAGATGAGGGAGTAGGGGATTAGGGAGGCAGTACTGATTGAGACAATAGGAGAAATGTCAAAGTGCAAAAGGAGAGTCACAAGGTAACACTGAGATGCAGGTATATGGAAAAGGCAATACTTCTAATTCAGAGATGGTGTCTTCAGGACTGAAAAGAAGAAAAATTGCCTTCGAAATTATCTTGATATTATATTCGACATTAATAAGCTACCCAGCCTGTGCTTTCCTTCTGATTGTAGTAAAAACAGTTCATGCAATATGTCTTTGTTAAAATAAAATATTCAAGGGCCTCTCTCTTGCCTTGAGATGACCTGGCATGGCATGGCTTGTGTGCACACAGCTGAACACTCCATTGTGCAGAACAGGGAGTCTGCATCCACATACACAATTGCAGTTGGTCCCTGGCACATGTTTTGTCCTGTGACGTGCTTGGAAAATTAGCTGATCCAATCCAAAAAAACCCCAAGTGTTAACAATTTTACAGTATAAATGGTCATAGGTCACCGCTCAGATGTGTATATGATTACAAGTACTACAGCCACAGCAAGATAAATAGAATATAGTTTAGGATTAGTCTTCAGTAGGGATTTGATCAAACACATTTAGACATTAAAATTGATCTAAAATGAATGCAAAATTCAAGCAAACATGGCTTAATGAACTAGTCACCCAATTTCTTTAAGAGGAATGTTTTATTCATTTCTGGTAGTTATCAAAACCAATGCAATTTTCAGCTATCTTCAGTGCCTGCTAGGAAATACCGTATTAATTTATAGTGATGTACTGTTGTCTATTTTGTAAATAAAACATACAACTCTCATGACGTTCAGGCAAATTCCAATCTTTCTCTCTGACCAAAGAGAACTATGGCTCACTCTGTAGTAACAAATGAGTTTTCCAACAATTTTTTAAAATTAGTTTTCTTCCTGTACTCAGCACTGGTGGGGCAAACTTGAGTGCTGTGTTCAGTTTTGGGCTCCTCACTGAAAAAAGAATATTGAGGTGCTGGAGCATGTCTGGAGAAGGGCAACAAAGCTCATGAAGGGTCTAGAAAACATTTCTTGCAACAAATGGCTGAGGGAGCTGGGGTTGTTGAACCTGGAGAAAAGGATGTTCAGCAGGGACCTCATTGTTATCTAAAATCACCTGAAAGAATGCTGTAGCAAGGTGGGGTTGATCTCTTCTAAGGTGCCTGTAGTGAAAGGACAAGAGGAAATGGCCTTAAAATGAGCTGAGGGAGATTTGGATTAGATATTAGATTTAAAATTTTTACTTTTAGTGTATTCAGGCATTGGAATAGGTCGCTCAGGGTAATGGTGGATTCACCATCCCTGGAGGTATTTAGGAGGCNCATAAAAACTTTTAAAAGCATGAAGTGGTTATGCACATGCATATATCTTTTTGTGTATATATATATATATTTATATATATATACACAAAAATGAACTTGAGTACATACATTTAAAGTTGTTCTTATATTATCAGAAAAGCAAGTTGAAATAAGCTTTCATTGCAAGCAATATTTAAGTACTATAAAGATGGGTCTTGCTTCATACTGAGAAGATAAATTTCTTGGATTTAATGTGACTAGCAGTATGAGCACAAAACATATATGCATTTAGATTTAGATATTGTCACGCTCAGTATGAAAACTGGTCATTCATGTAGAACTGCAAAATAGTAGGGATGACAAGCTAATTTAAATAGGTTTTTAAATTTAACAGCAAACGCAATTGTGGTGCTGAATATAATGCAACAAGTGAGCACAGAATAAGCATCATTGGCATCTAAATGCTAAAATAATTGAGATCTCAGAGATCATGTTCAAATGGGAAGGAAGGAATATAATAAGATGAAATATAGTTCAATTTTTTAAATCTTTCTCAAGAATGTAAAAGGATAGTGAAGAAGAAATGTGTACAAAAATAGCTCAAACGAAATATGACATGAATATTTTCTTAAATATGACAGGATAATGGAGTTAGAATACCATCACCCTAGATTCACTGTCAACTAGAGCTCAGTGTAACTTACAAAATTTCACTTTGCTGTAACTTTAGGGAATAAATTTCCCTGATCTTGTAAGAACACAGAGAACTTTGCAGACAACATAGTAAAAAAATACCTCTTTAACTGTAAACATATGAAAATAGAGATAGGGACAAATTAAACTGAATTTTGGCTTCTTTATTATTTATGAGGGGCTAGATTTTTGAAAGAAAACAGTATTTACTGTGATTTTTTAATTTTCATGATAGTTGGACATATTGTTGTCCAACTGCATTTAACCTTCTAAGATAATTGAAAGGTAATTTTTCAGTTTTGATAATTTAATGCTGCATTTTCAAATTTCTGAATTGCCTGTTAATACCACAGTGAACCAGTTCACATATGGGCAGGCAATCATATCTGAAAATAGCACCAGTAAAGAAGAGGACCCCACTAGAACTCATTTCTGATGATGATATCATAAACAGTCTTGTATCCCAGATTCTCTGACTCTTGGGCTTGCTAAGTTGGTGTACAGGGAAATGATAAGCTTGTAAAAGTACTGTTGTTTTCTCATAGATCTTTGGAGGAAGACTAGCCCCTGTATTTGAGATTAGTCCCTGCCTCAGGGTACAGACTTATAAAAACTACCATGGGTCTCCATGGTCCATAGCACCATTTATATCTCAGAACTGTAAGAGAAATTTATTATTTTCATTTTCCTTCTGTGTATCAACAGTTACAATGGTATCAAATACAATAGCACAGATATATCAGGCCTATATATACAAAACAAAACATTTTCACTCAGTATGTACAATAGCAGCAAGCCCACATAGACATAGGTTCAGAAAAAGGCTTTTCTTGGTGTGTTCATTCTTGTCATGATTGTACTGAATATCTAGGCATGGTATGAAGTGACAAGTTCCTGAAAAATTCTGCTGACTTGTTATAGAACTTAATGTTCCAACAAGGTACAGATGAGGGAGTAGGGGATTAGGGAGGCAGTACTGATTGAGACAATAGGAGAAATGTCAAAGTGCAAAAGGAGAGTCACAAGGTAACACTGAGATGCAGGTATATGGAAAAGGCAATACTTCTAATTCAGAGATGGTGTCTTCAGGACTGAAAAGAAGAAAAATTGCCTTCGAAATTATCTTGATATTATATTCGACATTAATAAGCTACCCAGCCTGTGCTTTCCTTCTGATTGTAGTAAAAACAGTTCATGCAATATGTCTTTGTTAAAATAAAATATTCAAGGGCCTCTCTCTTGCCTTGAGATGACCTGGCATGGCATGGCTTGTGTGCACACAGCTGAACACTCCATTGTGCAGAACAGGGAGTCTGCATCCACATACACAATTGCAGTTGGTCCCTGGCACATGTTTTGTCCTGTGACGTGCTTGGAAAATTAGCTGATCCAATCCAAAAAAACCCCAAGTGTTAACAATTTTACAGTATAAATGGTCATAGGTCACCGCTCAGATGTGTATATGATTACAAGTACTACAGCCACAGCAAGATAAATAGAATATAGTTTAGGATTAGTCTTCAGTAGGGATTTGATCAAACACATTTAGACATTAAAATTGATCTAAAATGAATGCAAAATTCAAGCAAACATGGCTTAATGAACTAGTCACCCAATTTCTTTAAGAGGAATGTTTTATTCATTTCTGGTAGTTATCAAAACCAATGCAATTTTCAGCTATCTTCAGTGCCTGCTAGGAAATACCGTATTAATTTATAGTGATGTACTGTTGTCTATTTTGTAAATAAAACATACAACTCTCATGACGTTCAGGCAAATTCCAATCTTTCTCTCTGACCAAAGAGAACTATGGCTCACTCTGTAGTAACAAATGAGTTTTCCAACAATTTTTTAAAATTAGTTTTCTTCCTGTACTCAGCACTGGTGGGGCAAACTTGAGTGCTGTGTTCAGTTTTGGGCTCCTCACTGAAAAAAGAATATTGAGGTGCTGGAGCATGTCTGGAGAAGGGCAACAAAGCTCATGAAGGGTCTAGAAAACATTTCTTGCAACAAATGGCTGAGGGAGCTGGGGTTGTTGAACCTGGAGAAAAGGATGTTCAGCAGGGACCTCATTGTTATCTAAAATCACCTGAAAGAATGCTGTAGCAAGGTGGGGTTGATCTCTTCTAAGGTGCCTGTAGTGAAAGGACAAGAGGAAATGGCCTTAAAATGAGCTGAGGGAGATTTGGATTAGATATTAGATTTAAAATTTTTACTTTTAGTGTATTCAGGCATTGGAATAGGTCGCTCAGGGTAATGGTGGATTCACCATCCCTGGAGGTATTTAGGAGGCATCTATATCTGGTTTAGTGGTTTGAGGGTTACAGTGGTGGTCTTGATGCTTGGACAATGATCTTAAAGGTCTCTTCCAACCTTGATGATTCTATTATTTCAGTACAATATTCCATAATTCCAGCCCAACTTAACAAATCAGTTTTTCAGGCATTATAAAAGTCTAGGGCAGGATTTCACTTGCTTATTTTCTCTTTCAGGCCTTTGATGTGACTGTTAACACTCAGAAAAGGCTCATTCATCAACAGACATACTCCTGAATTAGCACTACACAGTCCAGAATCACTCAGTGCAGTGGAAATACTCTGATTTTTTACTTAATTTCTAACAGGTGTCATCTGCAGCAAATCTGACCAGTTCCATGTATTCCCAGTGAGGGCAATTAAGCAATTCACCATCGAGGTTTGACTTCTTTGGAACTGGATTCAGAGGGAAAAGGCTAAGCTCCCAAATTTACTTGAAAGAGTTTTGTGGCATATGGAACATGAATTTGTTATATTTGGCTGTTTGCTGCTTAGCAGCTGCAGCTGTTTGCTATGGTGTTCATTATTGTCAGTTCTGATTTCTCTTTTCATGTTTGTCACATTGTCTATGAGTGCCCACCAAATCTGGCCTGGAAGAGAACATATTAGTATTCTGGTAGTCCAAGCTATTCAGGTGATGAATACTAAAATACTGATTCTGTAGATCTCACAGCCTTTTCCAGTGTGACCCTCCAGACTACAAGATTGAAAGCACAGCATGATTTAGAACAGGGCACTTTTTTATACAAGTATTGTACAAATGATGAAGAGCATGGATTGTAACCATGCCTTAGGTGATGCAGTATCTTCTTTCACATTGTTACTGCTTGCTGTAAATATCAGTAATAGACTATTTGCTGTTACCATCTAAAATTACACTGCATCGTTTTTATAAATGAGAAAATCTAATAACTCTAGGTTACAAAATCTGACTTGGATCTGAAACACTAAAGCAGCTTCCATAAGCACCATATTATAATAATATATAGACAAGATGCAGGCTTTATATATGATAGTAGTGTACTAAAGGAAAAGCATTCACAATAGTGTGTCCCTGGGGGAGTCATTATCAGGTATCAAAAAATAACAGTAATAATACCAAAACTGCAGTTTCTGCTCTTTAAAACTTCTTGGAAAATGAAGTAAATGTTTAAAGTGAAAGATTCCTTTGCAGGCATGAAAGATAAGAGCATAACTTGACAAGTAATTTTTGTTCAAGGGTTATGAAGACATATGGTGTTTGTCCATATCCAAGAAAAGTTAGTGTAATGACAGGTTCAGGTGAAAGTCATGGTGTAAATCGACGAGAATACCCCAAAACTGTCCAAATAATTTATATTTTGCTGACGGTTGAGCACTGCTTTCCACTCTAAACAGCTCAAGAGGATGTAAAAAGTGAGACTAAAGACCTTTAACTTGTTGATCATGTTGAAAACAAAGAAGAACTGTGACAGTGGCTGTGCACTTAGTATGGGAGGAGATTTCCAGGAACAAATATGAGATGATGGGCCACTCTATAACAGCAGAGATTTCTAAACTTAACATTTCATTACAAATATGAGCATACATATGTTTAAAAACAACTCCAAATTCCAGTTAAGGAGGACTTGCTATAATACATATGAAAAAAATGCTACTTGACATAATTTAAAGAAAACTCTAAATGTTAACAGGTGGGAGTTTGATTTGTCTGCAGAACTTTTTATAATGGAATGTCTTAACTCTAGAAGTTATAAGAACATCTATATGTCCAACCTATATCAGGAAAAAAAAAAAAAAAGAGTATATTTTGAATGTATCTTGCTACCAAAAGTGGCCAATAAAAGGCACTTATTGATGTTAAGTATTTCACAAGCAATATGCAGAAGATTTCTGTTTCACTCATCTTGTGTCATCTCATGTGGTTTTTTTACTATCCACTAAACCTTCAGTTAAGGAACTCCACAGTCCCTTGATAGAGTCAAAATCTCTCTTTGACTCTTTTGGATCTTGATTCATACTAACTCTTAGGAGGAAAGGGTTAAAAATAGATGATTTGGAGAGGAGTATGATAGATTCACTCAAAGTGACCTTGCAGCTGGGAGGCCTAAGAATATCCATGTGGGCAACCTCAAATATTTACTGCTGATTGTCCTCTGTCTTTCTGGAGAAGTGGAATTTCTGTAGAAGATAACAGAATGCTGCCAAAGACATAAAAGGCATTCTTCACATAGGGAGTGAGAGAGATAAGGAACTCGGAGGTTACAGAAAGCACAGCACTGTGAAGTATTGCACATGTGCCAGGCGCATTGAGATTTGAGATCAGACCTGGAACGGCCCACATGCTTTATGCCTCTGCTAAGATGGAATAAGCTTAGCAATGTGTCCCCACTTCTTTTTGAAATCCTCCAGCCGGGGAGGTGATGGAATAATTTTATTCTTCTTTTGCTATGGGTTGTGGTTGCCTTGGTAACTTGTTCACACACTTTGTCTGAGGCCGGATAGGTCTCATATGACAAGAATGAGCAAACAGTCCTAAACCACTCTCTTTATTTCACTCATGATTTGATACACTTTCATATTTTCACTAGCATATCATAAATATACTTTCTATCACATTTCCACAAAATATATCCCTTTTGCTAGTTTCAAAGAAAGACCAGTACCCTTTGCGGTAATAATGTTTGAAGGAAAAATTCCATGCCTTTGATTCTCTCCGTTACCTGGCCATGAATCTGTTTGGATTCTTTCCTCATTCAACCACATATTTTGCTATTTAGTAACAGAGTTCTTAGAATAGCACTGTGTGTCAAAAATCCTTATCTCAGTGAAAGTGAAATTCTCAGTACAGTTCCTTCAATAAAGCTCTTTGCCTAAATGAATGAGGCAGATTTAGACTTGGAAATGTTTGGATAAGTAAATTAGTTTCTATTTAGTTAAGGAAAAGACATGGAAAATGGAACCTTTTTCTTTTTTTTTTGGTGCATTAGGAATGTCTGCTTCATTCTGTTGTATAAAAAGAGGCATAAAAAGTCTAAGAAAAAATAGTTGATCTTATTTAAAGATAAAGAAAATGTGTTTCTTTGATTTATGATTTTTAGGCCAAATAATTTATAAAATTTAATTTAAATTTTAAATTATAAAATTTAATTTTATAATTTTATCATATTTAATTTATAATTTACAAGTTTAAAAATTAATAATCTTTCTGTCATAGTACTAATTTTGATCCAGTGCACACTGGATCAAATGTGACATTAAATACAAATCACATATGATTTAAAATATGGAATTAAGCATTTTCTATTTAGAATTTAAAGTCAAATAATACTAGAGTTCATGCTCAGGTGAGTACTAGGGGTACTTCCTTTTTTAGCATAACTAGAATTTTCCTTCTCACTACCTTTTTTTAAGGAACATCCCATATTTCATCCATGATTTTACAAGAGTAAGGGAAAAGTTGAAGCTGATAGCATGAACACAAAGATTATTCTAGGCAATGAAATCTTGCTGAAGAAAAATAACCTTTGGTTGTGACCTTAGCTTTCTGAGGAGCAAATTTCTTATTTCCTATTCTAGGTGAGAAAACAAGTGTTGTGGTCAATTCAAACTGGTTCATCACTTTGATTCACTATAGAATGAATAATTTTATCAAAATGGAGAAAATGGTGTAGAGATACTAATGGCACTTAAGGTACCCAAAATGAGTTAAGAACAACCTACTGTAAGTCAGCTTTCTAGATGAAAGAAATACATGCAAAACAACAGGCCTAGGAACTCACCACAAGGGTTCATGAGGCTTGAAAATACTTTATAGGGCTTGGAAATATTCTGTAGATAAGAAATTTGGAAACATAAAAAAACCCAAAAAACTAGACTGCAGTGGAATCATCAAATGACTGTGAATGCATTATCCATAGTTATTCACACAGATCATTTGATTGTAACAGTAGTTCTAGTAACAAACCCAGGAAACAGAATTTAATCTCAGCTGAAGTAAAACCTCTTGGTAACACTAAATCTTAATGTGTCACTAACAGCTTCTCACCTCTTATAACTGGAGAGACAAGTCTCAGCTGAAAAAAGACATATTTTTCTCTATGCCACTAATACATGAAAGCAGAATTTCCAAAATGTTTCAAACTCACTTATTTTTGCTTAGTCATAGAAGAACAATCCATTGTCCACCTGTTTGCTTTCAAAAAAATTGTAGAGATATCCAAGAAATTTAAAATATTTCACAAACAAATTATATGAAATTTATTTCTTATATCAGTTTCAGAAAATAATGTTGTGCTTAGTAATGATTTTTCTCTAGCTAATTTAGCAATTTTCGTAATCTGTATCATAGAGTAAATTTCACTGTTGATGTTCAAGACCTTTTCTTGGAGACTAGGTAAAAAATTTTAGAAATCATCAACCTCATCTTCTAAAAGGGTTTATATTTACGTGTTTTTTCACTTTTACATCATTTAATATAAAGCAGTACTAAAGGATATTCCTGTTAAAATAGCTGAAATTGTGGTTTTCAGCAGTAAGGCATTGTTTCTGAATATCAGATGAGGAATATAAAACTAAATTTTTGTATTTCTTTGACAATATCGAATGGTGGCAACAAGACTGAATGTTGCAAATATTGCAAATATTTTTAAAGTATTTTTCAGTAGACTCAAAATGGCTTTTTTCTGGTTTTATATTTTTAAATTTTTATATATAGAATTAAAAGTTGAATAGAGAAGATTCAAAGAATTTCATATGTATTGGACTATATAAAATAATTTCCCTAAAGAGTATAATGGAATAATGAATTGTTCAAATGTTCTAGTAAGAAAAATACTTCTTCTCTTCAATATATCTTAAGAAAGAAGAAAAAAAAATTTAAGTAATCTCAATAAGTATTATGATTTAGTTTTCAAAAAGTGTATCTCATTTTAATTTCAGTAAACAAAAATTATAACAACAAATTCATCTGCTTTGAAGAAAACATTGGTTTAAATACCCTGATATTAATAATCTAAAATAAATACTCAATTATTAGGTGAAATTTATTACTTCTGGTGTAGTAGTGGAAGAGTATTTTCACTGAAAGATTAAGATACTTGCTAATTATTAATTGTGCTAAGTGCAAGCAGACATCAATCTGGAGTCACATGAATGGCCAAAAAAATACTGCTATTTAATTCAATTAAAAAGCACAATAAATAGACTTTAAAACAACTTATTTATTTATATATATGGATATAATTTTAGCATCAGAAATACATAGGAAACAAATAGTACATGATACAGAGCAGAGAGATATCTTCTTAAAATGCACTTAAATTGCAGAATTTTCCTTATTTTCCTGGTTTTATTTTAGGCAACCTTGTCTTTAGCTAAGGGAAGTCAATGCAAGGGATATATACATATACATAAGTACTAAAATCCTCTAAAACAGGAGATAAAACTAATGTTATGGACTGAAAAACTGATTGAAAAATGTAGATATGCCATTTTTAAGGACACATCATGCTTCTGATTCAAAGAGCAGTGGGTTCACTACAGAAGCTGTCCATCAGTACAGCACTTTCTGTTGTGTACTGTGTGGAAGTCAAAGAACTGACAGACAAGTGAGAATATGGTAACTTCTCTTTACTAAGGTAGAATTCCTTTAAGCTCTTTGCTAGCATTATTTTCAGTGACTAACAAAGTTCAAGGTTAAACTGTAATAACAGTAACCAGAATAATAAAACCATAAGTAGTGCTATAGAACTGATATAAATGTAAATGAGTGTTTCAGATATTCCATAAGAAAAAGATAGTGTTTTGTTCATTAGTACTACAGTGTTTGCTGCAGACAGCCGTAGCACTGTTCTTAGCTTATTTCTGCTGAGTAAAACTGTGTCTGTGTGGTAATAATTTCAGGCTAACTAGTTATAGATGAACCTACCAAAGTCACAAATGTTCAGTTAGATCTCTCTCAGCTTACAGTCATCTAGGGAAATAACTCAGCATGCCAAGCATCCTGAATTTAATGCTATGCTACTGTTAAACTACCTCTGTTACTCAATCCAAAGAGATCAGAGGCACTCTATTAACTTGAAAGAAGAGGAGAGCTATACAGTAAAATTTAAAGTCTGTACCTGTAAGAAAACATAAAAATAAAATTAATGAATTTAAAAAATCCCCAGCAACTTTTTGCAGAATCACAGAACTGCTCATGTTGGAAGAATCCTTCAGATGTCCTCCCATCCGAAGGACTTAATTAAACAGGGTCACCTAGAGTAGATTGTTGAGAATTGTATCCAGTCATGTTTTGAAACTCTTTAAAACTCTCTGGGCAGTCTGATTTTACTGTTATTTTTTGTTTTCAGGTGGAACGTCATGTTTTATTTTGTATTCATTGCCTCTTGTCCCATCAGTGGGGACTACTGAGAGGAATTTGGCTCCTCTCACCAGGTGTATATAAAAATTGATAGAGTCCCCCAAGGCCTTTTCTCCAAGCTAAACAGCCCCAGCTCTCTAGCCTCTCATATGATGAATGTCCTAGTCCCTTCATCATCTTTGTGGTCCTCTGCTGGATTTGTTTCATTATGTCCGTATCTTTTTCATACTTTCCTATTCTCTTATATCTTAGTTTCATTCCTGTAGCAAAACCTTGCTGCCTGGTTCTCCTAAAGAATCCTTCTAGGAAAGATTGGTTTCTAACTCTAGGCTGCAGACACAGTGGAAAATGCTATTGTCTGAATAACCATGGCCAAAACTTTGCTGGGTCCTCTGAGATCAGTGATTAAGTTTCCTGAACCCTACAGGGACACTCAGAGGAGACAGCCATTGCAGACAGTTAAATGAATTCTCTGAGTTGTTAATTGTAAAGAAACCATTGAGGTTATCAAACATGATATTTTTGGGAGGTAATGGGGAGGTTAGGGTGCGACTCAACTGAGGATCTATCTGAAATAAGAGTTTTTGTGGAAGTGTTGTAGAAAAACCCCAAAGAAACAGTAAGAATTCATTTGGCCTGAAGATAGTTTTAAACTTCTCATTTAAAATTCCATTTATGTCTGAAAAATGGAGGATGGCAAGTGTGACACAAATCTTAAGAAAAGCCTGAGGTGTATAGCAAAGTAACTAGAAGCTTCTAAAGATTAGTGGACACATGGGAAATTTTGATTTGTGTTTGGGACAGACCAACATTGCTTCTGTGAACTTCTTCAGAAAATCCTTGAAGGTCTTTGAAGTGTTCAATAAATACCTGGATATGAATGATATAGCTAGTAATAGTCTCTCACCAAATGCCTTGAAAAAATTAAACATCCACAGTAAAGGAGAAAGGTTGATATAGGGCAGCTTCTGCCTTCACTGGAATGCTTATGACACAACTGGGTTTTTTCTACCTTCTTTAGTTAAAAGGAACTATCCCTCCACACGTCTTTTGTCCATATTTCAGAGGTACTGAAGTTTTTTATAATTTAAAAAGGAATTTCAAAAGTGTTGTGATTTCAATTCAAAACCGGGCAGAAAAAACAATTTTTGTTTTGGTTTGATTTTGCCAATTTCAAAGTTTCTAATTAAAAGCAAAGTAGGCTTAAGCTTAAAAGTAATAAGACTTTATTAACTAACACTAAAAGAAAGAAAAACAACAAGAATGAGGATGGAACCTTCAAAACACTTTCTCTCCCTACAACCCTATTTTTTTTTTCTTAACTAAAAATGTAAAGATAACAACAATTAGAAATCTCAGTTAGTTTTTCACTTCTAAAAATAGTCTTTCTTTAGTTCATTTAGAGAGAAAAGTATTCTTTGCTAATGCTATGGAAATCTCCCTGTTATGGTGTCAGTGTCTGTCCGTGGCTAGCCCTGGCACCATGGCAGCAGAGTCAGCTCCGAAGCAAAGCGATCTTTGCCGACCCTGTGGGACTTGGTAACTCCTCCAGCAGCAAGCGACTGTGGCAAGGAAAAGAAGAAGGGAGGCTCCAAGCAGGGTAGGACAGGAAACTTTATTTGTCCCCTGAGAGGAACAAACTCAGTCACCCTGGCAGCCCTAGGCAGTCGCCCACGCAGGAGCCCAGGGCCAGCAGGGTGCAGTAATTTAAAAAGCGGGGAGGATTCAGGGGCAGGNGGTTCCTCGGTGAGGGCTCTCAGCCGCTCCCGCCCCTCCAGGAGCGGAGAATCCCGGCCGGGCTGAGCGGGGCCGGCCCGCACCCGGCCCGCCGCCACCTCCCCCTGCCCCAGCCAGCCCAGGCACAGAGGGCAGAGCTGTGTGCTCTGACAGCCGGGAGCAGAGAGACCTGCCCGGGCTGCTGCCAACGGGAATAACAACCAGAAAATGCTTTCCCATTGCTCCAATGAAATGCCAATCTCAAACCCAGCCAGCTCACTTCCCTGGGCTGGTCAAACCAGGACAAAGAGTTAGAAGAGATCCATACAGAAATCAGTGAAACCCCAAATCTATATTTATTCTAGGACATTAGTTTTTATTTATAGAGAGAGAAAAAAAGGTTCAAAGTAGAAAAAAAATGCATAAATCAAGAATCATATAAAAGGTTTTAGGTTACAGATAATTTCCAGCCAAAAAGTACTTTTTAATCTTCGTTTTCAGGAGCACAGTGAGGCATTTTTATTTCAGGCAGAGGAGTTTTGTGAGGATGACTTCTATGCTAGTGATGAATATTCTGGGCACATGGACTATTCAAAGCTCTGAGGTGATCAAAAAGTGATCAAAATATTGAGACTGCACAGCTTTTAAAAAGTAATTGTGACATTACAATGCAAATCCTTGCAAATTTGTCATTTAGTTGAGCCACTCAGACAATTAGAGTGTGAAGAAATATATCAGTATTGAGAAACAGTTACACAGTAGTTTTGGAAAAAACAGGAATACAGCATAGAGACTAACATACGTGGAAAAGCCAGTGATGTTAGGAATCTGTATCAAAACAGTAAAAGAAATATTACTGAAACTTATTTGCAGAACATTTAAAAATAATAATTGGCGTAATAACTTTATCGGTAATAATTAGGTAGTATAATAAGGCCTTCTCTTTACTGTTAGGTGTTTTTTATGTTAAAACCGAGACTATTTTTTGAATAGAGAACAATAAAGAGTTGCTCTAACAAATAAATCTTTGCACATTTATAATGTCCAGTTGGCCTGGAAAATTCTTTCATCAGCAGTGAATTATTGTCATAACATACTGACCTCCATTTTAAACACAATAAATCCCTTTTATATCTTTGTGGTCTCGTCTTTGTTCTCTGCCCTGCAGATTTCCTTTTCCTCTTCAGTGTCATCAATTCTATCTCCAACATACTACACTTAAATCACTTGATGGTAACATGTCTGTGATTTTACCATATAAAACTAGAAGAAAATTAAATAGCTTACTAGCATATTACTACACAGTGTTGAAATTTGAAAAGCACTCTATTTCACACCATGCTCATTACTTCAAACTTAATTTGACTTCCTATTTTTGCAGAGTCTGTTCCTCCATGGCAAGATATTTAAACAACATTTTGGGCACATGATTTAGATAGAATGATCCTTTGCTGGGGTTTGCATATCATTCAGCCCTAGCTAAAAAGTTGATGTAGGCAACCAGAAATATCACCTGCAAAAATGTGACTATATCTATCCTGCAACTTATTGGAAGGATGTTGTTACCAGGAATTGTGAACCATATGCATTTATGCATAAGATCTCTTCAACAACAATATACTCATTTTGCCACATTGGGAATGGAAAAACCCCAAATACATATATATTGTCAAGAAAAAAGTGTCATACAGGGAAATGTGTAGGTGTAGAGCATAGTAATGTATGCTTGGATTTTTATGTCAGGAAATTTTAATGATGGAAACAAAAATTGATACTCTTCTTATGGAAAGATGAGTATACAACATTTCATGGAAAACTGCATAAGAAGATTTTAAAGAAAGTATTAAGTCCAGGAAACACTTTTTTCCCTTATTAACATGAATGTGTTTGTCTTTCTATGTTTAACTCTTTCTTTGTTTTAAAATAATGCTTAGTGATTATTACATATGAAGGCTGCTTAAAGCTCTTAATGAAAAGAGACAATGACCTGTAATACATTTAAATTTCCTCAGCTGTAATCCCTCAGTTGGTATTAGCAATATTTGGATATCTTCTAAGTATGTGAATACATGTAATTACAGGGTTTGATAATGAAAAAAATATTTTCAAAGGCAAAATAAAAAATGTCAGTCAAAGACTCCAGGATACCAACATATTATTTATTTATTTTTCAGCAACTTTTACTCTAATTTGCAGTGGGATAGCAGATTTTTACTTCACAAAACATCTCTTGTGAAGGCAGCTCACAAAACTTCTGAAATAGTTCATGGCTTGCAGACACTTTCTAGATACAAAAATGTATCTTACAAGAAGGAACAAAGGTAAATACTCAGTGGACTTTACATATTTTGTAAGAGAAAAATGCTGCTGGAAATTTATACTAGTATTGAAATGAGAAAACCCTGTGGGAGATAACCAAAACAAAGCAAACAAATAAAAACAAGTAAACAAACAAAACCAAATAAGGAAATCCCCACACAATATTTTATTGGTAAATATTTTAAGAGAAAACTTTCTGCAAAGCCTGGATTTCAAAATCATTTGACAACTGAGTTGAGATGAACCTGTTTAGAACTAGAAAAGATCTAAAAGAGCATAAGAATTTCAGGGAAGCTGATCTAGTTGTTTATTCTCTTACAAATGCTTGAACATGAGTGCAGAATACTATATTTGTGCAAACGTCACCAATATACATGAAGTGAGCTTTCTGGAGAAACAACTTCTTATCACATTAATAAGTTACATTTATCCCTGTCTTACAGTTATCAGTTCTATGAAAACACATTATTTAAATAATGAAAACCTCGATCTGACTTTTAGTCCAATTAGCTTCTCAGAGACTTGTTACACGGCTTCACTGAACTTGGTATAAACAATATGAGAATCAGTGTCTTTGCCTCTAGAGGTACACTCACAATTTGTATTATTCTTTGCTTTTATCCTGTGCTTTAAGTTTTCATTTGGCATTTTGTGAAATTTTAGATCTCACACTTAGAGCACTCCACTGGGTTCAAACCTCCCTCCTGTCTCTCGTTGGGTGAGAGATATGGGAGAGTGATATGACAATAATGAAGCAACTTGTGTTGTTTTTTGGGCAGTTTTCAGTCTAATGAAACTCCCTTTTAAAGAGTTTCCTTTATGTGCACTAACAGGTGCTATAGATGACTCATTTGTCAGTTTTGTCCAGAAAACCATGCTTTCTACAAAATAAAATCTGCAAATAATAAACACAGAATTTTATTTTATTTTGTAAAGTCAGAATAAAATATGTAGACAAAAATACATATCCTAATTTGCAATAGTTAGTCCACACTTTAAAATTTGTAAATATTCTCATTAGTAGTTACTATTAATAATATTCTTTGAAAACAAAGTGAAAACTTGTTTATTTTTGTACATTTGGGACAATTAGGTACTGAAAACTATTAAAATCAAATTATTTGCTTTTTTTTTAATGTATATTTAAAGGCAGGAGTAGTGTTGAGAGAGCGAGAAGACAATTCACATTATACAGGGAGAGGCAATTATCCCTTGTGGATTAGACAGGAAATCACTGAGCTACAAGCAGCTGGTGATGCATAACCATCATTATAATTCCAGACTGTTGTATCATTTTATTTAGCAGTTTTAAAGGCGGGATAAGATATTTTTTATGCCAAGAAATTTAGTGAACATGTGGAAATTAAAAAAAAAAAAATAGAAGAAAGTATACTATAATTTTAAACTGCATGATGGTTATGTACCACCAGCTGTTTTTAGTTCAGTGATTGAGAATATAATTGACAAGGAATAATTGCTACCTCCCTAAACAGGGCGAAGAGTGCTTTTGCTATGATAAAATTGGAGAATGGCCATAAGAGGAAGAACCCAAATGTTTGACAGAAATAATTTTGACTTTTTCTTTGGTTTAATAGCTTTAACGTTTGAGAATAAATTCTGTTCTGGTTTGTATCCATATATCTCTGCTGGTGTCAGCTGGATTTTCCTCTGTGTAATGGAATTTGAAAAAAATGAAGTGATATTGCATACATAATTGAAGCAGTCAAAATGTATTTGTGTGATGGTCCAGTATAACAATCAAATACCTATGCTGTTGTTATGGATTAAGTGAGAGCTTCAGACAAGCCCTGCCTTAGGCCCAGCTTTTGGCAGCAGCTCCACTTAGGTGACGTGCACCTAAATTGCTCTGGCTTGCAAGTTCTCAAGAATGTATTATCAGATCTGTTATAAAATGAGCTATTTATTGAATAGACAGGAGATTAACAGACAAAAGGCCTTAAACAAAGTTACTTATTACACAATAAGAAACAAAAGAACTACTAGTAGATTACATAAAACAGTGCATGACATAAAGGTGCCTATTTATGGCTGTCACAGAAATGGTAGGGATTAGGAGTAAATGTAACTTGCCACCGAATTGACAATGTGTACTCAGAATCCTTTCACTTAACCTCTGGAAGAGTAACCATGAAAGTCCCCATGAAAGATTCCACACATTCCAGGAAATATGCAGAAGATTTCTGCTTTGAAAAAGTTTGGTGTAGCTTTTATAGTTTGTAAAGTGAAGAGTCGGTCAGTCAGAAATTCCATCTTCTCTTCTTCCCATATCTGCTTCCACAGCAAGATGCTTACTATCAGCTGAAGGCATCAATCCTGCACTGCCAAAATAACTCGCTGCAAGGCTAACTGTCCTTCACCAAGGCTTATGTGGGGCTTATGTTAAAACAAGATGGTCTGAGTTATTGCACTAGCTAACAAACAATAGATAAGCTTTCCTGTGGCAGAAGTCCTGCTACAGCTGTGACTATGTTTAAACCAGAGACATTCTGCATAAGTCAATACGAAGACAGAAGGATATATGACATTATGTGACAAACTATTTTCTCTTTCCTTAACTGAAGAGCTTCTGGTTGATACTTGGCAGCAAATTTTTCAAGAAAATCAGAAACTGTCTTGAAAGTCAAATACCACTGAATCATCTGACAGCACAATTTGAATAGTCATTGAGCTAAGGTCCTAAGAACATTTAAATATTTGGCTAGATATGTCATTTAGGCATGACATGAAAACCAAAGTGAAAACATTCCCTTGACAGTAAGGAAAAATACCTTAAATGTAATTTGGGATACTTGTAGAAAAATGGCCTATGGCATAAGGACCATGACCCAGTACTGTAAAAGCTAGGTAACAACATTTCATGCTCTTGCGTTTATCTGCCTTCCCTTTGAAAAATCATACAGTGAGTGAAAGGTAGAAAAATATTAAATTCTTACAAGTTTCATAGAAGTATATGTTCAGGGGAGGAAAAAAAACTCTAGAGAGATGTTTTTATCATTTTCAGAAACTCCACTTGATAGGCATCACTGTATGATAGAGGGCTTATTTCAATTTGATTTATTTTCAAATTATTATTCTCTTATTTAATCCAATTGCAGAGTAACGATCACCCTGTTCCCTGGTGTGTGTAGGTGAGCACATTATCTACTGTATACTACTGATCTTTCATTGATAATTTAATCAGTGTTTATATCAGTCAGCTCTTAGTCCTTCTTTTGTGCATCTTTTCCTCCACAACTGGATCACTGAAGTTGTCCTTCTACAGGCAAGTTTTCTCATCCCACAGGCTTTTCTCCCAATTCCTTTTGCCGCATTCAAAACTGAACCATGTAGAGTAACATTTGGTCTTTAATATTTAGTGTGCTCCACATAGTACTGGAACTTCAGACCATTTTTCCATCAGTCAACTACATATCTTCTTTGACATTACTGCATTCCAGTTATTTGCTTCCCATTGAGTAAATGCCCTAGATTTTTTTTCTTCTCTCCCCTTGCTGTATTACAATTCTCAAACAAACAGATTTTTGTTAAGTTAAAGATGTTCATCCATTTAAAACTGGAATGCAGAATAGTTAAATAGTCTGAAACTCTTAAAAAAACTATAATGGGCAACTCATGTAACAGTGTTTTTCACTGTAAAGGTTAAAGTCTACCTCTGCCTTTGTTAGGAAAGGTGCTTCCTTGGAAATTGAAAGAGAAATGAGATAAATAATTTCTTCAGGACACAATAGGGATTTCAGCTTCAAGGATATCACAAATATCTCTGAGCTTTAGTTAATATACACAGTACAATATGTGTGAACTATATGCATATGCACTATATGTAACAAACTTAAACTGTATATATAACAGTATACATAAAAAATTAAATCCCTATTAGAATAAAACCTGGCACAAAGGCCTCTTTCTGAGGAAAATATGAAAGACCAACACATGCAGGATGATCGTCATGCCATTTTACTCACTAGTAACAACTATTTAGAGAAGAGTATAAAACCATATAAAAACTCTTCATGGTTATCATAATATTCCTTGCAATTATCATAACTAACTCACCTTTTTGAAGCTTCAAGCCACAAGAAAAATTCTAAATAAGAGAGATCAGTGACCTAATGGTCACTTGCTTGAATTCTCCTATGAAGCAGCAGTTGCTTATCTTATCACAGTCTCATCACTAAAGGATTATTAAGAAAAAAAGCATGATAAAAAGTAATAAAGTAAAGGCATTGGCTATCTTAGTTATGTAAACAGTTATATCACCAGTGATAGGCATATTATGAAAAAATATAATGATATTACATAATAAAATAAAATTTTTCATCTAGAACCCTAGCTGAATCCAACAACTCTTTGATATAGCTGAGGAGAGATGATGAATACAGCTCTGGGGTAAAATTCAAAGCTCCATTCCACAGACTACTTGGCTTTTGAGCTGTAAAGAATAGTGCAGACTGAGCTGTTGTGGTCAACACAAACTGATACATTAATAAACAGATCTGCCTAAATCACGATATTTAATCAAGATACAGAGACAAATATGATTCAAGTCCATCTTCAAGCTGTAGAAATTCAAATACAACTCTCTTGCACTCCAGGAAAGTGTTCTACTTGACTTAATTATTAGCTACAAGGAAAACAGTGGTCCTTCCAACACGACATAAAATATTAAGTTCTTCTCTGTAGGGAATTTCAGAACTTTTTATGCTGTGTGTCTCAGGTGACTGGAAGCATCAGACCCTTTGTTCTCATTGAGGAAACCTGAGCTCAGAGACAGATAAGAACTTAAATTTTTTCTCTGTGTGCTTAGTGTTTTTCTTCACCTGTTCCTGCTTACTAAACAAGACCTTGGACAGATACCACAGACTGAGGTAGCTTTTTGATCATCTTTCAAAGATGTTTTTCCAAATCATTGCTAAAATCTATTATTACTGAGTTCTAAAAATGTAGTTGTAATGTTTTACAATTAACATATTAATTCATTATATATTTTGGTTAGCTGTGGCTACAACTAGGATACTGTGCACTTACACACAAATAAAATTTCTAAAATGCTGTTTTTAAAAGAAACCAATTGCATTGAAAAATTTTGCTTTTATCCTTGTAAGAGATTTCTATTATTAGAGAAAAGGTTATTGATCTATATTTGCATTTTTTGATTACTCAGTAGCTTTTGTGATTTTAAAATGTTGGGGTTTTTGTCCTTCCAGAATATATTTATAGAGATCAAGTAACTCTTCTGGCTTCCTTTTGCTTTCCAGCTGACAACATTGCAAGGTCATACATTGATACATCATGTTAGCTGTCACATCCTTACTTTGTTACCTTAAAGAAGAAGCTGGTGGATGATGATTCTGTCCCAGTTGCAAGATGTTGATGCTTCTTTAAGACATTTTCTACATTATTCTTTTGGGAAATCATTCCTTTTATGTTTGGACAGTCTATGGTTCACTGCAAAATGTAGCACAAAATCAAAGAACCTATCAAAATGAAGACAATCTACTGAGATTCATTAATTATACTTTTTCCACAAAACATCTTTTTGAGGTTTTGTCATCCTTTCTCATTTGCATTATAAAAAACATCAAGGACCCACCATTATAAGTAAAACCTTTAAAAAGTAATCAGATGGGTATTTCAGAAATCACCATTTTAGTTTCTGTTCAGAATACATAATAAAAGTTCATTGGGGAGGAACACTGAAGCTGAAGCAAATAAAAACGTGAAGAAAACAAGAAAACATTACAATTCTGTTGTCTCCTAAGTCAGAATAAATTTCACAAAAATATGTACTCTAATTTATGCTTCTTTGAAGTCAAAATGAGAACTCTTTGAATCATGCTGGAGTAACACAAAAGTATCAAACTGTCTAGCTTACTTTGTCAGCCATAAGAAAAATATAAGACAGAAGAGGCGCAAAAAAATCTGACACTACTGATTCTCTACATTTCCTACCTTTGCTCAGATTTCTGAGATTTCTGTTTACCCATTGCTCCAGCCTTTTGAGGTCATTCAGGTCTAGCTGGCAGCACACCCATCTGGTGTATCAGATACTCCCAATTTTGTCTTGTCTGCAAACTTGCTGAGGGTGCATTCCTCATAGCCCATTGTTAATGTCATTAACGTAGATGCACAAAAAGAAGTGGGCTCCAGCTGGACTCCTGGGGTTCACTGCTGGTGACTGGCCTCCAGATGGATGTCATGTTTCTGCTGATCAGCACCCTCTGAATCAGGCAGCTCAGCCAGTTTTCAATCTGCCCCATCTCTTTGCTCTACAGTTTTAGCACTGTGATGATGACAGGATACACTTTGACACAGCCTCTCCTGTTACCTGTGATAGTCTGTCTGTCTGTCTCTTCCTGTTGCTGAGCTAAACTCTCATCTTGTGACTGCGAGCAACCTGCAAGAGGGAAACACTGCATTGCAGGCAATCAGCAAAACTACACAAATATGTTCAGCAGCATGCATCAGTGAGTCTATGGATGCCAGAGACAAGGAAAGAAGCAGTGAGGCTGAGAGAATATATTGATTTATGGTGAAAATTTATGGTGGTTATATCATGGTGGAGATACCATCTCCATTTTAACCTGAAATGAGGAATCAAGAAAAACAGAAGGGATGACAGCTCAAGTTTTAAGGTAAGAATATAACCAGATGTCAGTAAAATTTCAGAGAATAATAAATTCCATAATACTCAGCTCACAGAACTGACTAGAGTAGAACCAGAATCTGTACATCAGAGAGAGTTTGGAATAAATATTAGGAATCAGACAGGCACACAGAAGAAAAAAAGTAAAATTGAGAGCCTGTCTAGTGAGAAGGGACTGAATTTTAGGCTGTCTAGAATTCAGCTATCTATTGTATTTTAATATGAATGGATTTCTCAATTTTATAACTATCTTAAAATTCTGCTGGTAAACTTTTATGAAAACATGGCAAAAGCTTTTATCCAATCACCATATCATTTATTACTGGGGAAGGAGGGTTGATTGAATCTCTGGGTAGATGCAGGAGCCTGGGCAGTAAGAAGTTAATGCATCGCTACACCTCACACACTGCTGACCATTCAAGTGGGCAAGTTAGATCAGGATCCGTTAGGAAAGGAGGGCTGCACTGAAGTATAGCAGCACCTTTCTGAAACCAGTTTTCCAGTTCAGTTCCATGGTGACCACACAACAGACAACACAAGTGCAGAAGTGTGGTCAAGGAGTGGTCAAGACCAATAGAGCGAGATTGACATGACCAAAAGACCCTCACACCAACCCAGCCCATTTCCAGGAAGGTCCAGAAGATTATACTGCACAATTTATTTAAACTTTTACTCTCACTTATTTACATGAACAGTGAGAATCCTAATCCCAGAGCAGGGAATATTTACCGATTTACCCTTGCAAAGCCTGAGTGGCACCACCAGGATCTTGGACACCTATTGGCTTGGCCCAGGCAGGACACACAACTGGTGATCCCCTTTCCTCTCCCTTTCATCTTCTCTTCCTTCCCTCTTTCTTTTTATTCTTTTATTTTTGTTATTATAGGGCAAAATATATACCAATTTCCATGACTAGTGTGCAGTCTGCTAAAAAAATTTCTGAGGTTTTTTTTGAACCCTTTTGGCTTTTGTCATTCTTTTTTAACCAGGCACTACTACAAATTTTGAGTGCTCCCTTCCTTGTAAAAGTAAGTACATACTAGTACAATAATAGTAACAAAGAGGTACCACCTACTGAAAAGAAGGTGCTAACTCTGTATCAGCAGTCTATTGTCCTACAATATATATATTTTGTATGGCCACTTTAAATCAGAGCTAAATCTCTCTGGGTTTTATAATGTCAGTACACTTCCACCTTTTTATAAATAACTTCTAATTTTACA
Organism: Sitta europaea; assembly: GCA_013400255.1. NCBI lineage: Eukaryota > Metazoa > Chordata > Aves > Passeriformes > Sittidae > Sitta > Sitta europaea. The sequence continues at coordinate 1,338,527 of VXBS01018111.1, read as the reverse complement.
AAGCAGATCAGTTACCATCTAAGTGTGTCTTATTTCGTTTGTTCAAAGTGCCAAATTATTTGCAATGTATGCAGGAGCAGCTTCTGGAGAAGCTAATGATACGGAATTCAAATGTCAAACTAAAGAAGTGAAAACTTGCATCTGTCACCAGTCAAACTTCCAGCACATGAATCTCTCTTTGGATGATGTACAAACCGTTACAGCAGACTCTCTGACATGTCAAGGCATGCCAAAAATCACTGTGACACTTCAAATATTCCTGCTTTCAATATTCTGAATCAAACAACTTTTGTCCTTGATCTCCTAGAATTTTCCTTGCACAATTGACTAGTGATGGTTGCATCACTTTTCCACTACCGTCAGTTTTATTTGCTTAAAACAATCAATATTTTCACGTACTTTGAGAGTCTTTCCATGTTTTATTGATGGATAGAGTATCTAAAATGCACTCTAAAATGCCAGAAAACTGTCTTATTGCTTCAGTCTAGGATGATACAGATATGTGAAGTGAATGAAAACTGACAAACTGTATTCTTAGACCAGTACTGTAAATGAAAGAAGTAAGTGTATCTGACACTCATAAAAAAAAGGGAAAAAAAAGACAGAGTGACAACTTTTGTGGCTAGAGCCTGAGAACGTGATAAAAAGATCAAGAAATACCACTATGAATGTTAGAAAATTTGAAAATTAAGTACCTGATAAAGAATACTTGATCATCTCTATTGCCCAGACTCAAAAATGAAATAATGAATTTACAAGAATCAATTCATTTTGTACTTTGGCCTGTGTTCTATTATTAACATGGACTGCATATATTTAGAAACACTGTAAAATTTCATTTCCAAATAAATGGAAGGAGGAATGCCTACTAGGTATCAAAAAATAGCCATAGAAATAGAAGTAAAAAGACCTTATATGTTTACTTTCCTGAAGAACTTTAAAGAAACAGGAAAAAAAGCAAAAATCAAACAAAAATAAAATGGAATATTTACTTTTCGAAGAAAAATGCTACATAGTAAAATGGAATAATTAGCTGGAGTTGTCTGTTTGAAGTCTGAATGTAAATTAGCACTGCTGTAGAAACACAATGTAATAACTAAAGGTTTATGGCAGCAACTGACTTGGTACTTTCTCATAAATTTCTCATAAATTACATCCTGCATTCACTGTGTCACTGTAAAACTGTCATAAAAGGTGTGTGTCATTCATGTTCTGTAGCTTTCTTACAAAACCATTAAGGTTACAATTGAAAAAACTGCTCATTATGTCTAAGATGCAACGTGTTGGCAAATGCTTTACATTTAAATATGTTAATTAAAGTTAGGTATTCTTTTATGGAAGATTTTTTATTAAGTTTGAAGCATTAGAATAATGAGACACATGTAGAATATAATTTTGCAAACAAGGAAATCATAAGTATTCAAGAGTTAATTTAAATTTAGAGGGTTCATTCTTTCTGTATATACCCAGAGTTTTGAAACTGAAGTCAATGAGCATCAAGGAAGGCTATAAAATTTTTATTAAAATTTGGTACAGAACTTGAATTAAAGTATTTTGATATTTCTAAATTACAGATATGGCAAACAATACAAATATGAAAAAGGACTTAGCCATGCACTATTAGTATAAAAAAGCAACTCATTACTTTCATTCTTGACCTCTGTGGCAGTTCTTCCACTCCACAGTCCCCTGATAAGGGAGGCCTTTTGCAAAAGTCCTCGTTAAGAAAGAAGGCAAACGGGACTCTTGGTTGTTCTCGTTCTTCAGGTTGTTTATTGTTTTCCTATCAGCAATTTCTGCACACCAGGCTTTACACCAGCCTAGTGTGCAGGAGAACAGACACCAAAAGCCCCCGAACACACAGGATCAAGGTTCTTTTAAAGATAATTCACCCAATGATCACCAAGAATGTACATTATTTCTATTTTTCTACCAATAACCAACTAATCAACTATTCACGTGGCTCTACACTGCAGCAAATTCCATCCAATCATCCTGTGTCCCAAACACTGCAGAATATGGAGAAGATGAAGGAGGAAGGAGCCGAAAAACAACAAGGATCCTCCATCTTGTGTCATCTACTTACCATAATAACAAACCCAAAAATCTAAATTTCTCACCCTGTGATAAATGACATACTATGCTACTATCTAATTTACATTCTTGAGAAACCTGTTTCATCCCAAAGCCCTAGAAAACCTAGAAATATTCTCTGCATTCTGGACTCCAACAATGTCTTCTGATATTTTTGAAAAAAGAAAAAACATCCTAAGTTTTTTCTGTAGTTTTCTGTATTAGGAGTGATATACAGTCAGGTTTTGACATAATTCAATCAGTTTTCATTTAATATAGTTGTGTTGAGTATCTTTATATATACTTTGTATTTTATTAAGCAATAAAATGAAAATATTCTGTACACCTATTGCAATCTGATTTTAAACAGTTATATGTTCAAGTGAAAAAACAGGAAGTTTTAATTTTTTTCTTAAAGTCTTATGCTCCAGTTCTTCTTCCATTAATCCATAGTGATTTTATAAACACAGTTCAAGTTTTCTTTATTTTTTTTAATGTTGTCACCTATGTAACTAATATGTCCCATAAATCTTTTCTATGCACCAAGAACGACCTTTCTAAAAGTGAAAATGTATTAGACATAGATACAATAGATATACTACTTTTCTTTACTATAAAAAGTTAAAATCAAACCTGTTCTACAGCTTGAATTGTCAAAAAAGTAAAGCAAACAGCAATACATTTATCACCAAAAAATACCCCAATCAAACAAACAAAAAAAAAGCAACAACGCCCCCACCGAAACCCCCCAAAAACAACCAATTGACCAACCAATCAACAAACCAATCAACCAGAAGGTAATTTCAGTTTCCTTACTTGAAATTGCACATGTTAGGAATTAGTCATAACATTTGGAAAATTCAGACTATTTTAAAAAGATTTTTGCAATTCCGTTAATGGAGTCACAACACTAGAGTCACCAAACCCCACAATTTTTGTCTTGTTAATCTACTTATGAAGTGTTAACAGATATATTGCCAGTTTTTCATAACAATGTGGGATTAAAAAAAATTAGGATTAGATTAAGAATTAAAGCTAATGTTAAGAACATCTCACCTTTTTTAGAAATTATAAATCTAAACAGAAATAATTTCTAATTATAAGCATACACCATTCCCAAATAAGTGCTTGTATGAAAAAAATATGCTTAGTGGCATTTGATATCACCTGGAATTTGAAAGTGCCTTGGAAATCTACAAAGTGACAATTAGTTCTATTAGTTTAGCTTTTAAAATATTATCTATTACCTGTTCTTACATAGTATCTATTATTATATCATCTATTCCTCTATGTGTGAATAAACAAATCTGTAAGTGTAACAAAATTATATTAATTTATATCTTATTACATGATCCTACGTACAGACTTCTTACCTGATTATTCATTCCATTAACTGTATACTACAGTCAAAGTCAAAACAAGACAGAAGTGCAACTTTATTTCCTCCAGAGTTCTGTAAAACTTGAATCAGTTTTCATGGTTTAGACAAACATGTTTCAAATACTTAATAGTTGTTTGTTTGATTTCCTAAGCATTTTTTAAATTTCATATCTTAACTAAAACCCCAAATCATACAGCCAACACCTCTTTGTTTGATTTGGTCTGCTTTTCAACACATGCAAGGTAAAAATACAGCTACGATCAAATCACTCATAATTTGTCAGGGAAAAAGATTGAGAAAGCCCCTGACCTTCACTGAAATATAAAATTGGAAAAGAGGGCATTCAAAACACCATGAAGAAACCCAGAACTCCTATTTCTACCTAGAGCACTCTAAGCTACTGCTTAATGTCAAAAATGAGTACATAGGTACATCCAATGTTCTGCTTAGTTGCTGTCTTTAAAACAGTTATGCTCAAGTTTTTGGGGACTTCACTATTACTGAGATTGACATGATAGGAAAAAAAAAAAAAAACAGAGAAAAATATTCTCTTCTCTTTATGACTTCTCTTTATCCAATGAGGCCTCTGGCCAGACATATTTTTTTTCCAAACCCACATTTTTCTTTGTCTCTGTGTCTTTTTCTTTCTTCTGTCACTGCTAAAATAATCAATTTGCAGCTAAGATAGCAGGCTAAAAATTGCAGTGTCTGTCACTAGCCTGAAATCTTGCAGTATCATCACAGTTCATGCAATTAGGATATTTTTTTCAGAGCATGTTCAGAGAGTCTGACCCATGATATACAATTGCAGTTTGCAATAAATGCCTGGTAAACTTGGAATGGTCTTGTGATTTGAACATAAAAAATGATGTTGCCACATCTGTTAGTTTTCTGACCCTCTTTCTAGTGTGTCATATTTATATATGCCAGAATAAAATTTAAGTCAGACATATTTTGTCATGGGTCTCATTGTAAGGCCATGCAAAATATGTGCTTAGAAATTTTATGTCATCTATATTCTCTACATAGTGGTGTATATATTTTTCACAGAATACTATCTTCATTTTCAATATTTGTTTAAGCAATAGAAGAACAGTCCTTGAAGTGAATTGAAATCCATCACAGCTTTTCCTGAGCTGCTTGCTTATATTCTTTAGAAAAATGCTTGCTCAAGCCATCTAGGGATTGCTGCAGAAACAAGTATTAAGACTAGGTGTTTTCTTTGCAAGGTAAATGCCATTATATAAGTAAACATCTATAATTTCCAAATAGAATTAAAAATAAAATATATAATTAATTTGTACTGTTAAAAATTAATTCTGAGTTTTTCCTTCTAGCTTGTAATATTAAATAATCAGTTTTTAATGGGAAAAAAAAAAAAAAGCTCTCTTTCAACACTCATTGAACTTTCTTTGAGATTGGCATGTTTCCACAAAACAGTTCAAATCATTCAACATTTTTAGACAGGAAATCGTCTCCCTAAAAGGCTTTGGCAAACTAGAATGCAGTGATTTATTGTCTGTCTAGACCAGATGAGCTTTTTAAAGGAGGGATTAAAACTACATTCAGACATGATGAACATTTAAGGAGCCAGCTCTTGTGGAAAGAGGATATTTTTTGTGCTTAGTCATCCAAATTCTTGGTGGCAATCTAAAAGTATTAGGATTTTTATTTCCCTTCATGTTACCTTGACATATATTTCTTTCCTGAAATATATAAGAATGTACTGCAAATCAGATCAGGAAATTACAGGGAAATAATGCTGAGAATAGGACTTGTTTAGTTCACCGAGGCACCCATTCCCCAAAGACAGTTATTTTAAAATGAGTTTTAATTATTCATTCTAAAGCAGCCATCCAGTTCCTGAGTGTAGCCATAAAATATTCAAAACTTTGTAGAAGAATGACAAATGAAAGTCTTGCACTGTACTTAAAAATTGCATATCTAACTTCAGAGTTGTTACTGAAAGTATTACTCATTAATCTTTCTAAGCTATAAGAAATTATATACATCAGCTATACCAGAATTATAAGAGGAACCTTAACTATTTAAACATGAAGCTTCTAATTCAATTTCTTCCTGAAAAAAGTAGAGGCACAGAAGGGAATAAGTATGTGCCATTCTGAACACATGCAGTATTTTTATTACTAGATCAGATCTCTACGACTTCTGTGATTTCTGATCTTATTTTCCCCTATCTCTGGGACTTCCATAAGTTTATTACACTCTGCTAGTGCCATAGCTCTTGTCTGATGACACAGGAATTGACAATGCAATCATGCAGGGCTCTTCTCCAACAATAGTTTTGCATTTCTGAGAATAAAAGGAGTTGAGTTCTTAAATCCAAATAAGTAATTGATTTAGAACACAGGACATGGCGTACGGTTTCAAAGATATTTAGTTCCTCTTTTCTTTCTGTCCCATCAAAACCAGTTATTTTAATTATTTCTGATTTAAGTTCAGCAACCAAACACAGTTTTCATCTTAAATTTTGTGAAAATATGAAACAGGAAAAAAAAACACATCAAGACAGTCCTTGCCACCAGTATTGAGAACAATTGGATTAAAAGCTACAGGATATTTTATTTTCTCTGAGAGCAAATATTTTATCTATGAGTTAACATGAAATTGGATATCTTCAATCTAGGTTGATGCTGATAAGAGCAAAAGAATAGAGAAACCCTAATGTTACAAGTTTAGCCATTGCTCTTTTTCTTTGCTTCCAGAGATACACAGACCACTAAACTAGAATGATCCCTATAATTCATATCTTCCAAGAAAATTCTAAAGAAACACTAATATGAGTAATATGTTGTTGTTTAAAATATTTTATATAAGTTTATACATACATATATCTAAAGTGCTGATAACAAGGATTTACTCAGATCAAATCAGCTGCCTCTGCACATGTGGATACTCTGGAATGAGAACAGAAAATATCTCTTAATTCATGCATTGAGATTTATGACATTTTAATAAAAATAATAATAGAACCCAGAAAACCACAAGTCACTCTTGCTGTGGGTAATAGTAGACAGAATGTTTCAGGAAAGGATATTCTTATTAATATATGTCATTGAATGGAAAAGAAGCAACAAGTATATGACTTTGAATCCAAGTAGCAACTTTCAAGCATATTTTTACATAAATTAATGTATACAAAAAAAGGTATGACCAAAACCAAATAAAGGACTTTTGCTATGTCTCACAAATCTATTAATCAGTCAAACTAATTGAAAAAATAGTCAGGGAAATCTGGTTAACACACTTCCATCGTATATTGATGATGTGAGAGGATTTTTTAGGTGGAAATATATCATCATGTTGATTTCCAGAAATTATTGCATAGAGTTGAAATTTAATATATTGTTGTCAAAGTAAATTTTGTTATTAAAATTGAATATTTTTTCCCTTGGTGTGGAGAATAATTTTAAGAAAATAATCGAAGGATTACAAACATGCATAGTTCTCTCTAATATAGCAACAATTATTTGAAATGGAATAAACACAATTTTAAAACGTTCTGATACTTCTGGAACCAATTTTTTGGAATAGCATTATAATTTTTAAATCATGCAAATCCATATTAATTTTGCAGTTACTATATGCAACTATAAATTTTCACTACTTGAAAGTAACTTATCTTGCCCAGAGACTGAAAAACTCTTCTTCGTGAGCGGTTAATCAGCTTTACACTGATATTGACAAGGGTTTACCTATTCCCTTCAAAACATTTGCTTATTGTTTTTCAATTCTCCCTTGATTTCAGGTCAAATATGCAACTCTGATGCAATATTCCTTTTTTCTTTTCTTCGCCAATGCTTCTGATAGAGAATTTTGGATACCTATGTACCATCATTCCAGTTTATTCTATGAAAATTATATTAGTAGTAAAAAATTATATCAGCTTGCTTATGCACTAAACTTTTAATTTAGTTTTGCTTTTTCCCCTTCTATTTCAGCATTTGATTTTTTGTTTGTTTTGTTTTGCTATATAGGAATACAAAATATTAAGAAGATTGGGCCACTGATTTCTTCTTCATTTTTAATTCTAATCCTGTTTCTGTGGCCCAGGGCTCATTGATGTAATAGCTTTGACCACACTAGTTTGTTTTATTCACTTCAAACCTAAGCTAAATTTTAAGAGGTAAGGTACTAAGAACTCTTTGTGAATCAAACAGACTCATAATTGCAGCATTAATATCCTCAGTAGACTTTCATTGATTCTTGTAAAAAATTACACCTTTTCTGATTGCTTAGGGAGACAGTCTAATGAACTACAGCTTCCCAGCAGTAAATTGTGTCATCTACGTCTTTGGACGAGCTATTTTGCTTGTGGGATTATTAATTTCATGTTTCAGACAGCTGTACAATTTTTAGGTCTTCTGAAAGTAGGTGATCTTTTTTTTTTTCTAGCTATGTGTCAGAGAAAATTTGTTAATTATATTTGTGAATTATAGAAACATCATAAGCAGTTGGGTTAATAAAATAGAAAAAAATAATCTTCATGTCATGGTTTAGGAATGGTATTCATCAATTTAGTACTCCCACTGAGATTCTCCAAACCATGTGCTTCTCACTTTCTCTCTCTCTTCTTTCTTCCCTGTGGTGGGATGGAGAGGGCAATTGGAGGCACAAGAGGCTAACGTCATGGGGTTGAGATGGAAACAATTTACTGGAAACAGCAAGAAAAGAAAATGAACAGTGATTCACATGCAAAATACACACCACAGAGCAGCCCTGCTACCCTGACTGGAGGGGACTCCTTTCCATCTGCCCCCGGCAATGATGAGAGCTGTTACAGACTAACATCCAGGTCCTAGACATGCCATCTTCTGATTACTGCATAAATTAACCCTGTCCTGGCTGGAACTAGGGTACTTGGAAATAAAAATTCTGCTTAGTTATAGCAATGAACCAAATTAATTTGATTAAAAGTCTTCAAAGTTTTACTTGTATCCAAGACCTTCTCATTTTCCAATCTTCATCTCTGCAATAAGTACATTGTGAATATTCTGGAACCTTTTTACTCAAACAAGACCTTTATCTGTCATACAGTATTTGTTGGGTATGAAGGGTAGATTTCCTCGTTTACCAGTAGGAATATGCCTATGTTGTTCTGGACTGCTCAAAACCATTTAATAGTCAGTTAATCCAAGTGTCAGCTATTCATTCTAAAAGAGATTATATCTTGAAATGCTTCTCACTCTAAAAAAGAATGAAAAATGTTTGTACAGAAAATTTCCATAATTATCATAGACTAGCTAAATTTGGTAAGATGGATCCAATATTTGAAAAAAGCTAACTGTTACATTCAAACTCAATGGAAAAACTGTCATCAATGCAGATTCAACTATTCTCAGCCTTTCAGCCTCTGTCTAAATCCATTTCTTGTGTAATGTCTATACTTTGGTTATCAGACCAAATCTATATCCACTCAAATCCTCTGGGTTTTAAGAGATTCTAGACTGTCTGTAACTCTGGACCCGTACAGAATATTGATTCTTGAAAATCACAGTCTGAAATTCTTCATTCGGTGTTAATCTTCTTTAGGATTAAGCTCGCTTCAGAACTTTTGGCCTAATATCAATTCAGTAAAACATTTCTGTACTTTTTACAGGAATGTAGAAAAATCTAGGCTGGAAGAGACCTCTGGAGGTCAACTAGTCAAAACTCCAATCCAAACAAACCATTTGAATCAATCAGCTCATAAATAAACATCCACAGCCTCCAGTTTTTGCTGCTCTGACTCACACTGTAATACTTTCAAGAGAAATCAAAGTTAAACAAAGCCTTTGGAATTTATGCAGTTTACATTTATTACGAACTAGTTAGGTTGCTATGCATAATATTCAATGCCTTCTGCATGTGAGGAAGTCTAAATTTCAGCAAGTTTTACTTCTTATAAGACAAAGTCTTCTGACCTACCAGCTAAACTGTGTGCTTCTTGTAGCCTTCTCTGTTGAGAAGGGATGCCATGGAACATGGAAGGCAGTCTGTCACCCTGCCCTACGTATCTGCCACCCAGTCTTGTATGAGGTTATTAATTGTCTTGTTATGCCCAGTCCTGGAGATGGTCAGAGGCTGCTCGTCACAAAGGCATTAAGAGTCAGTGCTTTCCATGACACTAACCACATTTTTCTCAACAGAAAAGGAATATTCTGTTTTGATGACCCCTGGATGACTCTATTCATTTTACCAGACATCACTTATTCTTAGCACAAAGTGCAGATCCTGATCTGTACTGAAGGTTCTATCATATAGGATATTTCATAGAACTATAATATACAGGCCTACACATAGCCCAGACCATCATGATTTTATTTTCCTTTTGGTAACCCAACCCAAATATTGAAAAGTTTTAGACAATGACATAAATTAGACCTTTTGAACACAACCTATGGATTAACCGCAGTATTTCAAAATGGGGAAATGGTTTCTTGAAAATTTGATTTTTAAATTTTGCTTTAAAGATTAATTTTGTTCAGTAATTTGTGACTTAGCATCTTTCAGAACATAGAAATGCACTACTCTGATACCTGATACTCTGATACTCTGCTTTCTGCAAAAAGTTTCTGGATTAATTATTTTTATAAATGCAACATTTTAATATTTAAGAGATAAGAAAAATTACTTTTAAGGTAGGAATCATCAGCAACAATACACCATGAAAAAAAATCCTAAGAGAACAAAATAGAAAAATAGAAATTTGTGTAGTTACTAATTATTGCAGAAATGCAATAGTTTATAACAGAATAGAATCTGGTGTCTTTTGTCTAAAAGCAGGTCCCTAAGAAAGGGAGATTAGATGCATTTCAGAAAGTGAGAATCAAAGAACAATTTTTAAATGCCTCATATGATGAGTTAAAAATATAATGTTTTGCATTTATTACATGTAAAATACTTGAAGAATTCAGAGGTATATAAAAATATAAAAAGTTACATTTTCTACTTAATTACCAAATCAGTCTTTGTGTAGATACCCATGACACTATTTTAAGAGTAGCAATTTGATATGGACTTAAAATTGCTGACTTGCATCTGCTCAAGACCAAGACTTTATAAGTAAATATGCCTAGAAAAAAGCATGAATAAAGAAAAGGATATATTTCTAAAGTTATCTATTTAAAGAATCTACTATAACAGAAATGAGACAGAGAACAGTGTTCTGATTCAAACTACTTTATAAGAGCAATTAAATTTACTGCTGAGACTATAGCAAATCTGATCAGGTTTCACTGGAAAAGTTTTTCCAGTAGGGTGTTCATCTGTCCATTAATCACCCATTATGTAAATATAGGTAAGTCACTCGTAGACATGCAGTAACTAAGTTTTTGATCAAGTGAGCTATTGATTTCACCATCACATTTTGACTTTACACAACTCAAAACTATTGATATTATTTCAGCTTTTCTTTTGTCATCTCACTAGAATTCAGATGATCAGATATTTTATGTAAGAAAATGATTATAAAATATCAGTCATCTTGCATATTTTCATTTTCATTTCTTTAATCTGTTTCCAGAGAAGCATGTATGTTTAAGAAAAGGATTATGGTAGGGAAATTTAAAAAGTAAAAAGAATTTCTTACTAAGTTTAAATTCTCCTGACATGTGGAATTATAATGTACATATTTCAATGTAAATAATGAGATTCACTTGAAAACATATTGACATATTTCTATATTTAAAGGAGTTACTCTAAATCTTTGTTGAAATTTGTATTTTACACTAACTTTTACCAGTTGGGATGTCAAAATTTCTTTACTGTTCCCTTCTGGTGTCTTGTGACATTTGTTGGGTTTTTTTTTTCCCAGCTTACAGTTCAATTTTACATCAGGACATTTTCCACAAAAGCAAAGTTCTGTGCCATCTTTTGAGACTTCACATTTGACTTCATTGGTAATACATTGAATTTTCCAAACTGTCTCACTGTGGCAATGACAAGAGGAATAAAATGTCTTCCTTTCTGACTCTCTGAGATGAAACTTCTAATGCCTAAGCTCTCTTTGTGCTATGCAGCACTTGATACATTCACTCTTTACCACTCTTATCTGTTCCTTTTTAGAGGGAAACCATTGTGCTTGTTAGACATTTGCTTCTTTTCGAACAGTTATGATTAAAATAAAATAAAATAGCCTCTTTTGTTCCTGTCAGTATGGGGGAGTGTCTAATAATCTTCATCCCAATTCTGACTATGCAAAGTTGCACAAAAGTCGTGAAAACAAATTTTACCTGTGTTAGAGATGTTTTGCCTGCTAACTTACTTGCTCCACTCCTTGTTGGTATTGCTGGTGGTGAAGAGTATCAGTAGTATGGTCTGTTTATTAAAAAATTATCAACCTAAACTTGTACTTGTAAATATATGACCCTATTTCTGTACCTAAATTAGATTACCCTTTCTTCATCATTAAGGTGCAGATTTTATTTCATATTGAAGTACAGATTTATCTATAACTGAATTAATGTCACTGCTTGTCAGGTTTAGGGTTTTTAATGGGGTACAAGTGTTCATCCTGGTTCCTAGGTAAAAGATGCTTCACAAAATCACAGAATGCTTGGTTATTTTGCTTCAGGCAGTAACAGTGACAATCTTTCAGCTCAGTTAAAGCTTTGCAGAGTGGAAAGAGAATTTCCAGGCAATCTCATTTCCTTGCCTGTGCCACAGGCAATCAGAAGTGTAAATGGGGCACTCAGCAAATCATCTAGTGAGCATTTAAACTAATTAAAATGTGAAGACTGTTTAGAAGATCTCAATTTATAATTTATATTGCAGTAAAAGTAAAAAATATTAAAACTGTGTTTCTAAGAATAGCTTCACAGTTGTCACAGTGGTAATTTTCCACTTTGTCCACTTTGTCTAATGACTACATTTTTTTTTTTTTAATGCTATCCAGGCAGAAATTGGAAAGAAATGCTGTGTTAGAGCTGTGTCATCACAGAACACAGATTGAAGAAATTTAAAACTGTGTAGTAGCGTAAAGCATAAATGACTACCAAAAACACCCCGGAAACATTTATTTTGCAGAAGAAAGGAAATATATGTTGCAGAAGGAATGGAGCAAGGCAAGGCAAGGCAAAACAAGGCAAGGCAAATCTGAACATCTTGAGTATCTTGTGTTTGACTTAACTGCAGAAGAAGCCTACTCGTCAGTGCAAGCTCAGAAGCTTAAGTTTCTGTGCAGCCAGCGTTGCTGAGAATCAGAACTGAGATGCTCAGAAAAAGATTTAGAATATTTTTCTCCATCTTGGGATAGAGGCCTTGGTTATTTTTTCCTGTTGTCATATGTTCATCTGTTCTTATAAAGATGGATCACATGGATCACATTTAAAATCAAGATGGAGTTTTCCCCCATTAAGTCAACAATATGAAGCAAATAAGCCTGCTGATTTCCTTTCATTTTTGTCACTTTCCTGACTTCTTATTCCCTTGTTTACCTTTTAAACTGTCTTTCTTCAGTAAAATTATCTCCCTCCAAAGCAATTTGCTCTCATTCATAATGTTAAATCATATTAATCTTCTTGCATACAGCTTCATATCATGCTATTCCAGAAGCCACCTTTCTCAGATTATTCAAGGCCTCTAATTCACCTATTTTCTGAATGTTGTGACATCAAACTCAAGTGGCAGTGAATGTGTTCTAAGTATGGTTGCTTCTTAGCTGTCATGATATTCATTTCTGTAGAGAAACAGACCAGACAAGCATGCAATTTTAAATACTTTTGAGATTATTATAAAATGCGCAATGTATTTAAAGAATTGAAATGTTGATTTTCTACTGGTTGCAAACACCTTCTCTAATGAATTTAAATAACTTTAATAATACTTTTTTCTGTAAGTCTGTAACTTTTTTCAGAAAAAAATCTGTTTGTAATTTTTTGGCTAGCATCAATTTTCTGTGTTCCAGTAATTTTTATAATTACCTAAAACATTTATTTTGTCTTTTGTTACCTATAAATTTATTCCTCTTTCATTATTTTCCTGCAAAACAATTCTTTGTAATTTATGAACTGAATCTTTGCAGCAGTTATGAAGTTATTTTATTGCAAAAGCTTACCAAAAAACCCCTCAAAAAACTGAAACCAAACCAATGCATAGCTCAGAAGACTGTACTCAAGACCCCAAATTCTAGAAGTACACTTGGTCTTTCGTATCTGATGGATTCTACTTACTAAGAAAAACAGTGAACACATCAATTTTCATCACTCCCACTGTGCTAATATTACCATAGACACTAAACTGTGGCTTCTAGGAGAGCTTTTATCCTCTAGTGAAAGCATTACTGGTTTTCTGGACACTATAAACCATTTTGTGTGTGTAGGATGGGGCGAGCATGAGGACATTCTGTTGCTTCATCTCAGTCTGTAGCTCCTTCTCACTTCTCCTTTATCTTTGAACTCTAGAACCATTTATGAAGCATTTAGAATTAGGAGGGTCGATAGCCTATTAAACTAACTTTCTTTCTTTCCTTTTGTCTTTCTTTCTTACTTTCTTTCTCATATGCCCTTTCCTTCTATCACTGCCCATTTAAACATGCAGTTTTTCCTCACAATGATTCCTTGTGCCTTGTAAAGCACAATTAGGTGCCTTAAGATTAAGACATTTATGTTGAGAGTGTAACAGTTGGAAGAAACAAGCAGTGAGCTAACAGACTAGTTTGCTGTCCGACCTGATGAAAGAGATAACTGAGCTTTGGCCATCTAATTTACAGGAGAAGAACTTAGATCTGGTTAATGAGAATAGAGAGCATTGATTAGAAATTCCTGCTTTTAGCAGTAGCTGTTATTTATCTAAACACTTAAAAAGCATAATCATTATTGTATGATTATCAGATGTTATATATATATACAGTTCTAAGCTACTTCAGCATTTAAAAAAATAATCTGTATTGAAAAAAAATGAAGTTCTGACTGAATTATTGTCTCTTAAGCCATAGAAGTTTATGTTGAAAAGAAACTCTGGGCATCCACTGGTCCTACCCCATACCCTAGTCGGAGCAAGGGACAACTTTGAAATTGCACCAGATTTCAAAGTCAAATGATATTGTTCATGATCATATAAAGCCAACTGTTGATATCCCCATGGCTAAAGATTACATAAACTTAATGAGCAACTCATTCAAATATTTGATTACCCTTATGCTAGAACTTTTAATATCTGATTGAAATTTGCCTTTTTGCATCTCATAGTCATTGTCTCATGAACTTTCATTGTGAACTTCTAAGAAAAATTTGATTCCATCTTCTCGATATCACACCATAAGGCAGTCAAGGAATACTTTGTCAAAAATCTAAAATCTCCTGTGATGTGCTCAGGGTCTTCCTTGGTGTCAAAAAAAATTGTCACATAGAAAATAAAGAGTTTCAGTTTCAAAACCAGATAAATCTTGGCAATGCCTCTGCAAGTATTTTGCACCTGAATTCCTGGTACATAATAAACCTCCTAAGACAGATAATATGGTTGACAGATGGATGTCTTGGACCGCTGTGTTCCGTTGTTTTCTGTGCATGAAGACAGGTGGATCAGGCTGAAACAGCTCTGATTTCCCCTGAGGAAATTTGTTCCTTTTCAGCTGTTCCCAGAAGTCTAGACCTACTTTGTTAATGAACACCTGGAAGTGAAGAAGGAGGCTTCCCCCTCATGCCAGTTTTGGTGACATTCATCCCAAAGAACTGTTTGAGTACAGTCTCTAACTATTTTTTCCTGCACGCAATATGGTTTCCACCCTTTGTTTTCCTCTCCAAGGCCAACTCCAAAGGATCTTTTCATTTTCTTTTTCTCTTTCTTCTGTTACAGTGTCTACTTGCTTACCATCATTGTTCCATTACCCAATGGCTCAGGGCCTGGGCAGAGGCATATCCCTTGTGGTGGAACCACTTCTGGTGGACTCCAGCTGGCACTTGGGAGTGAGCACTGTGAAACATTATCACTGTCCCATGGTTATAAGGCTGACCAGAGTACCCATGACCCCAGAGACCCTTATTAACTCTTAGACAGAGCTCACATCTTCTCTTAACCATACTACCAAACACTCTACCCATCTCATGGCTGCTGCTGCTCAATGAGAAGTGTTCTGGTACCTCCCACCATGGTTTCTAGGGAGCCTTCCTTCCTCCAGTTCAAAAACAGTTGAAATGAGTCAGAGGTATGCTCATTTCTTCATGAGGAAACTGCAGAGACATGTCTTCCTTTTCTGTCTTCAACAAATACTAGTTACTATTTCTCAGTTGCTGTTATAGAAACATGCTATTCAGCTCAATCTTTTGAATTTTCAATCCCTTAAAATTAATAATCTCATTTTTGCTCTGATGCCAGCAGACTCTGTGAAAATAAGTGTATAGGCCAACCAGACAATGTGGTTGAATTCCCATCTCAACTATTTAGATTCCTCCAGAATTAACTGCACATTAGGTATTCACAGTTCTCACTCAGTTCTTATATTTATCCATTAAAAATAATAATAAAAAGGAAAATTCTTGGCCTATTTCTTGCAGCCTGTGTTGCACAATCCCCTCTTCATTTATCTTTCATATCTCCCTTGCACATCAGGCAATCATTTTCTCTCTTATACCCCTCAGAGCATCACGAGTGTAATAGTATTTTTCATAAGAATTGCATTTCCCACATATATCTCTAGAGTGTTTTTTATCTATATTAATACTGTATTTTAAAATAACTCAGTTGTAGTGTCCTAAATGGGATGAGAGTTTCTCCTGCACTGAGATTCACAAAGCAGTAAGAAAGAAGTAGAATGCAATAGAGCAGTTCTTACCTTTTTGAACTTTTCTCCTGGTTAGACACACTCTTGTTTGGCAGCTCTCACAAACTGGACAAGCATACAGAAAGCAACTGCTGGTGGTTCCTTTGCAAGGCTGTACTGGCTCACTCAGAGCAAAGGAACATCTTGTCTTTGGTGACAAAGATGCTTCACCAGGTATAAAATCCTCTGGACTATGTGAGCAGCAGATTCAAGAATCACATTTCATTCTTTTACCTGAAATCATTAATTTTAATAGTCACTAGTTTAGAATGTGGAAACATTGGCAGGAATCCTCACACATCTCTGCACTGGGGTACTTAATTTAAGAATTCTAAAGGGTATTCTAAATTTCAACTAAAAGAAGCAAGCAAAAATGTGTTCATTATGAAATATACGTAGACATGCATATATATATATATTTATGTATACACATGCACACAGACATAAGGCCAATCACAAAGTATGCATCCAATAAGGTACACATCATGTTGATAAATTTAAGCATGCTTTGAAAGTGCTTGTGAAAATTATTCAGTCTGCCAGAAAGTCATTTATACACAGAAAGTCAGACTACTGCATGTTGTCATGTTGTTTTGCATCTCCTGTTCAAAGATGTTTTAATCATATTTTGCATTTTTTTAAAATCATTATTTTGTATACGTCATTGTCAGAAAGTATATCAGAAATGCTGCAGGATACAATATATGGGGTTTTCTTTGCATTTTAATAGTAAGTGTGTTTTTGTCTGAAGCATTTTTTAATTACGTCAGAATACAAGACTGATGTATGTGATACAAATGTACAAATGCTATTTGCACCTCATAAATCAGTAATAAATGTGTTTTGATTGTTTTGATGAACATGGACACAGTCATCATCCAAAATAATACATTCTCATGATTGTGTCAAAACAAATCCTATCCTCAGCATAAGGTTACATTTTAAAAATCAGCAGAGCTAATGGAGGAAACTCTTGTTACTAATGGAAAATTTATGACTTTTTATGGACCATTCCTAAATTTTCCAGGATTTCCAAAATGTCTGAAGAATCTATTGCAATATAAAATAATAATAACAAGAATTACAATCACAATAGAAAGCAGAAAGGGGTAATCATAAGATGCTTTTTCAAGTTTCAGAGTCTTTGTCTTACAACCAGGCACACAAAATTAGTGCAAATCAGTTCTGCTCAAGACTTCACAGAGTATTTTGATCTATTTTTTCATATATATTTTGTTTGTCCAATTCTGATAGAAATGAGTGATGTTTGGCATTCTTGTCTAAATATATCAGAGATTGGTTTCTAACAGTAACTTTTATGGTCTACTGTAGTAATATAATAGAAAATTTTGTTATATTCAGTACCTGGAAAAGAGTTACCTGTCTGAATTTTTTTTTCTACTTAAGGTTGATCAAAGGATAAAGAAAAGTCTCTTTCAATCTAGGCCAAATAATTTAAACTCACAGATTTAACTCTCTACTTTGTATTCAGGGAGCACGGATAAATATCTCTGAATACTTCACTATATAGGATTTTTTAATTGCATTGTGAATGTGTTATGTATTGTTCACTTCCTTTTTTATTTTTGTAGTATATTGCATTAATACCTCAGATATTTGTTGTTCTGGCCATAATTTCTACAAGGTGGTGGTCCTCCTTCCCAACATTTAGGATGATTCAGCACCCTGGGTATTCCCAGAATACCAAATATCTTGAACTTCTAAACACTTCACCCGACACCAATCTGTTATACGGTGAACACAATTTCATCTTCTTTTATAAAACTAGAAATTAAAATTGCAACTCTTTCCCTACGAGATTTTTCTAGTTTTCCTCTTTCATTTGTTCATTTAATCCCTAAGTGACATACTGTATTATGTCAAGCAAGTCACATCGCCCTTTGTTACATCACATTACATAGTTAATGCATTTTGGCAGGTATAACCCTTTGGGCCCATCAGTCACTGAATTATGCTCTTTATAAACATCTTTATCATTCTGTGCATGGTATGCCTCTTCTTGTAATGAATGCAAAATTGTGTGTGGTCAAGAAGTAAGCACACTGAAAAGAGGACTAACAATAAGTGACTGAAAAACTTTTGGAATAATTAAAAAGGTTTTTCTGAAGGAGAATGTATTTCCACAATAAAATTGTTAAAATTTTGATAGCTCCTGTGATTACTGTTTTATATTTTATTTCAAATACTCACTTGAATGACAAAATTATATTTGGAAAAATTTAGATTTAACATATTAATATTGAATATTTCAAGTGAAATTTTCAAATGGGAGCATGGTTTCAGACAGAGAGGGAACCAAAGTCAGAGCCATTGTATTCTTCCACTTAGTGTTAAAGGTGATGCATAAAAATAAACAATCTGATCAGCCATTAAGGAAAAAATACATTTTCCCCATAGAAATTGCTTCCACTTGTCTCAAAACCTAGTGGTATACACTAATATATTTTATCTTTTACTCACATTCTGAATGTCAATAATAAAATATTTTGTTGTTATTATTTGTTAAATTTTTCAATTTTTTTCAAGTGTGATTCCATTGCACTGTTGATGCTCACATTTTGAAAAGAAAAAAAATTACCTAAAAATGGAGCAACGTAAGAACTGGAAACTCTTTATCTAGACTTTAGCCATGTTTTCTTTAAGGGTAGAGCACATTCTCTGTGTTCAAAGTCATATTTCAGCAATAGTAACCCCAGGTAGCCACTTTCCTTTCCAATTTCTGCTGATTTTTTATCCTGGCAAAAACTGTTCATGACACTGCTATTTGTGGATCAATATAAAATGCTGTGAAGCTGATGACTTCACCTATTTTTTTTTTACAGTGGCTCCCATTGAGTCAGTAATGAGAATGGTAGATCAAGAAGGTGAAAATAACTGAGACTGGATTTTTCAGAGTAGTTTTGCTGTAGGCCAGAAATACAAATAGGAGACTTTCAGCAGAGTAACTTCCATATACTTTGGGAAAACAAGTGACCAGAACAACAGCTCTTCTCCTACACCTTGTTTACCTCTCTTCCAGATTCCTTCTTTCTGGTTTTCCTCTTTAAGCTGTATTATTATGTTTCAATTCTTCTCTGCCATGCATTTCTGATTCTTAAAAGTTTTTTGTTTTCATTCTGTAAATCTGTTTTCTCAAAATGCATCTTTCTTTGCAGGCTCCTCCAGGATCCTCTGTTTAGTCATGCTTTTTCTTTTCTATGCTCCAATTTCCACTGTTGCCCTGGTGCTTTTTTGTCTTCCTCCACTCACTGCCTTCTCTGGTATTACATTCACTGTGATTCCCTTTTGATGTTGTTATCTGAGTTTCACCATTTGGTCTCTGTCCACCTATGATAAAGACTCAAAATACAGAGCAAGATTCTTGCTTAATATTCAGAAAACAGGAAAAGAAATATCTTGATGTTGGCAAAACTCAAACCAAGCAGCTGAAAAGTTGTCTGCTGTCTCACATCTTCTCTTTTGAACACACCAAATAAGACCTTTATAGCCATAATTAAACTAGAATTTTTAAAAATAATTTGAAGCCTATTAATTGCATTCTTTACATTATACATTCTTGCAATGTTACAGATAGTTTCTCCAAAATTTTCAAAATACATTGATAATGCAATTTACTACAATACACAGTAAAAGTGAATCAAATCAAGTTTGTTCCCACACTGATTCACTCCAGTGCTGGCCAGCAGAGAATGATCACCCTCCTTGCTTTCTTCTCTTCGTGGTTAAGGTGTTTGGGCTCCAGTCAAGTGACATATTTCTCACCTGTTTTCCCTTACCTCTGCATTCTTCCACCAAAGGAGAAGGAAAAAAAAGAAATCTCACACAACTGCTATCACTGCACCTCCATTACCTCTCCAAGCCTTTTGCTGCTGCAGATGCCACTGTCAGTGCCAGGCACATGGAAACAGAACTGTCACACACAGTTGAGGAGGAGGCATGCTAGAACCTTGCCTGACGGCCAGCCAAAGTCAATGCACTGCATAAACACATGAATATTAAATAATTTAATTGTATGCACCCATGAGCTTGCTACAAGAATTCCTACTTCCATCTTAATATTTAATGTGAGAGAAATGTTGCCGTGGTTTTAATACAGTCTTCATTTCATAAGACATTTCATAGTTTTTGGACTATATAGCTCCATCTGTCAAATAACTACAGAAAATGAAGAGAAACTTTAACACCACCAACTTTATAAACCACATCACTCCCAAAGGAGGAATTTGTAGTTTTGGTTTCATGTGAGTGAGTATAATTAAGATAAAACAGAAGGTGAAGCAAACAAAAGGATTTAAACTTTTGTAATGAGACAGATAATAAATCTGTTTTCCATCCCCCTCCTTGTGCAGTGATGATTTTTTGTTAGGCACTCGCTGAAGAACAAAGTTAACAAGGTTGTTCAAAGGAAAATTGCTTTCTTGCATGCTATTATTTATTATATAAAAAAGGGCAAAGTGAAATGTATTGAAAGAGTAGTATTTGTGGAAACAAATGTTAAATTTAAATCTGACCCTTTTAACAAGCTTTTCCTTTTGAAGGTTCCATTTCAGAAGTTCAGATCAAGACCTTTAAGAGAGCAACTATGACCCTTAGCCAGTGTATATTATTTTTCATCTTACATCAGTAATTAATCCTACGAGCATTCTGTGAGAGTTTTAAGCATTATTACCAACATTTTATCAGTGAACGTAACAATTACACATACAGACCAAGCTTTATTTCATTTCTGAGGAATCCTGTTTTCTTTATTGCTTTATATGTAGCTTGTAGTACTATTGCTATGATCAAGACAGGAATGCAACAAATGGCTACTCTAATTTTTCATCCAAATGTAAATTTTATGCTGCCTGCAACATCATGAAGAATGGTTCAAGAAAAGAATGTATTGGGAAATGTTTGTATTTTACACATTGCAAATTACCTCTAAAACACTGAATGTTTTAAAACTTAGCAATAAGTAGAAAAATTCTTTCTTTTTTCTCAGAAGTCTCAAATTTTGTAAATGCATGCTACAATACTTCAAGAGGCTGAAAAAAGTAATTCAATTCCAATGAAGGTAAAGATATGTAAATTTTACTCTAGTTCTACAATGTTGCTGAATTATATTGAAAAATTACCAGCTCTTTTGTGGGGAAAAGCTGCTAAGTCTAGTAAAGGGATTTGCAGAATTTCTTTTCATTCATGCTCATTACATCCTATTGGCAGTCGGTGGTGGATGAAGTGATTATTAGATGTACATGCACATCTACTATAGGGATTGCAAAGGAAAACTCTCCTTTTTGAAAGCAAATATTTTTACCAAATTTCTGGTTTTTCTAATTTGAATTTGACATGTGGTTAGAAACATCTGAAATTTGATTTGGTTTCACTAGTAATTAATTGAGTTTATTGGAAGTAATTTTTGCTGGCAAACATGGAGTTGTTAAAAGGAATAATGCATAAGTTATAAACAGCAAATTATGCTGTGCTTGGTGCACTTTTGGAAACCATGGGACATGATGTTTAAGTGCATTAGCTTAGAAGAGAATAGCAAACTTCTAAGATAAGTGTTAGAGCAGAAATTTTAAGGTTGCATGACACGTGCCCACTGCTGCTAAAATAGCTAAAGCTAATAGTTTTAAAATAAGAAGTGATTATAAGGTGATTGTATTTGCATCCTTTGGATGGGTAAAATACCCAGATAAACAGACAAAACAACACTGACAACAAGCAAGAAATGACACACCAAAACACTACACAAACCTCAGATCTTTCTTGAATCAAATTGAATCCCTAAAACTCTTGTACATTCTTAACCTTACATTCATGCAACTGTCTTCATTCATAAAACTGTATTAATCACCATAATTTGTCTCATAAATATTTCACCTTATTGTCAGAATTTAGTTAAATTTAGTTAAAATGCCCAAACCACTGTGATGATAATATAAGGAGAGCCATAAAGAAATTCAGAAGAAATATATAATGGTGAACATGCTTGTTTAATACCAAGAATTATTTTCCATTCAGATGTTTATCCTGAAAGACTTAACTACTGTTTGGGTTATATTAAAATTCACTTTCAGGCCCACAGCAGTATCACAAATATACATTTTGACCACTACTGCAATGTAATTTTTGAAGCCTATGAGTTTTATCTGCTTCTGTTTTTTGTTCACACAAGGTCAGCCCATGTCTTTGTTTCTCCTATCACTGACCTCAGCTTTTGCTACAAGGACTACACAGACATTTTTAAGCTATTGTATGAAAAAAAGTAGATGGCCCTAAATCTTATGAAATTATTGAAAAAACCCACAACAGCTAAAAAAAAGCCCACACAACTATTTCTATAATTGAATAAGGACAGAGAAGACAAGTCAAATAGGCATGTATTCTGGGTGGGAAACAAAGAGGGAAAAAAAAAGCTAAAATCTCAACCTACATTCAGAGTTGCTTCCATTTTCTTTCCAACTTGTTTTCAAGTTTTTCTTCCCCTTAGATGACTCATTTACTCAGAATGCAAATAATGGTATCAGGTGACAAAGATGACTTATCTCATGGTGAGTATAAAGTGCCTAAAATTTTATCGATAGGAATGTTGTTTGAATTGTACTGCCATATAGTAATTTAAAGGCATAAGCAGATAAATAAAAAACTTTCATTTCTGCAAATACTTCACAATTACAGAACCTGAAAGATCAATTGCATTACTAGTGGTTGAAATATATTTATAAGTCTCACAAAGTTCATCTAGGTCTACTCAGAGCTTTGGATCTGACAAGCATTAAGACAATGACTGTCCCTGCATTTCTCTGAGGAAAGTTAAGTTTGCAAATTTTTGTCATATTTTTCCTACTCTAAATGATTAAATTCTCTCTTTTATTCAGGAAAGGTGCTGTAGACTCTCAAGATTTATTTATAATTTTTGGTCAATATGGAAAATACATTTTGTTCCATTATACCCTAGACGTGGATTTGTTCCAACTACTCTGTTTTAATTCTTGATCAACTAACCTGAAAATCTTGGAGAAAATCCATTCTGGGTTAATTAGTTCTGGATGCATTTACTCAAAATGTATATAACAGCACATACTTAAAATCAATTGTCTAACAGTCAATCCCCATTGTTATCACATTAAAGAGTGTATAACAGTGAGGATTAAAAAAATAAAATAATTTCCACATTTGAAAAGGCATCCCATCCTGAAATTTAAGTAACCCTATGAGTATTTCTACCCCTTTTATTGTATCAATGACAAGAATATACAATTAACTAATGTTTTGGTTAATATTTCTGTCTTTCTGCATCTAGTTCTTATTTCCACTCAATTTGACACGTCAGATATGAATTTTGTGCTGCCCTTGAGCATTATCTCAATAAGGGAACAAATAACTTAAACTAAACTCATGAATGTAAATGTTTTAGACAAGTATGCATGACAAGTATACAGAAACACTGGAAGACACAGATGTGTTACTAAGACTCTGCTTTAATTAGCACCTATTGGAGACAGACCAGAGGAAATCTAATAAGATAATCAGAGGACTGGAGCTCCTCTCCTGTGAAGACAGGCTGAGACAGTTGGGGTTGTTTAGCCTGGAGAAGAGAAGGGTCTGGGCAGATGTTTCAGCACCCTCCAGTACCTAAAGGGTGCCTACAAGAGAGCTGGAAAAGGGACTTATTATAAGGGCATGGAGTGATAGGACAAGGGGAAATGTCTTAAAACTGAAGTAGAGCTTGTTTAGATTAGATATTAGAAAGGAATTCTTTACTGTGAGGGTGGTGAGGCACTGGAACAGGTTGCCCAGGGAAGCTGTGGCTATCCCATCACTAGAAATGTCCCAGGCCAGGCTGCATGGGCTTTGAGCAAGCTGGTCTAGTGGAAAATGTCCCTGACCATGGCAAGTAAGTTGGAACTATATGATTTTTAAGTCCCTTCCAGTTCTAATTACTTTAGAGACTTTATTAAAACTTGTATTTTCTTCAATCTTGTAACCAGGATCAGTATTCAATGGATACTCCTCTATGTCCACTTTCTTCCTTCTTTGGAAAATCTATTAAGTACAAAATATACCTAACTAGAATAGTTAAGCTCTTAGGACAACTACATTTCCACAAGCAGAAATCGTGGTGAGATCACATGTCGAAGAAAAAAGAAAATTAATGGGGATTATTAATTTTTCCATAATTGTATTTTAATATTGTAAGAAATTAGAAACTTCCAACAAATCACCCCCCAATGTTTTTTCCAAACATATTTAATATTGCAGAAAGTAAAATATTTCTATGAATATTTTCATATTGTTCAACAATTAGTCATATTTATTCACAGGGCACTGAGCTGAACTAAATCAAACTTGATTAATTTCTCTGTTATATGTTATTGTGCAGTTCTGTGAATATGAATTCTGGTACCATGTGGTTGGGAGTAAGAAGGTATCAAAACCAGGAAAGGATGCAGAGATGAGACAGCTTCTTTCAGTTTTTACCACACTGCTATGCACTTATCTTGACCCAGTAGTGGCAGTCTGAGGCATGAGACTGAGCAGTAAGGACTGTGTTGTTATCCATTATGGGGCATTCATGCAATCCAATGTGTTGTATAAAACAGTTTTTAAAAGGCAACCTGAGGACTCAGATAGACTAGTGTTTTATTAAACTTTTAATTTTAATGATATTTCTTTGAGAATCCTTCCATTTTATGGATATTCATCGGGTACTCTTTGGAGTACTAACCGTGCTTGAATTCTATTTATCTATCATACCTAAAACAAGGATTCTTCCCAATATACTTCTTAAAGTAGCTGAGATCTCTACGTTTTACTGGACCTATGTTTACAAAGTGTCAGCTCTCTTCAGAAATAATTAACTAGCCTATATTGTATGTTCTGTGTGTTCTAAACATCAATGGAAGCAGGAATCAGTAAAATCTCTGTGATAATAATTCAGCCTTGAGGTCGCCATAGAAAAAGACTGATTTTTTAAAAAGTAAATTTTGAGATACTGCAGTCATTTAGCACTTTCACAATTCAGGTCTACTTGCAAACTGTCTCCAGTGTAATCCAGCAAAATCTCTATAAAAATTTAAATAAATACAGCGGATTTGCCTAATTTTCCACTAATGTAGTTTTGATTTTATCTTAGTTGACTGGCTTTAGTTGAGTCACTTCCTACTCATATTGCCGTGTCCTAAGCCAGAATGCAGTCTTCTATCTCTTCAAAAGAAAAACTGAAAATGTATGTTCATAAGATATTTTCCTTCCAAAGTGATTGATAAACCATAATACCAAATATTTTATATTTTAGTAGGGATTGCTTTGTTTGTTCTTTTCCCACAGCTTAGTTTTTTACAGCAAATGGCTGTGTACAAAAACAGTAACACAAACTTTGTCTTTGAACTCAAGAGCAACCAGGTCAACATCCTGAGACACTGGGGAACAACACACTTAACACCATACAAAAGCAATTCAGGAAAATAGGGCTGTTAAACATAAAATGTCCCTTTAAAGAAAATATGAAAACACCAGTAGAGAAGTACATATCTCTGAGTGTTTCTCAGAGGTGCCAGATACCTTGTTGTGTTCTTGTCTTTGAAGGAAAGCCTTGTCTTTGCTTCTGCAGCTTTCCAACATGAAAAAAAAATATAGTTTTGATGTTTTTTTAAAAACATTTGCAGAATCTTCCAACACTGCAGAGGATAAGTCAGTTTAACAGCAAATATTTTCTCCATACTTTCAGAAAACAAAAACCATCACATAGGAAGAATGGTTGTGGAATATACAGAATAGTTTTTAACTGTAGGAATGCAGTTAAACATGCAGAAAACAGCTTAAGCTAGCCACTCTTAGGATTTGAAAGTTGCTAAAAGGCATCTGTATTCAAAGTGATATTCTACCATTTATGATTAGCATAAAGAAGAAACAAACACATCTGGTCTAGTGGAAATAATTTTCAGCTCCACTGTTGAATTCCTTTTGTCTGTGATCTGTGTATTTTAGGAGGTTTTGTCTTGGTTGTTGACAAACTTCTATAGTTTGAGAAGCTTCTATGTCCATTAACTGAAAAAAAAGGAAGAAACTATCCATAGGATCTCTGTTTATTCATGGGATGCACAGCATACACACCTGAAACTACATCTTAAACCTGAACTAGTGAGCTTTGGGACTGGAAACTATATAGCTACATTACATACTCTATTGACCCAGCTGATTAGACTGCATATGATCCCATACTAATGTATCAGAGAGTTAAACTGCTATCAGAAACAGACCTAGGTCTCCATGAAGCCAGACTGTGACAGCTGATTCAACATGGTCTGGTGAACACCTGACTTTAGAAGAATATGGATGGCAAAATTGTGTCAGTTTTGTAAGCAAGAGCCAAAGATCTAACTGTACAACTGTTCAGATTTTAGCTCTGGCTAACAGTCACCTAAATGCAAATACCTTGTCTATCATTAAGATAGCCCTGACTTCATGGTTGATAGAAGCTTGAGATCTCAAGCTGATGAAGCAGCACTTTTGGGCACGACAACTAACTCTTGGAGAAAATGCAGTAGTCCTCCAGCAGAAGACCAACAGTCTTGACACACTAGAGTGGACCTGTAGGTCTCATCCTTTCTTTCAAGCTTCCTAGCTCTGAAGTTGGTTGATAATCATGGTATTTATGGAGCTTGGTCCAGTTGAGTGTGTCAGGTGCTCCCTGAGAAACCTTTCCAGATCAATCCCTAGGGAACTTTGTCAGAGTCCTTTCAGGTCTCTAGATCTCTTCAGATGTGGGAAAACGGAGACCTAATTGACAAACCCGTTAAGACTGATTTAGAGATCAGCATGGGAGGCAGAATGGACCTCCAGAATGGTGTTCTTCAGGTCATACAGCCTAACCAGAAACAGGAATTGCACTGCACACCTTTAAGAAGGGCAATAGGGAGGGTCCAGAAAACTGCAAGATGTTCAGTCTCACCTCAGTCCTCTTAAACATTAGGGAGTAAAATTGACCAGATTCCAGATAAAGCATTTCTAATCACCTGAAGCACAAGTAAGTGCTTGGAGACAACCATTCTGGGAATGGAAAATCATGCCTGATGAACTTGGAAGACCTCTACAAAAAGAAAGTAGTGGATTGGTACCCACCTTAGCTTAGGAAGGCCATCAACACAGCCTAATATAGCATGCTATGGTCAAAGGTGAAGTAAGAAACATTTCTCCCAGATATAATTAAAACCAAAATAATCTTAATAAGAATATCAAGTATTAGAACATGTTTCACTAAGGTGTTCTGAAATGTCTTCACATGGAGATTTTAATTTTTTTTTGGTTTAAAGTCTGAGAAACCTGATGCAACTTAGACTATAGACATCCAGAAGTCCTACTAAACTATTGGGCTTTAGCAACTTGTTCCAGGACTGAAGTGTAAAATTCAGAAAATCAAGTTATTCTTCTGTCTTAAAAGGTGAGGACAGATGAAACAGGATATGAAGTGAAATAATATATATTAGCACTCCAGATTCAAACCAAAACATCTGGTGGCAGAGTGCTTGCTTTAGAACTATTCTCTAGATTTTTTATATTCCCAAAATTTAGATATAAATCTAGATGCTAAAGATCTTGATCAGAACACTATCTAATTATGTATATTACAGAATTACAGAATGGATCAGATTGGAAGAGACCACAGTGGTTGTCTGGTCCAAACCCCCTGGTCAAGCAGGATCATCCCAGAGCACATGAAACAGGATGGTGTTCAGACAGTTCTTGAATATCTCCAGTGGAGGAGACTCCACGACCTCTCTCAGCAATCAGTTCCAGTGCTCATCCACCTGCACAGTAAAGAAGTTCTTCCTCATGTTTGGGTGGAACTTCCCATGCATCAGTTGAATATGAGGAAGAGTATATCAGAAAAGTCAATTCACATAAATAGGCATGTAATTCAATACCTAAAATGTTGTTTTGACCTCGTTCATTCTATATCAACTATAGGCTATATGTTGGCATATGGCAATCCATATGTACCATAGGAGTTAAAGGGCTAAAGGAAAGTGGACTCATATTTGTTTAAACTATGTACATGAAAAAGTATAAGCACTTTTTTCCCAAGATTCTTCTGAAGACCCAGGAAAATTTTTTGGAAACCAGAGAGGACATTTTTCACCTTCATACAAAACTTGTCATTCCATAATGAATAATGAAAGAAAGAAGGAAAAAGAAAACAATTTCTTTTTTCTTTTTTCCAAGTTGGAAGATTGCTACACTCAGAGAGGATGTAGAGAGGAATGCACTGTTAAGCCTACTACAAATAAAATTTCTCAAGTATCCTGCCAAACAGGACACTTTTGAATGTCTGTAGTTATAGTAGTTACACTGCACTCAGATTTTTCCCTTCTGTTTTGGGTTCTGGAATTTGACACAATTTCAGGTTCATAAGGGAATCACCTGTAGTTGGTCAATGTGAGTATGTGAGAATTGTAAGCCAGCATTGATTCTTTCTTTAGGATTGAGATGGTCAATTTCTAGCCAGAATTTTTGACAGAAACCTGCACTATATTTATAGCAGAAACTTATGCATTTGGTACGTCCATCATTCTTCCAGTTTTACATTCTAATTCTATCAGATGTTAAACCACAGGCAAATCTTTTATCAATCTCTTATATCAGGTTGTGAATTTTTTGGGGCTATGGGAAGCCTTTTCCATTCTGTACCTCTACATGTAACAAGATCTTTGATCTGGATGTACTTGAATCTAAGATAAACACATGACACTGTGTCACACTAGTAACAAATATAATTTAGTCTAATATGGTGCAGTATGATAAAGACGATTGAATTCTTGAGGAAAGTTTACTTTTAAAATGCCTGGGTTGTCTGAGAACAACTCAGGGTAGTCAGAAATAAACACAAAACACAGAAGTATTATCAAATACTGATATTTCTCTTTAGATTTATTGTTAGATAGGTGTAGGAATCTTACTTAGTCTTCAACACTTCCAGGGTGTTACCTCCATATATGGATTATAACTAAAATAGATCATAAAAATTCTATGATAATATTTACAAAACTTCAGCAATTTTTTGTAAAGTGTGCTGAGAAGAAAGATCTTTAAATACTACTGCAAGCTTAGAACACTTAGAACACAGCTTCAGATAGGAAGTGGTAATCAAAATCATTATGTTTTATCACTACAACTGAAAATATTCATCTTGCCCTATTTCCTATTCTGTTAGAAAGTTGGTTTACAGATCATGTTCATTTCAGCTCTGGAAACAGAAATAAGAAAAAAGATTCCTATGGAAATGGAAAAAAGTTATGTTATTGTTTGCTTTCTTTTTTTTTTTTTTTAACTGGCAGTCTTTCTGACAGACTGATGCTGTTTTGAAAAAGTATCTGAAGGTCATGTGCTTTATCTGTGCTGCAGGCTGATCTATTCAGCAAAACAGCTGTTTAAAACCTGCATAATATATGTAGGTCAACACTAGACAGAATAGGAAAGGAAGAGTTTTAGCCAACGAAATTGTTATTAATGAGATCATTATGCAGATCTTTTCCTCAGCAGAACTTTGCTCTTGATTCTTGAAATTCTCCACTACACATGCATGCAGGTTATTTACACGTCTTCTGAAGATGGGAAAATGGTTTTGATCCATGTTGGCTTAAATTTTTAACAGTTTTATATCTGATTCTCCTTGGTCATATGTGTAAATTTATTTACACATCTGTATTTCTTAATACTTAAACATAATATGGCATTATTAATTTCTAGTTTTCAATTTTGTTTTTGATCAAAACAAAATAATTTTTATACTGTTTTTATTTCAGTTAAGCTCCCTAAACTCTCTACAATCCATCCCATAAGCTTGACTACATAACAGAAACAACCTAGTAACTGATCTACCACCTAATAATTTTACCAAAGTTAATGTAGAAAGAGATTCTTTTTCTTTTACATTAAAAAATATTCTTCTGCACCATTCTATCTGAGAGCTAAAAGCCTGAAAGGGACAAAATTTCCTTCTGAAAGTCTTCAGGAGACTCTCTATGTCAAGTATATGACAAGATAATCATTTACTGCAGGAGAAAAGATTTAGTAAGTGAAACAAGCTAGATCCCAGCTCCCTGCAGCTGCCTGAAATGCCTCTTCAGCCAGCAGGTGATCCTGAAGCAGCAACAGTTTCTTACTCTGCTGGCCACACTGAACAGTTCCAATCAAGGAGAAAGATTATCCCCTACATGGGAGTTGGCAAAGACTCTAATGTCAGAATCGTCAGGCTGGTCACACACATGTAAAAATAAATTGTGAAAACAGAGTGGCTAGAAAACTGCCCAGCAAGAAAGGACCTGTGGGTGCTGTTGGACAGCCAGCTAAACATGAGCCAGAAAGTGCCCAGCTGGCCAAGAAGGTCAACAGAATCCTGGATTCTATAAAAAAATGGTGTGTTCAGAACTAGGGAAGAGATTTTCCCCTGTACTCAGCACTGGTGAGGCCACATTTCAAGTCCTGTATTCAGTTCTGGGCCTCTCAATTCAAGAAAGATATTGAGGTCCTGGAATGTATCCAAAGAAGCATATGAAGCTGTTAGGGATTTGAAACACAAATCCTATGAGGAGCAGCTTAGATAGCTGGGATTGTTTATCCTGGGAAAGAGGAGGCGTAGAATAAACCTTATTACTCTCTACAATTACCTGAAAAGTGATTGTAGCAAGGTGGTGGTTGTTCTCTTCTCCCAGGCAACCAGTGACATAACAAGAGGAGATAGTCTCAAGCTGCACCAGGGGAGGTTGAGGAAGTGTTTCCTCACTCAGAGGATGGTTAAACATTGGAACAGGCTGTCCAGAGAGGTAGTAGAATCACCAACCCTGGAAGTCTTCAAGAAACAACTGGATGTGGCACTAAGTGCTACATTTCGGTTGGCATGGTGTTGTTCAGTGAAAGGTGTGACTCAATGATCTGGGGAATCTTCTTCTACCTTGATGATTTTATTCTATCATTCTAAGATTTTATACTTTTCATAGGCTGCACTAAAAATGTTTATTATTACCAGATTTCCAGACTTATCCAAATGAAGCTCTAGCACTTCTGAATTGTCAACTTGAATTGTACCTAGTAATTTCTAAGAATGCAGGTTCCTAATCTAATGGCATTCAACAGCTGAATCAGAGGTCAGTCCCCAAATATCTTTCCAGCCAATTTTTATTCTGTTTCAGGACAGATTTCAACTGCTTAGCAATGAGAAACTTTATTTGAGAATCCCTAGAACATTTCAGAAATTTGCATGAACTAGAAAACCAGAAGGTCATGGTGTCCTAGGTATTCCCCCCCCAAAACAAAACCCAACCCAAACACCAAACCTTTGTATTCCATATTATTCCATCAATCCACATAGCCTGCTTTACTGTCACCTTAAGAGTCGTCGACCCATGAAACAGGATTTGTGTGTCTTACCCCGCATTCACAGCAAGGAGGGGGTGTGGGGTCCCTTTTTCAACATGAAATGGACACACAGTTTGTTTCTCTCCGGGCTCCCGAGAGGGTTGCCTGGGGAAGGTCTCTGAGTTGCGATTCAAAAAGGTGAAGCAGTGTAAGGAAAAAAGTTCTCTTTTTTTTATCCCTGAGCATTGGAGCACATGGCCTCTCCAACTTACTGTCTTCTGGTCCATGTGGTGTGGTGGCCACCATCTTGGGAGGAGGGGATTATCCACCATCTTGTTTTCTTTGTACCGGGAGCACATGTCAGTCAACACCTTTGTGTGTAGTGCTTATTGCTGTTATCTTGGTTGTTGCTGTTTTTCTTTTTAGTGAACTGTTATTTTTTCACTTACATCTGCTTGCATTTATCTCTCCTTATTGGCAAAAAGGGAGTGGTTAAAACTAAAGGGGAGGTAACTCATTTTGTTGTCTCTGCCACACAGAATTGTCTTAAACTAAGACACACAACTATAAAAACTTTAAGATATGCATATATATGTGTGTGTGTCTAGCTACCTATAGCATATCTATAACTTCCTTATTTGGTTGAGAGCATTTTTCAGATATTTAACAGTAAGTCTTTCTTGTTCTGCAAAGAACTATAAAGACCTTTTTCCAGGCAAAGTTACATCTTTTATTTCCCAAACCAATATAAGTGTTGAAAGGGACCAGTCAAATTTTTGTTGTCTCATTAGTTCCCTGATTTCCACATATCAGCAGCCTTGTTGCCTGAATTGAATTTTTAGTCAACATGTGTTACACAGTTATCAGATTCTTAAACTTATGTTTCCGAGAAAGGTAAAAGAAAGATGGCTTATAAAACGAGGATCTGATTCTATCAATAAGATTTTGTAGCTCAATCTTCAAGTGCTGCTTCTAATCAGACCTGGAACATCTGGGGATTCTTTCTGTTCATAAATGTACAGAAGATGCATACACTCACACAGTGATACAACAGTATTGACAGAAAAAAATAATCAGAAAAATCTCTCTTGCTGGCAGCATATGGATGCATTCATGTGTTTTTCCCTGACTCACAGTTACCTAGTTCTGACTGGAATTCTTGTCTCTTCTGTGCTTATTGTTACACAATACACAAAATATTTTCTGAAAACAAGGCAAAAATCAACAACACATTGGGAATGTCTCCACCTTGAGAAACACCAATAAAATTTACTTAATAGAAAGTTTAGTCTGGAGAGTTTTATTAAACTTCTTGTTTTGAAAATCCCTCATTTCTTCAGTAAGACCCAGATTTAGCACTCATGTGATGATCTGATAACCTAGACTGATTGCCTGTTATGGATCTGAGTTTGAAGGATAGGGTTTTGTGTTTGTCCTGTTAATAGACAGAATCACTAAGAGAGTTTTCAGGGCAGCTTGGGGAGAAAAATAAACCTTACTTGATTGTGTGATGTCTGTAAGACCCGAAGTCCAGAATGACATAGGAGGAAAGAACCATTATAGATAAGTAAAGAAATCAATATGTAGTTTTTGTTTGCTTTTCATGAGATAGCAATGTCCACTGAGGGTAGATGCAACATGCAATTGCTAGTGTAGTCTAAAGATGACTTTTTTTGATGTGGAGGAAGGTTACATGGATACCAGGTTGAAAGATATAAAAGTTGTTGTAGAACTGCTCAAAAAAGGTCCCTCTAAAAATGGGCAATGAAAAACTCAATCAAATAAGTCACATGGGTTTTGTCAAAATAACCCATCTCCTGCAACTGATCAGAACTGGTAACATATTATCAATGACAGAAGCTGTGAAGCTTCTGCATGAAAACATGTCAAATGCCATGGGGAAAAAGAAAATCCTAAGCAGTAAAAATTCTAAATTAATGCCAAAGTCAACCATAGTATGGGACATGGTATTGCAAAGACTTTTTATAAAGATTGCCCAGCTCAGCAGTATCCAAATGGCATGAACTATGAAATTCAAATAATAATTATTTTAAAAGTATTGAAAACCATTGAGGCAAAGAAACTATTTTAAATTTTGCACTGACTGCAAATATATTGCACAATATTTTGTAACTTTAATCAGTGGTGTGCAAATAGATTTTTAAGCCTAAAGGGATACTGAAGCTGGTTATATATTTCACACAGAGTTTCCAGTTTTGATGGTTGTGGTTTCAAGTGTCTGATGATGTTAAAAGTGAATTTTGTTTTTTGAAGCAAAAATTATTCAAAACAATACGTATATAAAAATTATAATGCTGTTGCTTTTCTTTCAATGAACAAATAAATTTTTAAATGCGTAAACAGATTTGCATATATCTTCTAAGAATTGGTATGATTACTATAATGAAGCCTAGAATTTCTACATTAAACATTGTCCTAGATACTGTCTTAGAATTATCTTTCAGTGATCTTTACTGGAGAGGAGAATGTAATGTAACTGACAAGTAAAATAAAAATTCACACTTAACTTTCTTTATTTGAGTAGGTCTTTTGAACCCTGAAAGACTAATATTCATATGTAATTATGTGCATGTATTTGTAGTTACAAAATCCTGTCTTTAGAAATGTCATCATCATTGGCCTAGTACTGGAAAACATTCCACATCCCTAATTAAACAAACCTCCCAAAGAGTTTTCGAAGGCTACAATTCTAAAAGAAGCAGGGGGTAGGAGGTACGAAAGATGGGGAGGAGTAGAATATACAGCAGAGCTCAGTTCTCTTTTTGCAAAGCACAGTGATTGTGTGCACAGAAATGCCAGTCTGATCAGATAGTTTGTAACCATAGCAACTCTTGGAGAAGACAGAGGAGAAAACAGAATAATAGGCGTCTCCTTTCTCCAGACCACTGCATGGGAAAATGAGCAAAAGGGAGAAAGAAAGAATGCAAAGACTTTTCCTGTCCCAAGTGCACAATGTGAATTACAAGAGTTATTATTTTCCATCCTCTTTTGATGAGTACTTTAAAGTTGCTTTTTTGTTTTGTTGGTGGGCTTGGTTCTGATTTTGGTTTTGTACTTTTTACAGAAGCCATATTCCAGAATATTGTAATTAAAATATTTGGATGGTGGACATAAAGTTAGAAGGTCAGAAAAACCTTCTTTAAAGTATACAAAGAGAATTTATGAATAATTAATTTTTTATTCCTTAAAATTTATAGCACCATTGAAATGTTAGCTTGCAGGTGATTTTTTCAGCCATGAGATGCAAAAGGTGTTAAAAGCTCTGTTTTGGGGTTTTTTCCCTGTAAAAGTCTTCAGAATTAAATCAAGACATGGACTATGCTGTTTTCTATGTGTGTGCACAGTGTTATTTTGAAAATTTTTGAGAATATTTTTATTTTAGGGAATTGCTTTTAATTAATTGATTTTGTGAACATTTATTCCTCCTGTCAATTTTCTGGAAGGCCTTCTATTGCTTTTCATTGAAGATCTTACAGCACAAAACTTCCCATGAAAGAGCAAAAAAAGCTTTTCTTATCAAAATACTTTGCAATTTTTGTAGAAATAGTGAATACCAACTCTCAATGAGCTCAGCTCATCACCTACCATTACCTTGTTGCAGAAGGCTGTAATACTGGTTAAACATGATTCCCCTTCCATGTTAATTACTCCTAATCACTTTCTTGTCCTTTATGTGTCTAGAAATATTTTTGACGAGTAATTGCTCCATCATCTATTCAAGGATTGAGGTAAGGGTGAGTAGCTTGCAGTTACCCAGGTCTTTCTTTTTGTCCTTCTTGAAGATATGAGTGATATTTGCTCCCTCTAACTTGTTGGAAACTTCTCACAATCCCTATGGCCTTTTATACATAATTGACAGTGGCATTGCAGTGACATCAGCAATCTCCCTCTATTCCACATATAACTTAAGCTTCACATTAATTGTAATGTTGTTCTGGTTGTTACATAGCTCTTTTCAGTCTCTTATCTTTACTCCCTGCTTTCTCCAGAGGTATAATTTTATTATGTAATCTGATTAGAGATGGTGAGAAAAAATAGGGAGTGTATAGAAATGCAACCATAGAAATCTGAAATATTCCTTCTCACACATTTTCAGACAAATGCAGGATGAGTCTCAGAACTAGGAAATAAAGAAAAGTATTTGAAAAATCTTAACATTTATTTTTAATAAAGCAAAATTAGGGCAAATGGAGTTCATATGTGTTTTCTACATGGAGAGAGTAAGGTTGAATTTATCAAATAATCTATTTAATTATTTATTTTACAAATAATTTGTTCTGCTCTGGACAGTGCTTTGAAATGTAAAATATGCAAGCCCTCAGTACTAAAAAGTTAATAAATAAGATGGAAGGTACCTGTAGCAATGTATCTCTTTTTCCTTGTGCCTTTAGAGTTCTAGTGGAGTCCTGGAATTAAGCTGAAAACCAGGGCATGACCTAAAGGAAAAAATTCAATAGACTTTGAATAAAAGAAAAATAAGCATTTCTTCAGTTTTCTTTCAGTTTTCAATCAAAGTAGTACGTTTCATGTCTAGTTCTTACAGAAAACATCTTCAGTATTGAAAACTTTTGTAGCAAGGTAATATACAAATTATGGATGAGATTAGGTGTATTTGTGGTACACACATTCTGTTCTTTCTGCTTTATCAACTGCTATCCAGGAGGTTTTTTCCCACTTTTAGCTATTCCCTTTTTGTTATATATTTTTTCTAAGCAAAATGCTCCCACATTCAATATGTAGCAGTCCCTAACTTTCTCTTTCCCCACACTCTTTCACCTGACAGCTCAAATGAGCTTAACTTTATAAAGGGAATAGGGATTATTTTTATCCACTGAGCTGAATACACATGAAATACAGGTAATATTTTTTCCAGGTATTAGACAAAATATTTTAAGTCTTTTATTTACATAACATTGATACTGAAAATATTAGCATTTTAATATATTAATTAGTTTAGTGTTTTGTAATCCTTCATAAATATTAAAACTTATTTGAATTTTCACTGTACTAGTACAAAGTTACAACATGTCATGCAGAGCATAAAGAAGTATTTGAACTGTAGAGTTCAGGTTTACTATTTATAATCTAACAAAATGTGTTCATATTTAACAAATGCACGTATTAGAATCAGAACAAAGTGAAATTTAGACAATCGTAATCTACCATATCTCATATAATACAATTTCTCATTTTAGAGCTTGATGCAAAATTGAAACATAAATGGGGAAAAAAATCCTATCAAGAAATCTGAAATTCTTTGGGGAGGAATTTGGACTCACTTCTGTACAAACTTAAAAATCATAGCTATATACCAGAATCAATAAAAATTCATCAGTGTGGAAATTTCATTGCTGTTAGACTTTTTCTCACAAATTTTGCTTTGGGTTTTCAGCTGGCTCCTATTTCAGACAGAAGTGTGAAGTTTGGATTACATCTATGTAGAACAACAAATAAATTTTCTGTCATTCGTTCTATTTGCTAGTCTCGCCTTTCACAGATATACTGCTATCTGGACCCAAACTAGCTCTGGACTCTGCCATATAAATTTATCTCTAAAGACGGATAGAAACACAAAAACCACTTTTTATAAAATGGAAATGAAATTTCAGTGAATTTTTCATCTCTAAAGATGAGAAGAGAATGGTTATGATTGTGTCTGCTAAGAAAAGTGATAGCAGACAAGCAAGAGAGACAACAGGGACTTTGTTTAATTTTCTGTATACATTTCAGTGTGTTTTCTTTGCATTTAAACCTGTATTTTATGTGGTACTTTTTAACCAATACAAAATCATCACTGTGAACTGTCATTTTATGTCTGAAAAATCATTACCTTTTGGTGGGATAAAAGTTTCCTTTATTTTTCACTTAACACTATAAGGTTATATACCTGAGTTCCATTATAGAGCACTGTGTGTTTGGAAAGGTCCAATTAACCAGGAATGACATAATACTCTCATTTAAATCCTCCAAAAAAGTTAAAAGGCCATAAACATTTCTTCTAAATGGCCAACTCTTTTTCTTGATGCAAATCTTTAGAAAGAAAAGTTTTTATGAGATTCAGGGTTCCATAGTCAAGTGATTCCACTGATGCACCTTCCTCAAGATATTTGCATTTTCTTGATAGCTGCTTGTTCTTGAACCTAAAGGATGAAAACAGAAATAAGAATGTCAATAAGATTGTCATGAATGGAACAACTAATGTATGAAGTCTCCTATGTGCCAGCACTTTACCCTATTTACTCCAGTGCCAAGAACTGCTCTTAAAATTTACTGCCTGACACATCAGAAATATATCTTGTGCCAATCTCCCCTGTATTGCTCAAAATGTGAGGATAACTCCTGGGAGTAGGTTGCATTGGGTTTGCATGGCAAGATTAGGGTAATGGAGGTGTGCAGCTTCAGGGCTGGCTTCTCTCAGGAGTTGCTTTAAGCTTCCTTCAAGTCCAACAGAGCCAATGGCAGCTGGGTCCAAGATGGAACTGCCAGTGGCCAAGGCTGAGCACAGATAGTAGTAACCTCTCTGTCATAACATATTTTAGAAGGAAAAAAATGTGCTGTTGCTGAAAAGTAACTGTGGACAGAGAAGAGAGAAATGAGAATATGTGAAAGGAGCAGCTATGCAACAAAGCAAGTGAAGAAGGGAGGATGTGCTCCAGACATGGGAGTAGAGATTTTCCTGTAGCTCATGGCAGTATAGAATCATAGAGTGGTTTGGGTTGGAAAGGACCTTGAAGTCCACTTCCAACCCCCCTGCCATGAACAAGGACACCTTCCACTAGACCAGGTTGCTCAGAGCCCCATCCAATCTGGTCATGAACCAGGATGGTACATGGATGGGACATCCACAGCTTCCTCAGGCAACATGTTCCAGTACCTCACCACCCTTACTTTTTCTTAATATCCAACCTAAACCTGCATTCTTTCAGTTTGAAGCCATTCCCTCTTGTTCTGTCACTATAGGCCATGGTAAAAAATCTTGCCCCATCATTCCTGTACCCTATCCCTTCAGACACTGGAAGGCTGCAATTAGGTCACCCCAAAGCCTTTTCTTTTTGATGCTGAACAATCCCAAGTCTCTCAGGCTTTCCCCATAGGAGAGGTGCTCTATTCCTTTGATCCGCATTGTGGCCTCCTCAGGACTCACTCCAACAGGTTGATGTCCTTGTTCTGGGGTCCTCCTCATTGTGAGTTCCCAGTGCCCACTATATTTAGAATCATAACAAGTTTGGATTTCTCCTTTTGGCTTCTATATTTTTCCTCTTATGCTATAAATATAAATGTGTAATATATATGGGAGGTTTTTGTTGATTTTGTGGTGGTGTTTTGAGTTTTCTTAAGAAATAATTTGGAGACTCTGATTTAGGCATTCCTCTTTCATATTTCCTGTTCAGCTGGGAATTTCAGCTGTCAAATGCCAATAATTGCCTGTTTGTTTTCCAGGTAACATGTAAGATTCACTGCTCTCAGCTTTCTTTAGAAGATCTGTGCTTCCATTACTTGAGTCAAATCATTGCAGTGTGAATAATGTCATTCATTATCATCATGCCATTTGCAGTCTGAGAGACATGATGAGACAAAATGAGGGAATAGTGCTTCCTGTCTAAAAAGAAAATTGTAAGTGTTTCTTGTAGGTTGGGGAGTTGCTGAGTATATTTTCCAGCTGAAAAATAAATATGTTATGGGAATAGATAGTCCTGCTCTTGGCTTGAGTGTACACACTAGGAATTTGTTAATTTATTAATTCTACTTACACTAATAAGTGCCTAAAGTCTCAGAGTGTGACTTGCTGAGATCAGCTATTTACACTAGTCATGCTAATTGAGAAAAAAACTCAAAATCAAGAGCTGGAAACAGGGATTTCATCCAGAAAAAACATTTCACTTTACAGGTACTTGTAAAATTTGATAAACAAGCAGTTGCACAGTTCCCTTGTGCTACTGTATTTAGACAAGTGGAACAGATGGTATGGCTCTGCTTCCCTTGTAGGGAATCATAGAATGATTTTGATTGGAAAACACCTTTAAGATCATTAAGTCCAACTGTTAATCTAGAACTACAAAGTCAATCATTAAACCATGTCCACATCCTAAGGCATGTCCACAGGTTTTGCCATGAGTCTGCTCCAGTGCCAGCTTTCCACAAGGCAATACCTTCTTTCAAGCTTCCACCTTCTCCAGTATGGGGTTGACCGTGGGTTGCAGGTGGATCTTTGCTTTACTGACCTGCATGAGCTTCAGGGGAACAGCTGCTTACCATGGGTTGGGACAACCCCCAGTATCACTCAAGGATGGAGGATGAATAGATCAAGAGCAGCCCTGTTACAATCTGTTCTTAATACAAGAAGATTAAGACTCTGTGAATAAAATCGATCGAACACAGAAAGGTTTGAAATATACCCCAAAACTTAATTAAAACAAAACAAGGTTAGATGTTGGTACTGAAGAAAAAAATATGTATTTTATTTAACAGTAAAAGAGGCAAAGAGAAAAGAAAGAAGGAGGGAAGGAAGGAAGGAGGGAAGGAAGGAAGGAAGGAAGGAAGGAAGGAAGGAAGGAAGGAAGGAAGGAAGGAACAAGGAAGGAAGGAAGGAAGGAAGGAAGGAACGAACGAACGAACGAACGAAGGAACGAAGGAAGGAACGAAGGAACGAAGGAAGGAACGAAGGAAGGAGAGAGAGAGAAAAAGAGTGGGACAGGACAGGAGAGGACAGTAAGAGTGACATGGGTTGAGTAGAAGCATATCACCTTTCTGAGGGAACCAATGACATCTCATTGCTCTTCTCTATCTGGTCTTCTTGGTCATGAGTGTCTCCCTGAAACACCAAAAATTGTAGAATCAAATGAGTTAATACACATTTGGGCCAGGTGCCTTCCCTGGAGTGGGCAAGTTTGACACTGTGCCTTGCAAGATTCTGGATCTGTTGCAGTGCTCTGGTGCAGGGTCTAGGGACTCCTTTTGGGGGACCTTTCATGGGTCATGACACCTCCTCTTCTGTCCCTCAAATGGATGCAGCTTTTCCCAGGATGAAGGGCCCCCCAGCTGGACTGGTTTGCACAGTGGAGGATGGTCATTAGCTGTCTCGGACCAGAGGCTTTTTCACCTCATACCCAAAACCTCTCCTCCTCCCCCCACCCTTTGGTGCTAGGGTTTGTTCAAGCCTGGCAGTTGATAACCCCAGGGCTGTGGTCTCCACCCTGAAGGCGTTAGGCTTAATCCTGTGAATGTATTCTCTTTCCCCAGCCCAGACCTGAGTCAGTTTATCCTCTCTGCAGCCTGAAGTGCAGGGCCTCAATCAGGGTGTGGTGGTCTTCCATGCAGCTTTTGTTATACAGGTCTGCTATAATAGGTGAAAGTTCTTCATGAAGATGTTTAAGCCATAAACTATAGCATTTCAGTCTCTGACAAGCCCAAACAAGAAGGACTTGGGTGTGCTGGTGGAGGAGAAGCTGAACTTTCCTCACAATGTGTTCTTGCAGCCCAGAAAGCCAGTGGTGCCCTTCCACTAACTGAAGGGAATCTATGAGAAAGATGGAGATAAACTTTTTACTAGGGCATTTACAGGACAAGGGGGAATGGCTTCAATGTGTGAGAGAAGAGGTTACTGAGATGTTAATGTGGTGGTGATAAAGCACTATAACAAGTTGCCCAAGGAAGTCATGGATATCCTATCCCTGAACGTGTTCAAGACCAGGTTGGATGTGGCTTTGAACAACCTGGCCTAGTGAAAAGTGTCCCTGTCCACAGCAGAGGGGTTGGAACTAGATGGCATTCAAGATCCCTTTCAACCCAAACCTTCTACAGTTCTATGATTTTGGAATTCAACAATCTGACAAATGCTGAAAGTGACGAGCACAAGTTTGGGGGTTTTTTTTCTGTCTGAGTTCTGTCTGTCTGTCTATATAACGATTTCTAGCACTTACCAAAATTTAAATTTTCCAAAGTAATTTTGTTTAAAGAAACAAGCTTTCTTTATCTTAGAACAGATTTTGACTGGCAAAGGTGGCAGCTATGGCAGATAAAGGAGAGCTTGGGCTGATGCTGAAATTTAAAAGCACTAGTCTAATATATCTCTTCTGGAAGAAAGAACTAAGGTGACAAAGGGACTTTGTTGGGGCAAAGCCATCAAAGTTTTAAGGTCTAAGGACACTTCCAAATATCAGTTTTTTATAGCAGTTCCCAACTCAGTCATGTACATTCTCAGTCCTATTTATGCTAAATATTCTTTCACAAATTGAGTCTTCTAACCTTTAATAGTCTTGCAGAGACTCTACAGCAGAAGATAATGCCATAATGCCTCAGATTTTGTACTATACTTTATTTTTAAATATCAATGACACCTATATAGCTAGAGTATCATCAAAAATAATGTTCTGGAAAAAAATTTCATATATATATGTATGTTTGTAGTTATATTTAAGACCTCTGAAAAGTTCCATAATATTATAAATGCTCTTTTCATATATTGTTTATGAGCATTTCTAGTTAAAGTGGAAGTAACAGCCTAGGACTCAGCAAATTACAGAATTTAGTGTACCTGGGACACTTGCAAACGCCATGGGAAATAATAGTTATTGTTTTAACTGCAGGTTTAACATGATATTTGAGTTAAATTCTGAAGATTTTCATCTTCTTATTCTACTTGTGAAGTGTTGAAAGTAGATTTAACTTAAAACTAGCTCACTTATGAAACATATATTTGTCTTTTGGAAATACACAAGAAAAGACCTAAAAAGAAAAAATGAGAAAATGTACGCATTTTGAAACTGCTGATTATAAGGGCCTTATTATTCCAACCAAAAGTACCATGGAAAAAGCTCTGTAACCAGAATTTAACCAGCCTGGGAATTCAAGAACTGCAGAAAGTGCATCATAAATGAACACAGCCTGTTCTTCACTATTAGCAATAATGCTGACTCCAAGCATTCCGAGGATTAAGCTAATATCAGATGCCTTTCAGTTTGTGGTATAATTGTCTTTCTAGACAATCAAAGGGCCTTCCACATGGCTACTAGCTTTCTCTACTATGAATATGTCAAGTTCTATAAGCAACACAAAGAATCACTTTCGTCAGCTGTGAAAATTGGTGTAATTCACATGTTCACACCTTATTGAAAAGACAATGGATTGCATATATTTTTTTAAGAGAATGTGGTTGGATATCACAGCAGATTGTTATCTTGTTAATATATCTGTGGCAGCTGTATTGCAAATCAGATGGGTTCTTCTGCCAGAGGTGCAAGGCTCATGGTTGTTTGCTGAGATTATGTATTCAGTTAGAGTCCCATGGGCATGGAGCAAAGGGAACAGAAAGGTA
Organism: Sitta europaea; assembly: GCA_013400255.1. Lineage (NCBI taxonomy): Eukaryota > Metazoa > Chordata > Aves > Passeriformes > Sittidae > Sitta > Sitta europaea. The sequence continues at coordinate 1,295,612 of VXBS01018111.1, read as the reverse complement.
ACAGCAGGCTTCAGGGAGTCTGACCTGTGCAGGTTCAATCATACTAGAGACTGTCTCTGCAACAGAGAGCAGAATCTTATTAGATTTATTTGTATATATTTATTTGCAGGGCTAATGGAAAATATTTCAAGTTTCAGTATTTGTAGGTCATGCTCTGAAATACTATTTTTTTTTACTCTGATAAAGTCTAGCTTTAGATATTGCAAGATTTCAGTGTTTCATTCAATTTTATTGTGTGCCAGCAGCCCACTATCCATCACTGTCATCTGAGAAGGTTAGAGTAGAAAAACACATATAAATACACATACCTACCACTTACTTGCCAATCCCACATATAGCTCTTTAAAACTGTGATTTGTTCAACACAACAATAGAGTAAAAGACAATGCTTTACATGCAATGGCTAAATTGTAGGAGCAAAATACAGTGAATGCCAAGCAAAAAAAAGCAGGAAAGGTGCTTTCTCCTCTCTAAGAAGGTGGTAGGCAACATTGCAAAGGTGATGATGGACCTGCTAGCTTTAAAGTAAAAGCTTTTATCAGCCCTACATCCTTAACTGACAGAAGCAATATGGAAGGGATTCTTCATAATCCCATTCAAGTAGGATCTTTATGCTTTCTTGTTATCCTCTCCATTTTCATCAAATGCAGGATGTTTCATGTATTTTGACCATGAACCATATATTTTGGTTCTTGCTTCCCTTCCAAAATGTCTAGGTTATTTCTTATAAACAAGATTTCTTACCATTTGCTTTATTTTTATTTCCCCTTATTAATTTTTTTGCTAATTTTTCCCCATTTTCTTCATGTGAACTTAGTACTTCCTAGAAATGCCATTTAAGAAACAAATTATATGCTTTTCCAAACAAGGTTTTTTTTCCCCACAAAAACAGTAGAAACAAAAATTTCAATAGTTCAAAAATACATGGTTCATTTGGTTGTCAGATAGCTGTGAATATTCCTGCCTTGGATACCACAAAGCTTGAGATTATAAAGAAAAGTATTGAGAACCCTTTTCTGAATCAGGGTCATATTAGCTGGTTTTATACAGATTTTAAATCACTCTCCAAACAGAAAATAAGCTGTTATGTTTATTTTAAACTTGTGGAAATCTTTCTCTCTGTCTTCCCTACTGGTACAGAATCTCAGAACTTTCAACTGGGAAAGTAGGAAATATTTTATTACAGAAATTACAGAAATTCTTCTTTTGCCATATTAGATTATCTGTCTCTCGCTGCTGTCTCTAGAGAGCTTTTTTAGCCTTGCATGATACATTAGTGCTTCCTTAAAAAAATACTATTTCTGTTTGATCATTATTAATACAAAGACCTAATTCAGTATTTCAACTGTAAATGCACAAGACTTGCAGTTTTATGTAAGTAAAATCAAACTAATGTAATGCAAATTTGATGAATTTCCCTCACCAACAAACCTAGATCTGTTCGTGTGCATATTCATGGCCTTTCAAACTTTTGGACTTGCACTTTGCAGCACACATTTCAACAGTACAATGTTTGAAAAAGGAATTTTCTTAAAATCCCATTTCACTAAGTAAATAATAAAAGTGATCTGGCCTTACCTGACGGAATAACCATGGCCACGTGTTTATAGTCCTGTCTGGAAGTATTAATATGTTCAGTTTACAATCTATCTTTCTACAGATTTTTGGTTAGAGAGATACTTATGAAATCCAGTATGTTCTGTACTGCATAAACTACAGATTTTATTCCACTGTGACTAGCATCAAGTTTGTAGTTCTTTGCAAATGTTATTTTATATGTGAAATAATGATTTTCTGGGAAATTAGGGAAATTACGTTGCCTTTGATTTTTTCTGTCTTTGAAATCTATTAGCATTTTTATCTTTTGATCCATTAATTTAGCTTATTTTTCAAATTATTTAACATTCAGTATCTTTTTCTTCCCTGTCCCTTTATTTAAATCAACAAATTATTTTTTGCATGGAAAATGCTTTATCCAAACAATAAAAGGTCTTTCAATTTCTATGCCAAAAGGCATAGATTACATAACAGTAAAAATGCAGATAAGGAGCCCTCCAAAAAGTGTAAGTAATTTGCAAAAGCTATTTTAAACATATTTTTAATTTTTAATTCTGTCAGGACTATGAATCTGTTAAACTATATTAACTCCTTTAAATAAGATACAGCCTAAATTGTACTACAAATTGTAATGGAAATCAGTGCAACATACATGATCTTAAAACACTTTATTTCCATTGTAGAATTCAATATTTAAACCAGAAGTTCTTCCTACAGGAGATTTTGGAAAAAAAATATCTCCAGGACAAAACAGAGAATACTTACTGGAACAATGTTCACCTCACTGTCCATTTGAATTCCCTTTTCTCAACACACATAATGATAAAAATGGTATTTACTCCTGTCCTCTCTAAGATTTAATAAAAAGTACAATTACTTTGCCTTCTGCTTGCTCTGTTTCAGAAGAGTGTGTCCAAGAGTTCCATGTTAATTCTCTCTACTCCAGAACAGTAATGTCTGAGTTGGAACCTTATGCCACCATCAAATTCTGAATGACAAATTGGAATTAACTTACTGTTGGGAAAACCATGTTATTTCAATTCTCTCTTTCCTTTTGTTTTCCTTTTTCTCCTTTTCCTTCTCATTCTTCTTCTTCATTCATTCATTCATTCATTCATTCATTCATTCATTCATTCATTCATTCATTCATTCATTCATTATTAATCCTCACTGTTCATTTGTTCTGCCTTCTCTAAACAATGTGTACTTCACATTCAGATTGCTCCTGCAACTCATGCAAATATGTCTTGGGTGAGAGGACTAGCTCTGTCATATTTGGGCAAGAAGACTTACAGTTGGTGGGATTTTTGCTTGTTGTAGCTTACAATTTTTCTTTTCCTTTGTGAGGCAAGACATGTTTGATAATGGTTAGGAAGATCTTGATGGTACTATATTGTGGCACACTATGACATAAGAGACAGTGAGAATAGGAACATGTATCACATTTCATGGGCTACATGTTCTCTGCTCAGGGTGTGCTTTGAGCCTGGTTGTAGCTCAGCATGTCTCCAACAGGTTTAAGAGCCCACCCTGGGATAAAACCACTGTGGGCTGGGCTGTTGCATTCTTGGCCTTATACTTCCTGTAGCTCTTTTAACTGCTTAGACTGATAGAAGCACTCTGTGTATACCTGAAATAGTCCTAGTGATAAAGGCTGAGTTTCTGACCTGGTCTGAATGAATACTTAAAATGTATGAGTTTCAATCATGTTAGTGGTCCATGACAAATGGGGATTCCAGTCTCATCTAACAGGAATATATGTGCTGAGTCTGCTCAAGTATTGTGACTAAACTTTTGGCTACTGAAAACACTCCACAGACTCCCTACTATATGAGTACTCAGGTTAGTAAAGGAAAAATGTTCCATATTCCCCCTGCCCCCAGTAGACCAGACACTTTGTGTTCCAGCTGGTATGAGACAGCCAACAGTGAAGAAGTGGGAAACTGCTTTCTGAAAAAAGGCTTAGAGGACTTTATGTACCACACTTCTTTGAGGTGTTTCCTTTGTGTCTGCTCTGCATGTACAGAATGTGACAGAACATTTCACTTACCTGGTAGAGCTGAGCACCTGAATGCAACACCATATGAATGCTCCTTAGCATCGTCATTTTAAATAGAGTCTTAAGACTCTAGGCTATAGACTCATTTACACATTGAGGCAGTTGGCATTTCACAGAGAGAGACCTTTCTCCCCTAAAATCTGGGGTAGAGATAATAGTCTAAAAGTATGAGGCTGTTTGATTTCATATAAAGGACAAATATATCAACATAGCAGAGGTTACTCGATTAACTCTGCCTGATGCTGCAGAATGGCTGTTCCCTGTTGTCCCATGGGTTTATGTTATATGTCTTTACGTTTTATGTCTTTCATCTGCAATTAACATAGACAAATATTTTCTTTCTTCAGTTGCCACAAAATCATTGATATTTCCAAAAACATGCAATGACTAAGATATTTTTTATGCTATCATAGATATACCTTCAAGAATAGGATTTATTTTATTCATTTATTAATAATCTGATAGCATACTAGGTGGAAGATGCTGGTATTTATTAATCCATTATCTGAATATATTTTCTGTTGTTCAGCATTACATAATAAATTATAAAATATCAAATGGTAATTTTGTGTTTTATTATTCAAAATAATGCTGTACATTGCAGTTTTATCCCTGATAATACGGTAATAATTTACTGCATACATGTCCAATATTATTAGCATGATGCTTAGTAATTTAGATACAGCTAGTTTGAAGTGATATTGTGACTTGATTATACTTTTGCATGTGCTCTAATGCCTTCCAGCTGGACTGTTGTCTCCATGTGTGCCATCATGTGTTGAGGATACTGATGTTGGATTGCCTATGACCATCTGCAACACTCCTTTCTCTTGGAAAATAACTCATGCAGTAGGAAACTATTCAATGGTATCTCAACAGACTTGCTATATTTTAGGAACAAACAATTTTATATTATTTGTTCATATTTGAGTTTGTATTATTAGTTAATTTTCAAGTTTATTTTATTAGTATCAATGATAGCAGCCCACTGGGATCAGCAGTTATGCAACCAGGCAGCATGGAAACTTGATGTATTTATGTAGATCTTACAAGTATTATAAGTATCACCAGTATACTTAGGAGACCCTTTTTTTCATACCTTATAGTGTTACACCAGTGCCGTGGCTACAGTGTTTTCTAAACATTGTCTGATATTTCATCTATAATAAATGAAGACCAGAAATGTAGGCACTGGTTTTGCACGTTTCATCACAACTTGTGAAGAGGGAAATCACCTCAATTGTCTTACTTGCTACATATCCTTTTCCCTGATCCAGCAACTGTACTAGATAACTTTGAATTACAGAAGTCACTTAAACTGTGTGATTGCTGCTAATGTTTTGCCATGGATCATCACTCATTTTTCCTTGGAAATATAATCTTTATTTGGCTGCTTTTTCAAAGATATTTTGTTCAAGACATAGGAGTTTGGGAAAGATGTCTGTGTAAAGCATATGAATTCTGTTTAATTCTGTCCACCCTTTTCTTTATTTAGAATGTGTTAATTCACTGATAATTTGAAAGCTTAACTGGATACCCACAGTGCATTTTTGAGCCATGGGGCAGTTAGAAAGTTTTACTGATCTTTCTGGTGCAGGATGTCTTTTGGCAGTCCTTTGCCATTATTCAGCTTTCCAATACAATTTACTTTATCTGAAAACATCATCAGATAGTAGTCTGATGTCTAGATAATTGATACAACACCTGAACATTATCAGGTAAAATGTCAATATTAGTAAGGCCTTATCAGAATTGGTAGGGTATTATGTGAACTGTCCATTAACAGATTTTCAAACTCTTTGAACACATTATTCATTAACATTTACACTCATTCTTACTCAAAATAAAATGTAGATATAATTCTGAGTGCATGTGAAAAGTTTTAGTGTATTATATCATTTCAGTTACCATTTATTAACCTTCTTATATAATAAAATCACTTGTGTTTTATAAGAGCCATAAAAAATACCATTTGAATTGCACTCTTTTTTCAATTTTTTAGCAATATAATTCTCTAATAATTTTCCTGTATCTTTCTCAGGATTTAAGTCAAACTAGTCAACTTCTACCTAGTCATCCTTCTTTACCTTTTTTGAGTACTGACACAGTTTTCTGTCATCTGCTAATACCAGTGGGTCAGACTTATCTTAGGGATTTTATCATTAATGTTTTTGAGATAACTAATTACAGAATTTTCATCAGTGAATCTTTTTAGCTTTTTCACTGATGTAATGAATGATTTGCAACTTGTGGAAAGATTTTTTTTTTGGTTTTTTTTTATGCAAAATCAGGGTATTGATTTATACCTCTGATCATACACCGATGATAAATTCTTGCATTAGATTACATGATGGAGAAGTGCAGAAAACCCACCTGATGTGTATCACATTGTGGGACTCTGAGTAAGTAGAATCTCAGATCTGTAACTTGAGAAAGGAAGACATGTAATTATTTTACCATTTGAAATAAATAAAAAGGACAAAAAATATTTCTAGGGTTGTTCTAAGCAGGTTACTTCTGAGAATTTTCCAGAGCTCTGACATGATTGCAGTGCATGCACTGATTTTCTGTATTTATGTTTTTCCTGTTTTAAGAGGGTATGGAAAAGGATAGACATAACATGTTACCACCAGCAGTAAAATATTGTATACCTATTATAGTTAAAAAGGTAATGGGATTCTTATGATTGTCAACATTTTTTGTTTACTACATGACTGATATATATTTCCCCTCAGACCATTTGATTTGAACTTTTAGTTGCTACTTTTATCTCACAATGAACCTAAATGAATGTTTAGATGAACTGTACTCCTGAATTTTGTAATCCTGTCTTTCTTCTTCAAGCGATATTTACATTCAAATGGTTTTCGATCTGTATTTTTCCTTCTAGCAAATTTTCCTTGTAATTTGTCTTGGCTTTGAGAAGTTCTATTGAAAAGCATTTAAAGAACAATGCAAACATCAGGCACAATCCACATGTGTTCACAAAGGGGAAATCCTGTATAAGTAATTTGCTGTCCTGCTATGATAAGGTTATCTGCCTAGTGGATAAAGGGAAACCAGTGGATATAATTTTTCTGAATTTCAGTAAGGTTTTGATACTATTCCTTCCTTTATCCTTCAGGACAAGCTGACCAACCATAAGAGGAGCAGGTACATAGTGTACTGGGTGAGGACCTGGTAAAAAGGCAGAGTTCAAAGTGTTATAGAGAATGGAGTTACATCTGACTTTTGACTAGTCACCAGTGATGTTCCCCAGGGATCAGCTCTGGGACCAGTTATGTTTAATATATTTGTCAATGATCTAGATGTAGGAGTTGAATGCACTGTTAGTAAATCTGCTGATGATACCGAACTTTATTTGGAGTGATATTGACTCTCTCAAGGGACAAGATGCCTTGCTGAGAAATTCAGATAGATTGGGGATTTGGGCTATGATTAATGGGAGGAAATTTAAAAAGTCCAAATTCTGGATCCTGTACCTGGGATGCAACTATGCAGGCACAAATAAACACAGGGAGAGGAGTGGCTGGAGAGCAGCCCTGCAGAAAGGAATCTGGGGGTGCTGGATAACACCAGGCGTAGTATGAGCCAGTGGTGTGCCCTGGCAGCCAAGAGGGCAAACTCCATCCTAAGGTACATCAAACATGATGCATACAACCAGCTGGTCAAAAGAGGTGACTAGGCCTTTCACATAGGTATTTTACATAAGAAATTTACAAACCCCACACTAACTAAAACATAATTTTGCATAATGAAAACGATTATAAGAGTCAAAGAAAAAGACTTTTTTAATGTCAATAAGAATAATTAAAAAACTGATCAAATAAAAAGAGCTAAGTGAAAAAAATGTATCTCAAATGACAGAAAGAGGGAACTAAAATCAACGCACCTAAAGTAATATGTTAAAAATTTCCCCAAAGTGCTCTTTCAATAAAATACTGAGCAGCTGAGCTTTTTCATCTGTTCCTCTTTTATGAAATATTAAGAGTTTCTTCATGGGCAAATCTGGCAACAAACCTGTCCTTTCAATCCCCATTCACTCAGCCATCTCAGTTGTTTGATCTTTAGCATCAAACATTCTGAATGAAAGCAAAGGTCCACTATTCATTCTATATTTCTGTCTTCACTATCTTTGGCAAGATCTTAGACATAATCTATAGTATAAAAATTGGTTGCATAATGTTACATTTTTAACCACTTTCTTTTTCTACCTTAGTTTTCTACTTCTCTGTCTTTTTTACTTTTGTCTTTGATAAAGAAAGTCAGTTTAATGAACGAAAACTATCACAGTGCTGCTGTGAGCCACAGGGAAAGAACAGCAAAAAGCAATCTCTTAAATCATCCAATCCTCTACAAGTTTGCAGGGTCTTAAAGGAGCAGCTGAGACTCCCTGTTGTGCATGCTGTTTTCTTCCCTAGCCTTTTGTGCAATTTGGCTTGTTCAGTCTTGAGGGAAGGGAAGATCTGACTTCAACAATGACAGCAGTAAAATCTACTTTTTGACCTTCTCAGTTAACCATTGGGTATAACTGATTCTGCCTCAGGGCAGGAACCAGATGACCTTCCCAGACCTCTTCTACTGTAACATTTTCAAATTTTCACAAAAAAAGAAGTTATTACCACCTTTATTACCATCTGAAAGTTTCAAACAAGAAGGTTTCTTTCAAAAAACTCTTAGAAGCTAAGGCAAAATGAGAAAAGTAATCATGATAAACAAAAGTCTTTCTTGAATACTGAGTGTTTAAAACACTTTAATAAATTCATATTCTCTAAGAAAATTGCACAGGTTTTTAATGGTGACTTTAACTAGAAAACAAAGCGGACAATTTTCTTATATGTATATATATATATACATATGACTACTACCTGAAACATAAAACCACTCTAAAGTCCTTTGTGTGTTATAATGGCCTTGAAGGGACTTGCAAATATGGTTTGGGGACTAAGGTAAGAAAATCTATTTGGTCCTAACATACTAGTAGAAAAAAAAAAAAAAATGAGCAGCTACTGGCATCACATGCAATTGCACAATTTAGGGCTTTGGAGTTCTTTTTAAAGTTTATGCAGAATTTGAAATTATAAAGTATTGTTCCATTTTGAACAACTAAAAATATAATTAATGCCCCTGAGTGGTCTGTTCAGAAAAATCTCTGATTAAGTAGCTAGATTATATATAAATAATTCTGTGTAAAAATGTATGCTTATATTTCAGAAATAATCTGTTCTTATCATGCATATGGCATGAAATGATCAAAGTAAAATTTCAGATCTGAATTGTTGGATGGAACTTTTGGAAGTTTTCCACTGAAAATATAGAATATCACAAAAAGTGAATGAACTGTAATGAAGGTTTTACATGACACATCACAACACCAATGGAACTGGAGAGACCAGAGCCCATGAAATCAAGAGCAAGGTTATTAATCCAGGAACAGCATCAATGTTAACCATGTTGCCTTTACATGAAAATAGTTTTGGATAAAGAATCTCAGTAGAAAATGGAGGCTTATGGTAGTGTAATAGGGAAAAAGGAGATGAACATCCATTTGTTATTCCAGGAAGTTTTAGACTTTGGAATGTAAACTTGAGCATAAATGGAAAGGAAAGGTATAAGGTTCAAAGACATTATTTCAAGGATGGCAACACTGAGATCTCTGGAAATTGAGCCAATGGTCTGCCCTAAAAAGTGTTAGAGTGGGTATTTAACCTATTATATCTATATTGCTGAATCACTACTTTTATGTTTTTCCAGATTTTTACGGTGTTGACCTTCCTTTGGATACAAATTTTGCCCTATAAACACGTTATTTTTTTAACTGAGGAAGGAAAATATGATTACTTTTTTGTTTCATTTTTTTCCATGTATTCTAGGCGGTTATGAAAACCAATTAGATTTTACAATTCAAAAAAATAGTAATAACTTCCAGGCTAGATATTAATTCCAACTCAATAGTTTATTGTTTTAAACATCCTACATATTTCTAAACAAATCAATGTGCACAGAATAAAGAGCTTATCTGCAGGCAAGTGCCAAATCAATAGAGCAATACCTTCCCAATAATTTATAGTTGCATTCACATAAAATTTTCTGCTTAAGATTCCAAACAATTAAGTCTGAACTGTGTACATTGAAAAGAGATTAATCCATTCTTTTCTTGAATTTTTGAGAAGTCATTTTTATATATGGAATTTTATCTTACATCCAATTCACATCCTGTTCATAATATCTGATTTCCAAATTCTGCATCATTCCTCCTCAAAATAATTCAAATTCACTTGAATTTCCATTCTCAGGTTACAAAGGCAAAACTAGTTCTTCAATATTCTGCAAAAGCTTTTTAATTTTGAAACAAATATTTATGACAGGGACCAAACTGATTTTTCTGCCAAATGCATACTGAAATTTTGGATTCATCAGTATACACCTATATGGAATGCTTCAGAAAATTTGGTTTCCTTTTTGCTGTTGTCTTCACTGCTATTGGTGTGGGGCTTTGTAGCCATGCCTGATTTTTCATTGAAGAGTTCGATTTCCTCTGTATAGTTACAAGGAAGTTGTTTTGATTTTTTCCCCCTCAAAATGGAAGAACCACAATTCAAAACAATGAAAAGTACAGTTATAAAAAAATTAAAACTCTGTGTTTCTTAATGAAGTCTCAACAATACCTTCAAGAAGGAAAAGGGTACTTAGGTACGAAGAATTAGCACTTAGCAAAGTTGAATTCATTAATCACATTGAATGGTTTCATTCGTTAGACCACACATTGACTATTGCATCCAGTTTTGGATTTTCATTAGTGGAAGGATGAGGATTTGAATAAACTAGTGAGTTCATGGAATGCCACTAGGGTAGTGGTGGCACTCCTGTGAGAAGTGGAGGGAGCTCAGTTGAAGCCAATCTGTGAGGCAGATAAAAATAAATCTGTAAATAATCCTTGGGATTTTAAAAAGTCAAGCTATTGCATGATCATGAAATAAATTAATTAAGTGGCTTATTCTGTGAAAATTAAAGATTTAAATTCAGAGAATGGTTTGGGTTGGAAGGGACCTTGGAGATCATGTGGTTCCAGCCCCCTGCTGTGGGGAGGGATGCCTTTCACTAGACCAGGTAGTGCAGAGCCCCATGGAACCTGGCCTTGAGCACTGCCAGGGAGTGGGCATCCACAATTTCACTGGGAAACCCTTCACAGTGTCTCCCTGTCTTCAGAATGAAGAATTCCACTGGACATGGAAGAATCCTTACTTTACTTTTAAGTAAAATATGTCGACATGATTAGAGCATATATTCAAAGAGGAAAACTAAACACTTGTATAAAAGGGCATTTCAATATGAATAACCATGTGAACAGGGATTTAAAAAGAAGATTAAAAAGATTAATAAGAGATTAAAAAGAAGTGTAAAACAGATTCATTAAAAAGAACAAAGGCAAAAAGAATAGGGAAAAGGGATTCATGAGGAGAATAACAATATTTTGGAGTTTGAAGACACTAAGAGTAAATATTTTAAATAAATATTTTATCCTAGTATCAGAAACTAAAACAAACTTTTTTTTAACATACAAATCTTTATACATTATTATTTTCATAGGCAAAGAGGAGAAACATGATAAAGAGACTTCTCAATACTTGGAATTAGAAACTGGAAAAGAAGATCTAGAAGTAGACACAATTTTTAATTAATCCTATAATAAATGGATTTTGTTTTGTGATTGTTTTGTTTGGGTTTTGGCTTTTTGTGATTAGTTTTGCTTTTGTTTGTTTTTCTTTTTTTTAATTTGAGCAACATTGTTATAACAAGATACATTATCTGCTTCAAATGTGAAGATCATGACACAAATTCTGGTATGGAAGTTTGAGGCAAAATTGTTATTTCTATGTGTGAAAGGTTTAGGCTTTGATAATGTGTTTAAGTCAACTGAATGAATTAGGATATGGTTTTTCAACTCTGGTAGAAGCCATTAAAAAGTAAACTGTAAATCTGGTGGTAGTAACCTTGGAGAACAAGTGTAGTATAAAGATAAAAAGCATAGGAGAAAGCTCATGATCCAAGCAGATAATTTGATTATAATGCTATGCAAAGCATTAGAGCAGATTCTGAACAAGAACTAATTCAGGCCATAGAGGTAAATTGAACTTATAGTGCAACATGATGTTATCTCATACAGATTGTGTCAGACTAACCTAGTATCTTCTTAGATAACTGACTTCCTAGGGATGCAAATAATGTAAAGCTACTCTACTCGGACTTAAGAAAAGCATTTGATAAGATTTCTTGAAGGAAAATTAGCATTAAACATTGTGATTGCAGTGATTAACACAGGGTGTGAATGAAGTTTGTAGAAGGGACACTATCCCCAGCTATACTCAAATAGCAAAAACAGGCTGGAAGAAAATCAGCACAGATACCTCTCAAGCATCAGTGTTGGAACTGAACAGATGTACAGTATTTGTTTATGACATTGAAATGAAAACTAGTTATTCAGTTGAGAAACAAACTACAAGGTTCTGAGTCACCCTCAAAAGGATCTTTCATTCCAAGGAAAGGAATCACACAAACGTAATGCAATTTAACATCATGAAGTTCAAATATATATTTTCAAGAATTAATAATAAAAACTTGCTACAAAAGGAACATTGTCAATATGATGTGAAAAAATGGGTAAAATATCTGGTGGTATTTGTTGGAGTTGAGTATGAACTGGCAGAATGATGTAGCCTTGAAGCAAGGCTGCTGCTGTTATAGAATGCATCAAATGACACATTCTTCTAAGTGAAAGTGTAATGTAAATAACACTACACAAGATATTAGCAAGGCCTCATCTGGAATATTGTGTACCTCTCTAATCATTTCTCTCAGGAGTGATTAATTTAAATTGGATCAGATTTAGAGAAGAGATATGAATAAAGTAATGAAATATTTACCTTACATGGAAAAGATTAAGAAGAGCTCTGTTTGCCTACCCTAGCTGAGGAAGGTTAAGAGGGGCTATGACAACTTTTTATAACTACATTGAGAGGGGATATATCAAGGAAAGAAAAATCCTTTAATTTTAAGAAAAATATTAGTACATGATAAATGGCTATGAATAAGTTTAGACTGGATATTATATAAGGTTTCAGATCATTTGGCAAGTGAACTTCTGAAACGATCACCTGAATCTCTTGGTTTGGCACAGAAACAAAATTGCTTTAAAGTGTAGTTTGTTAAGCCTGTAGAGGCATTGGATAAAAATTTCCAGAGAAAAGAATACTTTGTAAAATTGTAGTTTACTGCCTCTGTGTAGTTTGAAAATACAATGGAAAGTTGTGGTTATTTTTTGTTGTTATTTTTGAGGGTTTTTTTGCAAGCCATATATGTTTTATGGCATTAGGTAGAGTTCACTGCGTGAACCAGCTGCCTGTTTACACTGTGGATTAAATTGATCCTCCAGCCTGGAGTCACTATGGTTTTTATTCAAGATTGGATAGTCAAATGACTGGTAAGGATTTCTTTGTTTATTCTTGATTGTTGAGAAAGATTGAGTTTAAGTAACAGTTTAACTAAAGCCATTTTAAATTATATTCATAAATATTTAAATTGACCTAGTTTAGCCTTGATCTTTCCCCTTTCTGTAGTTCACTGGAGATGTAGGATTTTGTGGTCTTCTACTATATTCATTTTGTATTTATTTAAGGTATTGGGGCTTTGGGAGGATGGTGGTGTTGTATGGTGTAATTGTTTTGTGGGCCCTTCCACACTCAGAATCTAAAGTATATTATTTTTACCTAATTTTAACTATTTATATGCCTGAGAAACTAAATCTTGAAATCTTGACTGTCTTTTAGACAGTAGAAAGAAACAGGAACCTCCAGACCATGTTTTATATGATTTAATTTATCATAGAGACCTTCTAGATAATTTGAGCAAAGAACTTCTTCTTTTTTATTATTTTGTGCTTGAAATATCAGAATAGTGCTGAAGAACCCAGGAGGTTCTTTCCACAGCTATTGTGCTGCATTCCTAACAGTAACATAGAACAATAATAGAACAGTAACATGCCCTTTGTTTCAGAAGAGAGAGAATTTGAGTGTTAGCTCATGTAGCAAGGTGTAAGAAGCTATGGAGGTGGACGATACTTGGCAAGTCTCTGGTGTTCTAATAAAAGCAGAAAAGTAGAGCATAGGAATGTCTGTAGCACTGTGCTGTATATTGCTCATGCTTTTTAATTTTGTACTATCACTAAGCTTAATCTCATAGTAATTTATTTCTTTTTTTTTTTTTCACAGTCCTTTTAATTGATTATGTAGTATAATCCTGAAAAAGGCAGAAGAGATAGAAGAGCCACCTGGCAATGTTGAAAGCCAGACTTGCCCAACTGGGTTGTATACTTGCCTTCATTCTTATCTTCCCTATCTAGTAACTGCCTCTCCATTCAGTAATTTCAGACAAGGGACAAAATGTCTGAAGATTTGAAATTTCTATGAATATTAGGAAAACCAGGTATGATAGAACATGAGATAAAAATCCAAATCAGTGTCTTTAGTTAGAAAGTCAATTGTAACTCAACCTGTCATATATTTCATAAGACAGCTTCAATGTTTTCAGTATATATTGCTCATTGTATTTCTGTATACTGGGTTTGGATGAGACAAAGTTTTGAGTTTAATTTCTTCAGGTTAGCCAGTATGATGTTGTGCTTTCAATGTGTGTCTAAACTAGGGCTGATGACACACATTGTATAGTACACTTGCACAGTATCAAGACCTTTTCCCTCCCACCCACTGGCTCCCAAAGGCAGTAAAGGGGATGTGAACAAGGTCAAGGTAGTTGACCCAAACTGACCAAAGAGATGTGCAGTATCATATGATGTTGCACTCAGCAACAAAAACTCAGGGAAAGAAGGTTGAAGGGGGGACATTCACGTTTATGGCATTTATCTTACCAAGCAACTACTATGTGTTTGAAAGCCCCACTTTCCAGTGGTTGTATCTCTGCCTGATGATGGGCAGAACTGAATTATTTTTTCTTTCTGTTTTGCCTGCAAACAGAGCTTTTGATTTTATTATGAAATTGTTATTAGCTTGATCCACAAATTTTAACTTTGTTCTATTTTTCTCTCGGTCACCAGAAAGAGGGAAGTGAACGAAAAGGAGATTGGGAGTTTGACTCGCCAGGGTCAATCCATCAGATCCTAAAAGTAAATGCATTTCTCTGAATCAACTATAGTTACTTATTTATCTACCTAGTGGAAACAGTGTTCTAACTAACAACTTCAGTCAAACAACCCTAAGAGAACAGGGAAAACAGATTCTAATTTTATATACATTTGCATTTATTAATGAGACTGCTATCAGAATAAATCCAATTTCCAAAATTGTAGGTTTTCCAGTTATGTTTTCCAGTCCATTTAACAAATATTTGCATTAACCCCCCCCCCCCAAAAAAAACAAACCTGGGTACATCAAATTTTTTCTAAACAACTTAGATAGTTCCATTAATCATATTTACTTCCATTTTATACTTAAAAAAAAAAAAAAAAAAAGAAGGAGGGAGCTTGTGATAGAAATATACAATGCAAATATTTATTTACTTGGAAAGGATGATTCTCCCTAAGTTTCCTGAAGTCAGAAAGAAGGTGATATTTTGAAACTTAGAGAAAACATACTGCTAAGAACTCAAAAACAAACCAAAGAGACTCTTGAAGAAAGCCATCAGCCCTGGAAAAGATGCTCTCCATCACAACATAACCTGCAGGGAAAGGATGACATTACCATGAGTAGAGATCTACAGAGTATTTCTTACACAAATTAAGAATGATATTCTAAAACAATAGGATATCACCATAGATTAAAATTGAAAATATAAGATTAAAATATCATATATTAAAAATACCATCCCATGAGGCCCTGTGACTTCACAGTATGCCACTGAGTGTAAAAGATTTGAACCTGTTCTCCACTGTCCTGTTTTTGGAGATTAATTAAATAATTTATATCCTTTTAAATAGTTTTAGCTGTGTGAATTATTATTTGGCTTGTAGCTAATCCATCCATCTGTATAAAAACAAAATAATGCAATTCAATTGAACTGCAGTGAGTGTTTGTGATCATCAGTAATCCAGAATTTATGAACACAAACATATGAAGAATCTAAAGAATGCTCTAAAACTCATCTCTTAATTTTCCAGAGTTGCACTTACTTGACCAGCAATCTGGATATTATTTGGCAGCATGAGGTCTTTTGTTAAGCTTCCAGTTAAAGAATGTGATCGTTACAATGTGCTGCAAGATAAATGTTAGCAAAAGTGTGTTAAGTCTCTATTATTTTTAGTTTCTATTTATGCCAAACAGCACACACCCTGAGGAATCCAAACCTGTGCACAGCTGTATTTCACCATCTTCTCCAGATAAAATGAGTTTCAGCCTGTTCTTTGATCTAACTTCAAGAGGAAGGCCAGAGAAGGCAACACTTGGGGGAAATCTGTTTAGGTAATTCATGGTACTTGCCTTGGTATCTCTAAAATTGTGACAAAGTGTTTCCTTCACAGTGAGGGAAAGGAGGAGCAGAAGAGATACTGGGTGATTTTTCAACAGCCTGTGGGCTGATGTGATGGGATGTGGATGGGATGGGATATGGATGTGGAACCAAAGCCCAGCAGCAGCAGCATCGTGCATCTCCTACTTTTTGTCCCACTTGGTCTTCTGACTGCAACAACATCTAAAGGCAGGGTGATCTGGGGAGGAGAGGAGGCAGAGGAAAAAGCTGATGGTGTATTTACAAAAATTTACCATGGCAAAAGTCTAATTTCACAGGAATATAGGCTTAAAAGGAACATTTGCATGTTTGATAGTGGCTTAGGTTAAATTCAGGTTATCTGGGTTCTGTTTCTTTTGCTCAGAATTATTTGTGCAAACTGCTCAATCCTTTGATTTTCCTGTCTGGCCTACAATGGGGACACCTTTGTTAAGAAAATTTTGTTGTAACTCCTGATGTGTAGCAATGAAATGTAGTTTTCACTGCAGAAGATCTTTTAAGTCATCTACCAAAGAAAAATTTTTAAGTCATCTAGCAAATAAGAAAATAGGAAAACCAGAATTAATTTTGATCAAATTTATATAGGTACATACAGCTATGATTAATTTCCTCTAGTCTTACCATGCCTCTGGTCATGACACAATAAAAGACTACATATTTTCTTCTATCCAGATGTTTTGCTTTCTGTTCAGTTCTAGTTGAAGCACAAAGCAGATATGTCCTGCTTTTACTTACTCTACTACATATATCACAATATTCTCATAAAAAATTAAATTATTTCTTCTGAGATTTTAAATATCTAAACTTCAGAGGAGAAGGGAGAAAATGGATGCTCTTTTAACATAAATGTACAGAAATGCTACATTTGCACTTGGTCAGTTGAGACTAGAATTGAGATTTTTATTTTAAACTCAGTTTCAGATTCACTATAAGTCCAAATTTACTGTGGAATATGATTACATCTGAATATTGAACACTTTTTTACAGAATAAAAATATAATTTTTTCCTTCTTCTATAAACATGTCTATATTTATTCATGACATTCCCCAACTAATATTTTTCACCTGATAGGCATATTAAGTTTTATTTTTAAACTTTTTATAGCTCTCATGCTCTTTCATCTGGTTTGAAACCCATTTTAATGAGGGAAAATAAGTCCGATTTGAAGTGTAATAATAAAAAGTTTTATGACATAAAGTCTCTGCACTTACTATTCATTATAATGAGGTGATTCCAAAATGAGGAAAAATGTGTTTTTATTTCCATAAGATGTTGAAGATGAATTTTCTGAAAAGCAAAACTCCTCATGTGTAAAATTGTAAGTTTGTGAATCTAGCTTAGTGTTTGATTATAATTATATTTATATGTGCATCTAATAATGCATTTCTGCTTGTTGTTTAGGATATTTTCTATTCACTTGAAAAAAAGAGGAGATAAACACTTTTGCAAATCCCTGTTATATATTAAAATGCTCAGAGTATTGTTTTTCTGAATAATATAAAAGATTATTGAAAAGCGATCCTCTTATCACTAATAATAAATTTCCCTTTGGTGAATCATTAGTAATTCAGATCTGTCTGTTAGTGGAACATAGGCTTTTAAATTAATGCAAATATTTTAATTTATTCTCAATAAACATCTGATTTATTAAAGAACAAAGAACTTGATAATTTTCAGTTAAATCTGTCTGAGGGACTTTATTTCTTAGAAAAGCTTTGTATTGCCCTGAGGAACAGCCATGCAGAAGGTAGGTGTCAAGTCACATAAAACCTGATTTGGCGTCTACATTTGAAAGTGAAAAGAGATATTATATTTATTAGAAACTGTACCCTATCTGATATTGAGGAATATACAAACAACTTTCTAATTTATTTCGGTCACTAAAATGATACAGTAAAGCAAAAATTGTGATGAAAACATAGTCTTCAAATATATTTATAAGGTCTTACTGAGATTGACAGAATATTTGTATCAAAAGGTACAAATAAAAACAGAACTTTTTGTGGTTTAGCTTTATGCTTTAGCTCAGAGTTTGTTCTTCCATCTAGGTATTTCACATTTCCAAGCATATTTATAGGAATTTTTTTTTTTTCTTCACAGAAATCTCACCTTAGAAACCTGTTCTTATCCAGAAATATACTGGTACTATATAGGGAAATTGTCTTTCTGGAAAAGTCTAAAATTGGCCCACTTCCAAACATTCTGCAGAGTTGTTGAAACCTGTTTGCACTACTGTCTATTAACCTTAACAGGAGAGAGATAACAGCTTCAGATCTGGTTCATATAAAGTATTAGACAGTGGAGAGCTCCAGTAATGCCTGACCCCTTTCTTAAAGGGCAGTAACAATTTAGATGTGAAAATGCCTGAAGGGCTTTTAGGTCTTTAGGGCAGTGAGCTTTTTAGCTTTTGGGGTTTTCTTGGTTTAGTTTCTTTTTTTATTATTTCCACAGTACTCTTGGCAATAGGCTAAGTAATTCTTTCCAATACTAAAAAATAAACTTCATATAAACTTCACATAGTAGTGGAACACTCAGTTTAGAAGCACAGATAGCTCTCACCTAGAGATTCCCAAATCTCATATCTTCTAAGTGATGACAGGTGGCAGAATCTCATCTTTAAGAAATGATGGTCATCTCTGGGGAGCTCTGTAGGAGATATATACGTTATGAGCATGAATGCTCAAAATCTATTAAAGTAAATGAGAAAAGTCTCATAAGGTACGGTGGGGTTTGTACATGACAGGTAAGGAGACATCTGTAGAGAAGGTAAAACTTTTGGCTTGAGGAGAGCTCTGACATTTCTAAGCTGCTAAGAATTTGTACAATAATATTCAAAAGAACTTAAGGAGCAGCCACTGGAAAAGGATCAGTTTTTATTCAGCCACTTGACCTCTAATGGAATATTATAACTTTCCTTTCTCTCCTATTGTATTTTCTTACATGTTTTATTTGTATATTTATATGTCTTTTTTCTATTTGTCCTGATTTTAAAAATCATGTAGACTCCAAGAGTGGAAATATATATGAAAGTAAATAGTTTTTTAAATGCTAACTTCTGCTTTCATAAATAAATCCTAAAAATATCCCCACTTGTACTGGGAATGCATTTAAAATAAGATGACACATGCAGAGCAGAAATAGTCCCAGCTCTGTACAGCATAGGGGAGATAGAAATAACAGACATTTCTACATAGACTCAAACATTGCTGGGAGGATGAAAGCTAAAATAAGTCAATTCTCTACAGAAGCATCAGTACCATTTATATGTGCAGTCAAATAATTCTTTACTGAAAAATCTGTAAGAAATCCCTAAAGTCTGAATAATGTCTAAAGTGATTCTGCCCACCGGTGATATTGGAATAGAGAAGGACAAGGTTATATTAAGGGAACTTTGAGCAAGGACAGCATAAAACATGAAAAACACATCTATATTCTTTAAAATACCTCCAGAGAAGTGATTTAATTTAAAAAAAAAAAAAAAAAAAAAAAGGAAAAAAAAAAAAAAGGTAAAAGACAGAATTGAAACCTCAAAGACAGTGATACCATCGATCCTTCTACGGGTTGCTGAGAGAAAAGCTAGACACAGTTCTAGAGACAGTGCAGTTCACAGTCTGTTGAACTCCCAAGATGAAGATAGTCCAAGACAAGACAAAGGCAGTAAGAGAAAATAATTCGCTACTTGAATGACACTGAGTTTAGGGACAACATAGTTACGGTCTCTTTTCTCACCTGTTTTCACTTTTGCTTATGAAGAAAGATATTTTACAGAAAAAAAACCCCAACAACAAACCAAAACTAAATGCTGTTACTATCAGTCCTTGAAAACATTGCAACCTCTGTCTCTTTTATGTCTTGCTTTCTTCGTAATTTCTTTCCTCTTCAATCTTCCTGGATAGTGTTTATATCATCCTAACAATGCTCAGTACAATAGACAAAGTATCATTTGGAATAGAATGTCACACTACATTCACACTATTGAATTTCTCAAAACAAATTCTAAGAGTTAAGAGAAAGACACAGAAGAGTAGTGAGAAATGTAAAAAAATGTAAAAGTGCTTAGTAAAAAATTTGTATTTTAAATTCTGCTGCACGACAAAGTAAAATTTTGTGTTATGGGGAAAATTAGGATCCATCTATAATTAAAAAATGTAGAGAGAATAAATCTTAGATGTAAAACCATGTATTAGAACTTACTGTTTATTTATAATATGAATGGTACACTTATGAGACCACTTTTGCTCTCTTTCTCTGGCAACAGAAAATATAAAAAGCTGGCTGTCTATTTTCTGTCCCTTGTTTTGAAAGGCCTAGTTTCTATTTATAAAATAATTCTGAAGTTATTCTTTTTATAGCCTTTTTTAAAAGTTTGGAATTTGGTTGAAAAGCCAAATCAATTAAAATTATTTTCAGTCCATCGGTTGACATGCTCTGAGTACTCAAAAATGTTAGTGGACACAGCCAGTCTAGTTCTTTACATAATTCTGTCTTTAAATATTAAGTGACACATATAAATATCTACATAAATACATGAATTTTATATAACGTAATTTTTAGAAAAAGTACTGAGTCATGAACACACTATAGTTTTATTAATATTTAAGAATTTTATATAAAGGCCAATGTGATTAATTTGTAGAATGGAGATATGAGATGTTTCTTCAAGGATACCATTTTCCTTATAATACTGTGTACTTCCTTGAACACTTAATATCATGATCAGTCTAGCCTTAGAAGATAAAAGATAAAAAAAGAAGGGGTTATCAAGTTGTTATTCCTAAATAGCAAACCTGAAAATATTTAATAAAATGACACAATATTTTTTTATGTTTAAAAGCAGTATAACAGTCTGGTTCAGACAGCTCATTCACTTGAAGTGAAATCATGTCTTCTGAAACACCAAAAATGTCCAGTCTGCTGTTAGACTGCGTTTTGTGTGGACTCAAAATTCTTATTCACATTGTTATATCAGGAATATAAAAGAATCATGATACTCTTCTCTGTTCTGTACTAACCAGTTAATAGCCTTGATTCTCAGTAAATCTGAAAGATAAGTCTGAGATTTATCCGACCCAATCACAGTTATTCCTAGTTACACAGCTAGTCTAGGACAGTCTTCAAGTCTTTCTTTATCACCTCTGGAGCAGCCTCTTTTCTTTGCACACTTCATCATGTTTTACATAAAGCACCAAAAGCCATGGAATAGAGAGATATTCACTTGCAATTACATGCAGAAAAAACATTTGTGACTAGTTTAGATTTCTACATCCTACTTTTTTTGACAGCTGTTGCTGGGCCAGTCACATTGTCAGTATTCTGAGGCTTTCTTTACTAGATCTTTTAAAAGCACCTTTTTTGAGATAACAATGAAAACATTAAGAAGAGGAATGAATAAACATTGGAAATATTATTACAATGACAACTTTCCAGTAATGTGATGGCCATTACATTTTGTTTCCTGTAGGTTTTTTTACCATTCCAAACATAAATGTGAGTTTCCTTGCCAAAGATCAACAGGATTACACCAACTGCCTTAAGAGAGAATTGAGGAAAGTTTATGAGCGGTGAAAAACTTCAAGTGATATTTTTCACAACCAAAAGAAAAGGTAAAACAGTACCAGAAGGCAAAGAAAAATTCAGAGTTCTTTGACCAAAATCTCTGTGTTTATGTTTTTTGTCTCATATCAAAGGACTGCTCAGGAAAGTCTGTGCTACAGGAATAATTCATGTCTGATAGTTTAATTTGGGAATACTAGTCACGGCTCCTCCCTCATAGCACAGAAATCACTCTTTATATACATTACTCTATTTAATAAACTATTACTCTATTTAATCAATAGATTTAATAATAAATTAATTTAATTATTTTAATTATTTAAATTCATTCAATTCAACTAGATTATTAGGAAGAAGTTGCTATACTGAGGAGTTCTAAAGAAAATGGTGAAAAGGAGATGGTGGAAAGTACTGGATTCGGCATTGCTACTGGAAAGTTCACTGAATAACTATGTGCTCTGAGCTTTCTAGTTTGCTTTGTAGCTGAAACTAACTGGACAAAACTACTGAATCAGCTAGTGATTCTTTCAAAGTGCTCTTTTCTGTTACAGAACTGATTAAACTGTAATGGGCATTTTTGTTTGGAAAGCACAGTTCTGTGAACATCTTTTCAGGATCAGATCTTCATTGTCCCCTGCTTGGCCTTCTCGTCATATTTGCTAAAGAAACTTGGAAAGAAACAATGTTTTAGCTGCCTCTACAACATTCACCAGTGCTTGGAAGACACTTCAACATGCTCAGTTCTTATAAATAAAAATTTCCAGGTTTAAAATTTAAAAATGGCAACAGAAAAGTACACTAAGAAAAGCTATAAAAAATCAGGAACTATGACAGAATTAGAACCCCTTAAAGTTTATCTTAACCTTTAGCGTAGATTTTAAACATGTTTTTGTTCATCTCCCTGAAGTTCTCAAAGGATTATCTGGAATGAAAACTGCAAATTGATTTGAATTAGAAGTTTGTATTTCTGGCTAGTCTAAAAGAAGTGATGACATGCTCATGGCTCAAACCATGATTTTTATGCCTTCAGGCAACTTTGCATTTGGTTGGATAAAGGACTTGCAGCTCAGAAGTTTTAGAAGATAGGGAATATTAAAGAAAAAAATAAAAGTACATACACACCCAAAATACAAGAGTTATCATTTATCTGCCAGATGAAAGTAAGCAGGAATTGCTATTAAAAAAAATCAGATCTGGTTGAAACTGAATGCTCACAAATTAATTTTCTTTACATTTATATACCAGTGGCATTGTTCTTATCAGTTAAAAATCACCAGAGAAAACTGGAGGAAAAGGAGAGAGGACAAATGAAAAGGGAATGCTAAGATATTTCATCTGTCTTACACCTGCTACAATTGTTATTATAGTTAACAAATCACTTCTGCTAAATTACATATATACTGCTTATCAGTAACTATTCATGAATAATTAATATTCCTCATAAATCATTATTTTAATTATAAGGCACATTTGCTTAAGTTTTAAAACTTGCATACAAACGAGGTTTGCATGACTGGCTGGATGCCAATATCTAAATACTGTGTACATTACAATGACTCTGAGTTCTTCATGATTCCCAAGAGTTTCTCCAATGTTCTCCCTGCATAGATTTGAGTTGACAAGATCCTTAAGGTCATCTTTTCCCAGGTTCAAATCAATACTCTCAGATCATCTGGCTATGGTTACAGCAGGACAGTATATGAGGTTACTTTACTAATGCCTGCATTAATAACTGGGTAAAAACGTCATGCCCTTAAACCAATGTAGTTGTATCAGTATGATCCTGTCTATTGCATCTCTTCAGTCCTTCAAACAGTGATCCATTTTTTTTTTTTTTTCTTGCACTTAATGACACATTTTTAGCAATTTCTTTCAGCATCAAGCATCAAATGTTGTCTTTTCTTGTGGTATAGTCTGAAAGAAATATATATATATATATAGATTTGTACAGAAGAGTTTGGCCACTGGGCTGTTGCGGAAGTGAAGCAATTCCCTGAGGAGACTGTAGCTCCTCCGACTGGGTAACACCAACAGAAAAACCCAATAGTATAAAACATTGAGAGATTAAACCTTGGAGTAACCTGCAGGTGAGGTCAGGTTCTCACGACCCCCAAACTACAAAGCATTATCTCTGGTCTTGGGGTTGTAATTACCGAATGTTTAGATCTTTCTCCCAGCCGAGAGATTGTGATGAGCCACTTTAGTAAATGGCATAACAAGAGCTTGACATTTTTATGTGGCTACGAGGCTGGTTGTTGCTCAAAGTAGCTCCTTCAGTTTGTTTGTTTTCTGGTTCTTTTTTTCCCTTGGTTCATTTTATTTTTATATGCCAGCTATAACCAGCCATTATGACAAAAAAACCAACAAAAAATAAATCAATATTTAATGGATAAAATTAACACCAAATTGCATACTCTGACGAGATCCTTACAAATGTTTGTAAACTCACAGTTTTCTTCCAGAAATGCAGCAAGCCTATTCTATGACAGTTATAAAAGGTATATTGCCCAAAAATATTTTGAAAGTGGTTCACAAAGTTTTGTAGAGCCCATAGTCTTTCAAGCAGGTAAAAGATAAGGTCCCATGTAAGTTCGTGTTAGGTGTTTATTAGCAAGGAATGGAAAGGCATTCTTCCCCGAAGGCCCAGTCTCCCAGCCTCATAGCGGTCATACTATCTACAAGAGTGATCTTTAATTCAAGTCATTCCAAGGTTGTGATTGAATTTCTCTGCCAGAAACCTTTCCAGGAAGGTACTTTCAGGAAAGCATGAAAATTATTGGGAAGGCAAAATGGATTTTTCTGGGGACTAAAACGAGTTCAAGCCTAACAAGTATTGAAGAAAATACCCAGAGAAGGTAGGAAAATCCATATACAAACTCTTCTATTATAGCTCCTCTGAAATTTGCAGCACAAGGAACAGGAACTATCTCATAATTTTAAAATGAAAGTAACTGCTGTAAAGAAGTATCACAAGAAAAATAGAATTGTCCATAGGAAGGCATAGAAAAACTCTGGCACTGACATTATGTAAGCAGTGTAAGCAATATCTTGAGTTATAAGCACAAGCCAGAAATGGCATTACCATACCTCATTGTTAACTTGAGAAGTGAAATACATAAAAAATTATAATTCTGTAATGTTTATATAAATTGCTTCAAGTGTGTTGGAAGTATTAGTGTTATAGCAAAAACATAAACTGATGAGACTTTTAACTTGTTTCTTTCATAAAATCTTATTTGATGGCAATGGAAGAGAGGATGAAGTAGAGGACAGTAGGTCAAAGACAACAAGAAGTAATCTGTGCTGAGGAATCAAGGCAAAAATATTTGGAAGAAGCCTAGAAAATTCAAATTTTCTGGACATATAAGTCTGATCTGCTTAAATCTGCATAAATACATACAAATAGAATCTGTAGATATTTTTAAAAATAACTTAAAGAAATTTACTTGTACTAATAGCACATGACAGCAAAAACAGATAAAATACTTCTATATAGAACTTTACTACTTCTATATTTAATTGCAAAAATTGTATTAAAACTGTGAAGGTAATAAAAGTTCTTGATATGCTGTAAAACACTTGGAATCCAATTTTGTGTGAGGAAGATCAAATGCATGATACAATTTTATGAAAGCCATGTAGCTAACAGCAGTTAGTGCTGATCCCAAGGACATAAGATATCTCTGTTCAGGTGCTAAAATCTTCCTTTGAAACAGTTCTTTATAGAAGGAGTTGTGCTGAAGGACTAATTCTATTTTTACTTTCTTACTAATCAATATTGTTTCATCTCATTTCTTTCCTGAAGGTAAAAGAAAAAATTCTCCTGGGTTGTGGGTAATTACAATGGGCAAAGCAATGGTGTGCTGGTTTATTGCTCAAATAATAAAGAAATAATGCAGGATAGTAATAAATACCAGTACATTTAATGTGCTTTGCACAGGAGAAACTATACCAATAAAAACTGAATATTTGAAAACTTAAAACTGATCTGAATAATCCATGAAAAGCAAGTGAGCTATTCTAAATTTAAGGAACAATTTCTTTTGAAAAGGACCCTGGGAGGGTAAAAAACACATTTCTTAATGTTTGCAAAAGTCATTTAACAAAACCTGCAAATGTAACACAAAAATTTTTAAAACATAAACCATAAATTTAGTAGCCAGAACTTGATAATCTATGCTTCTACATTCTAGGGTATCTAAATACAGCTGAAATGCTAAATATCTGCTCCTCTAATATTTAAAAAATCAGATTAATCCAAAATGAGTTTGGATATTTACAATAATCTTTCTGAGAAAAAAGAAAGGAAAGAAATGGTTTGTCCCTATATTGTCTGCTCTTGCTTGAAGAGAATTCTGGGATAATTAATCTGAAGGCTAAATTACCCAGTCTCAAATTATACAGAAAGTATAATTCTGAGCATTCTCCTGGAAATTCATAGTAACTAATGTTGGCAGAATCACAGAATATTCTGAATTGGAAGCCACACACGAGGCTCATTGAGTCCAACATTCAAATGAATGGCCCATCCAGCAATTAGATCTACAATCTTGGCATTATTAGCACCGTGCTCTCACCAATTGATCTAATCTCAGTGGCTTTCTTCATCAAGTCATAGAACTGACCATGCAAATTCATCTTTTTATTAATTATTTTAATGATAAATATAGGGACAGAGAGATAACCACTATGAACATCAAATATTAGAACTTTAATAACCTGTAAACATGCAGGTGAACTTCACCTGCAAGTGCTTTGGTACCTACTAGATGTGGGGAGCAGCCTGCATAAACCAATATTTGATGGATTACTATCAAAACTGTATAATTTAAAGTAGATTTCATCTTGAGAAAATGCAGAAAGTTACATAACTTCCAAGGAGTACAGTGAAAATCAAAAGGATAAGTACTATATTTCAATCAAGTTACTCTAGTGTACTCAAAAAGAAGGCACTGATATTTATATCTATATTATCTGCTTAGTAACAGACATGCATTCAGCTACACGCATTTCTAAGACAGGAATAGCTAACACGGCCTATTTAAAAATTAAAGTGTCTAGAGGAATAAAGAAGATTATATTGATTCCATTTTACAGAGGTTGGAAACATTTCTGATGTTTAGGAGAGTTTAATTTTTTAATCCATCTCTCTTTATTTCATCAAATCTCCTGAAAATCAATTTCTTTAAAAACAATTTTTGCCACTTACATTGCCTTGCTAATATTAAATTTTCTCAATAGTTTTTTCTAGTAATGTTTCCAAATTTTCCAAACACTCACTCATCATAAGGTTCTACAGCCCTTTTTCATACAAAAGGTCTCTAGAAATGAAAAAAAATTGTTTTGTGATCCTCAAAGGGCAAAAAGAAAATAAAATATAAGCGGCTCACTTGGGCAATCCCTTCACTTCATATAAGACTGTTCAGATTCAAGAAGACCATGGTTACTTTTCCTAAGAACAGCTGTAAATCCATGAGAATTACTATATAGATGTCTTCATCCATCACAAGTGAGAAATCAATTGTCAGAATGGTCAGTACTGTTTCCTTAGTGTAACTTGATTTAATGCCACATCTCTTAAGGTCAAGGAAATTTAAAGGCTGCCCTGAAAACAAGTGTGCTTACTTTCTCCAGAATTGTTGAAATGCAAAGCTTGCAACAGTCACAAATGTCCACATAAAGAGTTGGTAGAGAAGAATTATTTGGCTTTTTTTCTACTTATTACTTGCTTATTTTGGAGAAAACTATAACCACTGTTTCTGTAAAGGAAGGGAAAGTTGATAAATTTAAAATGCCAAATAGCAGAAAATCCTGTGGCTACTAACAGTTTGGAAAATTCACACTTGAAATTTTTTTTGTTGTTCATGCAATTTAAAAACTTCACCCTTAGCCTACCCTGTAGCTATTTCCCTAAATATTTCAAAAACATCTGACCTTTACATGGATATAGACTGATCTTCATTCATACTGACATACACTCCTTCCCAAGTGCAATATACTTTAATATGCTCTTCTGATTTAAAACAGTTATTTACAGTTTCTTCTTGAAATACTAAAGAGATTAATTAGAACCATTTCTCAGATGATCTTTGAGCTTTTAGTCAAAATAATTAATAACTATGCTTAATTAGCATCTGGTTTTAGAGAAGTTTGTTTTCTTTTAGCTGTTTATAAAATTTCTTTGGTGAGGAACTAGAGTTCAGATGTCATTTAAAAGTCCAACCTCTTGAGAAATCTGAAAATATTTTATCCAGATTCCAGGGTTTAAAATCTGTTTTGTTTCATTCCTACATCTTGATCACCTTAATTCATCTATTTCCTGTTAATTGGTAATTATGGAACTAGACCATGATATGAAGGTATCAGAATTAATTTTCTCAACATTGATGTAACTTCAGAATTATCAATATAGCAAGCATGCATAAAAACTATAATCTTCATAGAATCTAGTTTTGAAAAGGTAAAAAAAATAAAATTACTTCTAAACACTAGATTACATAACAATCAGAAAAAGTATTTGTATTTAATGTTTTATTGCTTTTCTATAGCCCATTTTTTAATAATATGATACATTTATTATATTTTTTACCATACTAATTAGTAGTAATGTTTTTAAAAACACTGTGACTGCAGAACAGTGTATTACTAATCACCATGAGCTCTCTAACCATTTTCTGACTCTGGAACTCTGGAAGATGCTTGTCCTTTCACATGTGTGAAACCCCATTTTTTTCAAGCTAACTTTTCAGAAGAGAGAGTTGAAGTAAATTTTGACTTCTTATATATAGATCCACTTCAATTTGCAAGATTCACTTAAGTGTGATGCACTCATACAAAAAAAAAAAGAAAAAAAGAACAGGGATCTATTAATGTCTTTCACAGATCTCCAGGTTATCAGGCATCAACGTAGTGTATCTCTGTTTTTCAATCTTTGTAATTGGGCTTTTTACTTAGGCCAAAAGTAATGTTTTGATTGAATAGAGGTTGAAAAGAGAACATTAAAATGGTTTCTGATTTCTTTCTGCTATTATTTTGCAATATCCTATTACATACAATACAATGATGAAACCATATTTTAAACGTAGTCAAGGAATTTACCTGTCTATTATGGCTAACATTCTATCCAAATTGTTGAGGGACTTGTTTCCCTTAGAAGATGTCTCAATCTTTTTATTAATAAAGATGCTAAATAGCCTCATAAACCATGTTTCAAAATGTAATCTGAGCTCTGGGAATGCTGTGGAAGCAATATGGCTAGATTCAGACCCTATTTATCCAGGATAGCTCTAGATGATTTAAAATTTATTTAAAGCTCAGCATATAGACCCAGCTTAGAACTAATTTTATAAAAAGAATTTAATATTTGCTTGATTAAATCAGTTGAGCTCACAGCTTCTTTGGTATATTTTTGTTACACTGAACAAAACATGACCTTGTTGGGCAGGTAAAGGATTGTCTGACAGTGGTTTCATAACGTGCCTCTCATCTAACTAATATGCTCCACAGTCTCCACAAACTGCAGAATAAAACAACTTCTAGTACTAATTTCAGACAGTGAAGCCTACCTGAAAGAACAACCCAAAATAATGAGCCTTCAACTAGATCTGCCCATCTCTAAATGACTAAGATTAACCTGGAACGGGCTGGAAAACAAAAAAAGAAAAAAAAAAAACCACAAAAATTGCAGTCTTTTCTAACACATTTGAGGCAGGAGGTTACAAAAATCTGGTGATTGTATTGGGAGATGCCAGTAGTGATTTAAGCCAGTGAGCTGATATAAATAAAAGAACTACAAAGCACATGAAATGCAGGAGCACAGGGCAAACATACGGGTGAGTCTGGCATCGTGGGGAAAGCTGACCCCAGGGTGGAGACTCCTGTTTGGCACAGGAGCCCAGCCATCCTCCAGGGCTTGGCATGTGGACCCTAGGTGACAGCCTTGCTCCTCTGATCTGTGCTGCTCTCTACTCTGGACCAGAGGGGCTGTTTTGTGCGTGTGACAGAGCAGAAACCTGAAAATAAACATCAATAATTGCATCTTATATCTATTCTTCTCAGCATTTTGGTTTAGAGATTACTGATTATTGTGGTCGTTTCTTGTAGCCTCTTAAAAACTGCAAAATCTTGGAGTTGCTTTTGAGGTAAACAGGAAAGCAAAAAGAGAAAAAAAATCTTCTTGTAATTATAGTTTAAAAAAAAACTCTCTCAAAATCATATTGATAAAATTCAGCATGGGAAATTTAATATCAGAGTGTAATGCCTGTTATGAAAAAAAAATAGGCATTACTTACCAGAATTCAAGCCTACTTTGCTCTAAAACTACAGTCATTATTAGTGACATGAATAATTCACTCTGATTAAAATAAAAATGATAAATATGTGTGTGTGTGTGTGTGTGTGTGTGTGTGTATGCGCACACGCATGCACTTTCCCTGTCTTAAAAACAGTGTTTACTGGAAAACTAGCAAACAATTCTACTCTTAAATTCCTTCTGCTGAGTACATGAATAGTTTCAGTTAGCACTTACAGGCTTATTATTAAGCATTATATCATTCTATTTTTACCTATTCTGCACATTTAATTCAATGTGTATTTTTACCACTCTCTTTTTTCTTGTATTAGATGTTTAGCCTTTGGGTAAAATAAAGAAAGTAATTACTTTTTGTCAAAATTGTGCAAGAACATAGCTCTGAGGTTATGAAACAGACTTCATTAGTGGTGTATGCCTATTATTTTAGCTGCCCTGAGAGACCTCTAAAAATGAAACTTAGCACTAATGGACCTGAAATAATAATACTAACTTTGGCATAAAATCTTGTAGGGGCTATATTATAAATAAGAAATAGTCTTTCACATAAGTAATTGCCAAAAGTTTACAAATGAAAGAACCTTGGTTTGGGTTTTTTTAACTGCAATTTTATGCAATGGTAAAAAGAAGCATCTATACTGTTCCATCATTAGCAATTATTTCCAATGAAACACAACAAAGAAACTTTCAATATTTATTTGTGAAATTATTCTGAATGTTCTTAAGGAGAGAAGAAATTATTTAATCTGATTGCTATAATTCCAAACTGTTAGACAGTTTGAGGATTAAATTTCTGTATCAAGTTCTTTGCTGATAGAATTTGGTGACTGAGATTTAATGTTATAACATTATGCTAGTATTTCAATGAAAATGAAAAAACAAAATCATGCAAAATAATCCACTCAAAGTCAAGTAACCACGTCTATACCTTAAAACTTGTGATTCATTGTCAAAATTCTTAAGTTTCTCAAAGACATGTAAGTCTCAAAGGGAAATTTACCTGAAAGTTTAGTGTGAGTGGATGGCTATGAGCAGAGATACCTGTATTGATTACCCCCCAAGTAGGGAAAGGCAGGGGAATCTCAGCTATTAGACCTCAGCATCAGAGAGTTCCCCTGGTGCACTTTCCATTCTGCCAGCACTCCAAAAGCATTTCTTGCCCTGACTGGTGTCAAACGGTGATCAGGGCTGCTGTAATGAGAGGTGGGCGAGGAGTGAGGGACAAATGAGGTGGAGTGACATTAAGCATCCATAGGAATGAATCCATAGGAAAATTGCTTCAGTAACTGAAGGCATACCTTCTCTTTAATATTTTTTCTTTATGTAAAGGTAGAATTAGGGCTAAATTTGTAGGCTAGAAAAACTTCAGGGTTTGTTGAGGGGTGTGTGTGTTTTGTTCGTTTTGTGCATTGGGGTTTTTTTAAGTAGACTTGGGCTGTAACAAAGAACAATCTCTGCAGCCCACACAATTGCAAACCTTTACAAGTATGTAAATAAAATTGTTGACTTTGTAATAATGCTTGTTTGTTCAGCTGTCAGTTTTTTAGCTGCAGATTTGTTTCACTTTGTAGACAAAATTCATGTGACTAATAGACAACACTATTTTTTATTTTTTTTTGATTTGGGAAGATAAGCTTTATGAGTATATTTAACAAGTTCTTGAAAATGGATGAATCATTTGTTTTTTCATTTCTTGTTGTCAGAAATATTACTTAGGTAATCCAATATAAAACCAATAAAGCTGTCAATCTGCTTTCTACTACAAGTTTTTAAAAAGATATTTCAATGTATCTATAGCAGGAGTATAAAATCTGTTGCCCACCTAATCATCTTCTTGTTTACTTATAGTGTTAATATTCCTTCACTCATCCAAATAGTTTTCTAAAACTGGAAACAGGCATGCAAAGTGACTTAAACTGGAGGTACTCATTAACTGCAATTTTATCAAATTGGTGCTGCAATCAAACCTGACTGACAGTTACCAGACATTGCATTGACTTACTCTCATTGCCAAGTGAACAATCATTTATTAAAAAAGACTACTTGATTATAATGAAAGCAGGTTACTTCCAAGTATTTTTTAGGCTTTGCAAAGAAAATTTAAAAATTAATAGAAAAGGTCCCCCAGGTGATTATAACAAGCATATTTCAACCTTGCCTTGACCATGAGTTATGACTAAACAGCATAAGATGCAGCATCCAGGACAACATAAAAATGAACTGAGTGGGATGAGCCATGGCAGGGGGCCTGGAACAAGTGGTGTCAGAACAACACTACCTGAGACTGCTGGAAAGGTGAAGTGTGGCATCACCATTGTCTGACTTGATTGATGATGTGTGCAACAACACCCCAATGCTCAAGGACAACGTATGGGAGAAAATGCATATAAGCAGAGAGTCCATGTCAGGGCTGAGCTACTGGGCAGTTTGACAATTAGAAAAACTCTGGTTTATCTGTTTTATTGTGTAAAGGATAGAAATTATAGAAAACATCACAGCAATCTTATGTCCCACCCAATCCTGGGAAATATGTCTATTGCACTTCTGGATGAGAACCTGTTTTTTGACTATGGCATGCTGCTCAGAGTTCCCACCTGTGGTCGAGGTTGTCAGCCTCACTTTTTCTCATTTTTTAGAAATATTTTTTCCAAAGATATCAGTCTTTTACCTTTACAATACCCAACTTTCCATGTAGTACATGGAGGTTCACTTGGGACACTGTTCTTACACCTCTCCTTAGGAATGAGCTGGAACAGGACACAATTAAAGGCAATGCAGGCTGACACCAGAGCTCAGCTGAGCAGTGTGTGCTATGCTTACAGAGCAGTTACTCAGGTTCCAACATAGAGGTCTGTACAACCAAGGCCTACGACTGTACCCTGCCTGTATTCAGGCTGAAATCACAATCTACTTATGAAAATGTCTGCCTCTACTACAGTACAGGCATGGGTGTGCCTGTGTGTGTGCATGAATGCTGAGCTATTCCTGACACAGCCCTATTTGGTGCACTGTATAAATCGATCTCAGCAGTGCCATGAATAGGTGCATCACATGGCATCAACTCCTGTTAAGAAGAAAGATGTTTTATGCTACACATGGCCATATGTTGCACCGTAACGCAAACAACATATAAGCAGGGGAAATAGAAAGATATATGCTGCAAACCCTCATATTTTCATGTCTACAATCTATAATACTGCATTCAGGCACTGTTGAAAAGTGTGCAAATGAAATGTTCTTTATATACGGGGTGTAAAAGAAATTGATACAAACTTAAATTATTTAAAAACTATTTTATTATTATTTCACCTTTTCTGAGATCCAAAATACTTTTAGCTGAATAGCCAAAACTTACATATGCTATTAACTCCATAAAATTAATTATTTCTTCATAATATCACTATTAAAAAAGTTGCAAAGAACATAACACAGAGGACAGAATTACCTCCCATAAAAATTGCAAAAGAAAAAGGCTTAAAGTCAAGCAAAAAAAAGTAAGGAAGAAACACATAGTTACTGGTGTAATCAGAAAAAAAGGTTAATGACTAACTTGGGGGAAATGGAATTGTTTGATATCTCAATAGAGAACCACCCCACCTTCAAATAATATGAACTACCTAATATGCTAAATTGCATAAAAAACCCTACTTTGTGGTTCTAGTGAGAGTAATGGTGGTTAAGCTTCATAAGCTGTTGCATAAGGCAAGTGCTCCTATTAAACCAGTGAAGAAAACATTTACAAAGATTGTGGAAACTACACAACATCACTTATTCCCTCAGCTGATGGTAACTTCAGACTGCTTTTGCATTTATAATTTTTTTTTAAAGTGGCTGAATTAAGAAAATTAACAGAGCATTGCCGGTTCAGAGATCTTAAATGATGCATTAAGGGACCAGTTTGTGTGTGTATGTGAAAAAAGAAAAAAGTGGTTAATAAGTGAGAGCAATTTAACTCTCACATATCCCAGAATTTCTGTATCCATAAAGACAGCTACTAATGATGCCAGTGAGATGCTTTTATATTATGAAATTTGGGCGAAAAAAGGAAGCAGTACAAGACCAGTATGGTCAGATGTCATGAGTTTCCTTTGTCATCTCATGATGCAAGTAATTTTCAGTCAGTACAGTAATGCAAGGCAGAAAAAAAAATGCAGGTTATTTCGAAAACCAATTTCAAAAAGCAATTTACAAGACTACAGAACTGTATATGTAAATTCATAAGTTTGTAAATAAGAATGGATCAAACTGAGAGTGACATACTACACATTTTATTTGCTTAGTTTAGATGACAAATGAATTAAAAAACAATACTTACATTGGAGCATAATACAAGGTTACTTATTAATTGTAATTTACCACAGTTTTATCAGATATAAAATAATTCATAGAAAACCAGATTTAAATTTGTTATTAAACTGCTGTTTGATTTCATCAGATAAAAGCAGTACATAGCAGGTCATAATTAAGACAAAACATAAAACAGTTTCTCCACAACATATTTTTGACTAGGAATGCATACCAAAATTATAAAATGGAGAAAAGCATTATATATATGATATTGGTTGATATAATCTGTTAGTCTACCCCTTTGATTAGAAGGATGAAGAAAAGCTTATCCAGAGAAGACTTAAAATATATCTGTGCTATCCTGTTGGCTTTTGTTTTTTATGAACTATACTCTTAACTTTTTAGCTGTACACATTTGATGTGTTTGTCACAGCCAGGCTCTAATTTAGGGCAAGCAAAACAGTTCTCCACACAGAATAGCTTTGTTATTATTAAACAGTTGAGTTATGTCTGGATTCCTTGCATTATTTTCAATGTGTTCTGTAAAGTAGGAAATTTGAATAAATCCAGAATTCCCATAACTAGTAATGGAAACCTTGGTCATGAAAAGAATGGAGTTATCTAAGATGAGATTTGACATAGCATTCCTCTAAGCCATATGTAGTATTCCTGGTTGAGGGTACTGTAACTAAAAGGCTGCTTCCTACTCTTATAAAGGAGCTCCTAAAAGAGCTCTTTTCTGTCAAGGAAATATCTTCAGAACCAAGCAAAACAAATTGAATAGAAAATTCATGAATTTCATATAAAAAAAAGTTCACAACTTGGAAGAAGATAGGCCTAAGTGTGTCACAGAAAAATGTCTTTGCCTTTGAGTCACTATTCTTTTTCTTTACATAATGCTATCCTGGACCTGAGAAAAACATCCTGTATGAAAGCTGTATGAAGAACTGATAAACCTGTCTCCCAAATCCCCTCCACTTGTAAAGGGAAAAAATACTCAAATTGGGACTTTAAACCATGTCAGCCCTCTTATTAAAAGGTGGAAGATGAATGACTGAGATCAGAGTGTTTGGGTGCAAATCTCAAAGCAAGAAGCATCCTTGGACTGTTAGAAGACTTTGCTGCTTATTCTATTAACTCAGTGTCTGTGAATAAAGTGGCTGTTCTATGCAATCTTTTTATAGGAATGGCTCTCTCCAAGGATGAGATTTATCACAGAATCATAGAATCATAGAATGATAAGGGGTTGGAGTGGACCTTAAAGATCAATTTACTCATTACTCCTTGTCCTATTACTCAAACTTCTGAGAGAGTCTCTCTCCAGCTCCCCTGTAGGCTGCTTCAGACACTGGAAGGTTGTTGTGAGGCCTCCACACAACCTTCCCTTCTCCAGGCTGAACAGCCCCAACTTGCTCAGCCTGTCTTTGTCAGGGATGTGCTCACTTCGTGACATTCCTTTGGACTTGCTGCCACAGTTTCATGCCCTTCTCATGGTGGGACACCAGAGCAGAATGCAGTACTCCAGAGGCAGGGGGTCTCACAAGAGCAGAGAAGAGCAGAGTAGGAGAATCACCTCTTTCAACCTGCTGGCCACATTCCTTTGGATGCAGCCCAGGATACAATTGGCTGTCTGAGCTGCAAGCACACACTGACAACTCATCTCAGGTTTTTCATCAACCATCACCTCCAAGTCTTTCTCCACAGGGCAGCTCTCAGTCTCTTCTCTGCCCAGTCTGTATGTGTGTCTGAGATTGCCATACCCCAGGTGTAAAAGTTTGTACTTTGAACAGTTGAACTTCATGAGGTTTGCATTTTCCCACGTCTCAGGTGGATCAAGGTCCCTCTGGACGGCATCCCTTCACTTCAGGTCTAAATAATGGGTTCTGTAATCCCTAAAGCTTCAGAAATGTTTATATGAGTTTTGGTTTGGCTTAGGATACATTATTGAATTCTTTGCCTTGTTCTTTCCATAAGAAAGAGAAATACTTGGTCATTTAGGATAAAAAACTAAGATTGCAACAAAGGGATGGAAACTTCAGTGATAGCTCTATTCCCACAATTCACTATTCTATATAAATGTTACTATGAAGAACAGCAGGTTTTTAACATGGAGCTAGGATCTTTGATGGTACAAATCCACAACTCAATAGATTAATGCAAATTTATACTATTTGAGTTTATTGTGCACAGACTACTAAAAAACATTTTCTGGTAGG
Source organism: Sitta europaea (assembly GCA_013400255.1). Classification (NCBI taxonomy): domain Eukaryota; kingdom Metazoa; phylum Chordata; class Aves; order Passeriformes; family Sittidae; genus Sitta; species Sitta europaea. Next base: position 1,259,115 of record VXBS01018111.1, on the reverse strand, counting down.
CAGATACCTCCATTTTACGGTTAAATTAACTTCACAATTATCAGAATTTGACTTATTCTCTGAAAAGCCCTAATGATACCTTAGCTGGTTTTTTAGGGAAACAACATAATATTAATTAAATGAGAGTTATTTTTAAATGAAATAACCCTTCTTTATTGATGCTGGGAGAAGTCCTAATTTTCAGATACCAGTATAGGCTCCAGCTGCTCTAGAACTCATAAAATAAGGCAATATGTCAATGAAATATATCAATAAACATATATACTGGACTATTGGAGCAATAAAGCAAGTAATTAAAATTTCTAACACACTTTTTCACTCTGGCAGCTCAAGCTGTAAAAATGTACCAAATAAAACATTTACTTTTTCTGAAATGGTACATTTTCAAGTCCACATAAACATAAAAAGAAAACCTCTTCTAGATAGAAAATTTGACTGTAAACCAGTAATTGGTAAATTTATGTTTAATAACACTAATGTTGAAAAATTTCGTTTTAGTTTTAACCAAAAGCCCACAAGATAAATGTCTTTTTGTCAAAGCTTGACCTTTTACTCTGAGCAGTTTTTAATTTTATTTTCTTCCTATAAGTGCAGTTATTTTGTGAAAATAACATCTACTAATTATAATAATCTCAGTCATTGAATCATATGATGATTAAATAATTTTTGCAAACCTAGTATCTATGTTCTGGCAGCTTAATTAGTCATTTTTAAGTACACCGTTATCAACTTACCCTTATTTTATTTGAATTAAAAAACACCAGACTTAAAAAATGTTCTTTATCAAGTTGTAGTATTGTCAGTGATACATTGTGATATATGTAGATTTCTCAATCTGGCTACTAGGCTCATGAATGTATTGAAAAAGAAGCAGCAAAACAATGAAATAACCGTGACAAAAATGTATGAAGATACAGAGCTACAGATACATAGCTGTTTTAAATGTTAAACAGACCTTAAGCACTGTGGGATACCTGGATTTCATGAAAGCAGTCTAATTTAGTATCAAATTGCATTTCCTATCAAAGTGCAAAGATATTATCAATTTACCTTATTATTATATAATGAGATGCTCTACATTCAATTACTCTGTTAGCTACAAATCTGAATATAATTAAAACTGTATTTTTGAACAACAGTTTTATTTTAACTGTCTTGGTAGATTGCTTAGCTGAACATTGAATTTTTTTTTACCCCAGTGGATGAGAAAGCATGGGTTTTTTCCCATGATTCAATAAAAAGTCCAGTGTAGAACCCTGTATAAGATCAAGAGTGGTGTTACCAGCTTTAATAAAGAGAAGTCTAAGTCAGCACTGAGATGTACCAAATCTATTCTGTAACACGAACATATCAAGAGCCCCAAAACAAAGTTTTGTGAGAATTGTGAACTGTACGTCAATTTCTTCCCATGGCTTAAGCAGTTCTTTCTAACACCCAGTTTTAGACCTGAAATTGCCCATTCTGTTGCTCTGAGAGCAGTCTGGGTGCAGCTGTGGGGGTAAGCTTGCATAGGAGCAAGGGACATCCTTGAACGCTGTCCTTTGGCACAGAATACCATTTCACTGCTGGCACACTGCCTGCACTGGTTTTGGTCTGTGCCTGCTCATCCTCACCCAGATAACACTCAGCCATAATAAGGGATATCAAAAGCCAGGAACCATACTGAATAAAAATAATGAATGAAACCATCCAGTACTTGCAGAGAGAGATTAGATAGTTTCTGGCAGTGCTATAGGCAATAACAGAAATAGGCAAAGCCTTTTCCAGTGACTATGTGCAGCAATAGAGCACGAGCACTAGCTGAACAGAGGGTGTATTTGGGAGCATTACTCAAGTCTCTAGCATATGCAGATTGTGGGAATTATTAAAAATAAAAGGTCATGGGAAGGCTGTGGAAGCAGGTTGCAGAGACAGAAGAAAACAGAAAAATGTAGAGCTATGTATTGTGGGAATCATTAAAAGTAAAGGGCTTGTAAAAGTTGTAAAAGCAGGTTTCAGAGACAGAAGAAGACAGAAAACCTTAGGGCTATACTGGAGATGCTGATTCTGAAAGTAGAAGAGTTGCATTAAATAGTGAGGAAGGACATTAGACAATAAGCAGTGTCTTCAGTCTAGGTCAAGCAAACCTTAGGATAGAAGAAAAATATATCTGTCAAGATATAGAAAGTTTAAGTGTAATAATGAAGTACTGTGCACCGTATTTTAAGACTAACAAGCAAGCATTGTTTTAAGCAAGTGTATGGGTAGTACTATTGGTTGGCTAAAGCTCATGCCAAGTAAGCTTTTGCTTTCTGCTGTTGGTTAAAAGGCTTTTAAAGTATATTGTAACACAGAACTCAGAGGGTGTTGTCTGGGGTGCGAGCTGCTGTCTTGTGTAGAGAGACTTTTGAAGAAAAAAATAAAAAACAGCTCCAGACACATCCCTCTGCAGTCCTGTCCTGTTCATGGGTTTGTACATATTTTTATGTACGCTGGCCGGCACATAATAACTGGAAGGGATGGCAGGATAGGAGATCCCTGTCACCAATTAACTTCCCTTTAGTCACTGTCTTGAAGCAGTGCCTGTAACGTATCTGTTTCCTGCCCCATCTATGAAGAAGGGTAGGAGTTTTCTGGGTCATCTGAGCAATGTTCCTTTTTTCCCCAGCTGGGGCTCAAAACTTAGATGAGCTGGACCTTGTGCAGTATTTTCAGTAATAGATATAGAAAGGAGCTTGCCTTTATGGCCTACCTCTGAGCACTGTTTGACTCTTTACAAATTATTAAACATTCATGCTCACTTCACTGCTGTGATTAAAGGAGATATCCTCCATTTACAGCAGAATAATGGAGATACAGAAAGATTAAATAGACTAGTCTCAAAGCCTACTAAAGGTTGCTATTGATTTGAATGAGAATTAGATCAAGCCATTTGTGAATTTACTTCCTGAGACAGTGTGAAAATCCATCTAAATCTATTTATAGATCTAATACTGTAACCCAGGCATGTCCCTTAATTTCTGTTTTGCTATACCTTCCTGAAAAAAAAAATTAATTGCACTAAATGTCCTCTATCTCTTGAAGAAAGGCATCATATATGTATTTGTGTGTGTCTGTGTGTGTGTCTATATATATACACACATATATACATACACACATATATAACGCATATAGAAGTGTGTAATAAAGTATATGTTTCAAAGATTAAGTGCTCTGGAGCTGAGGATTACTTTCTGGGAAGCAGGTGAGCTTTCCTACCCAGCAAGACCTCAGAACCTGAGCAGAGGGAGCCATGTCAACCTCACCTCCCAGGCACGAAGTTCTGGAGCTGTGACTCAAAGGCAGCTCTGACTCACACGGGGGGAGCCAGCAGGGACTACACCAGCCCCACCGGGACAAAAAACATCCCCAGGGAGCTTGTCCCTGACAAATCGTGGGGTAATATGGAAGGGTTAGAGGGACAAGTGCTAGTGAGGGCCCTCTGCCACTGACTCTGAAATGTGCTGGCCATACCAGAGCACATTTGCAGACTTGCAGAGATGAGCCAGGGACTCCTGAGATAACAGAAGCCAACAGAAAAACACCAGAGAAATATCTCAGAGGAGTTAAGAGGTGTTCCTGTAGGAAGGCAACAGAGCTGAAAGCCCAGCTGAGGTGCTTTCACACGAATACACACAGTATGGGCAATGAGGAGAAGCTAGAAGTCACCAAGCACTGCTGGAATGTTATGCCTACATCCTGGACTGCACCAAAAGCAGCAGAGCCATCAGGTGGAGAAAGAGGGTTTTGGACCTCCTTTCCACTCTTATGTGACCCTACGAGGAATATTCTGGGGTCCCCAGCACAAGAAGGGCATTGACCTGTTGGATGAGTCCAGAGGAGGGACACCAACATTATTAGAGGGATTGAGCACCTCTGTTATAAGGAGTAAGAGAATTCAGTTTGCTCAGTCTGGAGAAGAGAGTGCTTCAAGACGACCTGTGGTCTTTCACTACCTGAAGGGAGCCTGCAAGATAGATGGGAACATCCTTTTTATGTGAGCATGCAGAGACAGGACAAAGGGCAATGGCTTTAAACTGATAGAGAGCAAGTATCAGGAAAAAATTCTTTGTTGTTACAGTGGTGAGGCACTGGAACATGTTGCCCAGAGAAGTTGTGGATATCCCATCACTGGAAATGTTCAAGGCCAGGCTGGATAGAGCTTTGAGCAACCTGGTCTAATGAAAAGTGTCCCTGCCCATGGCAGGGGGTTTGGAAGTAGATGATCTTCAAGGTCCCTTCCAATCCAAGACATTCTATGCTTCTGTGATACTGGGGAGGGGGGGGGAAGGTGTCGCTGTGGCAAATAACACATGACACGAATTTCTCCAAAACAGTTTGGAGAGATCAATCCAACTCCATTTATTAGAAGCAATGACTCCCTTTTTACACATTTTTGACAGGCTACTGTGATTGGTGAATGAGCGACAGAACTCTTCACCCACATTGGCCAAACTAGAGTGACATCAAAAGAAGGACCGTCCCACAGAAAGAATTCCAAATATTAGTTTCATAACACAAATGAAACCTGATGTTTATGTTCAAGCTGTGGGAACAAGTTTCAGAAACCCAAAATATCAGGAAAAAACAGAACTTTAGAAACTCAGAAGCTGCAGGCCTGGAAATCCAAACTACAGGGTGGGGTGGGGGGCGGGGTGCAGGGAGAAGGAAGAATGCTTGGTTTAATTTGGGGGCAAAACAAATTGAAAATAAACCCAGAAAAAGTTCAGGTTTGTGAGACAGTAATGCAACTGTGCTTGAAGTGGCTATTTTGTATTTTCAAATCAGTTAACACAATATTGAAAGAAAATGATAAAATGAGAAGTTATGAAAAATTACTCAAGTCTGAGAAAATTGAATTATATCAGTAGAAGAAATGCTGAAACATATATTGATCATTCCTGAGAGTCAGATAACTTTAATATGTTAACAATGGTCCTTCTAAATTCTGAATCCTGAAGTTACTCTGAAACAGTGAAAAAGAAAGGAAAATGTGTGTTTATATTAATTCTACAGTAAATCTGTTTAATCATTTAGTCTTCATATACATTGGAGCAGCTTCAAGATTGAAAGATCATTGCAAAGTCCTGAAGGCAACTCATGGGAAAAGATGGCAGATTTCTGTCATCTTTATGTTTTTAAGCTATAATTACACAGAATCATAAAATGTCTCCGAGGAATTTTTTGGGGGGGATACAAGATGAGCTTTGATGTTTTTAACATTACTTGACCCAATTTAATACCATAGTTGACAAGTATTTTGGTGTGTCTGGAGACATATGTTTTCTAGAAATAATGCAGAACTGAGCCCTGATGATTACTTGTTGTATATGATTGTGTTGGTTTCAAATGCAAAAACAGATCATATTTGTGTGAAAATCTACTTTGATGAAATATAGTTCTTATAGAAATGTTGGAAAGGTAGAATGGTGGAAAAAGATGAGTATGAAAGCAACATCAGAGTGGATGGATTCTTTCAAGTCAGAGAAAGGCTAAATAATTAATTAATAAGTATATGGCTCAGAAGATTAGAATTCTTAATAGGGTAGAAAGACTATTGCCTCCAGACATGATATACTTTTGGTGATTTATTTATAAATAGTATTATAAATTTTATTCTAATATCTTAGTGAAACATCATAAGATATTATTTCATATGTAGTATGTTAATCAACTTAACGTCAATAGACAATTTCTATTTCAAACTAGAAGTTCAAAGAAATTCTTGGTTCACTAACAAGAATCCAGGTGTGATAACCATCAAGCAGGAATAAATTCTGATATTATTGTCCTATCCCTGAAATTCTCTGACCCTTTATTTAGGTGTTGCTAACAGCATGGTTAGAAGTACTGAGGGAACTGACCTGAGGACTGATGAAGCCTTTTCCTTATAGATACCATAAATTATTCATTAGATATTTGCGTTATAGTCAGTTTTTTAATCTCAAAGACAGACACTGTTCATAACTGACCCTGTAAAGCTAAATTAGACCAAACATTATAAAAAATATAATTTCTAAATTTGGAGATGATTTTGCAATCATTTCCAAATTAGGAAATTCTATTATTTCTGACTCATTTCTGACAACTTTGTAGTGGGTTCATCCTGGCTAGAGGCCAGACACCCATCAAAGCCGCTCCATCACTTCCCTCCACAGCTGGACAGGGAAGAGAAAAAATATAATGAATGTTTCATGAGTTGAGATAAGGATTGGGAGACATCACTCACCAAATAATGTCACAAGACAACCAGGCTAGAATTTGGGATATTAATTGAATTTATTACCAACAAAATCAGAGCAGGATAATGACAAGCAAAATAAGATCTTAAGAACACCTTCCTCCCATCCCTGCCTCCTTCCCACCTCTACCTCCTCTCCAAGCAGTACAAGGAGATGGGAATGGGGCTTTGGTCAGTTCCTCACAGGTTGTTTCTGCTGCCATTCAGGGAGTGGAGTCCTTCTCTTGTTCCAGCTTGGGGTCCCTCCTACAGGAGATAGTTCTCCATGAACTTCTCCAATATGAGTCCATCTTCACAAACTGCTGCAGTGTGGATCACTCTTGCACAGGGTGCAGTTCTTCAAGGACAGGCTGCTCCAGGGTGGGTTATCTCTCCACAGGCCTCCCACAGGGTCACAGCCTCCTCTCAGGCATCCACCTGCTCCAGTGTGGGCTCCTCCATGGGCTGTGGGTGGATCTCTGCATCCCTGTGGTTCTCCGGGGGCTGCAGGGGCACAGCTGCCTCACCATGGGCTGCACCACGGGCTGCAGGGCAATCTCAGCTCTGGCACCTGGAGCACCTCCTGCCCCTTCTGCATTGGTGTCTGCAGAGCTGTCCCTCTCACATGCTCTCACCCATTTTCCTCCAGCCAACATTACAACTGTGCAATAACTTCCTTTTATTTCCTTCCTCTTAACTGCTTTATCACAGAGGCATTACCATCATTTCTAATTGGCCTGGCCTTGACCAGGGACACGTCTGTCTTGGAGCTGTCTGGCACTGGCTCTCTGGACATGGGGGCAGCTTCTGGCAGCTCTCATAGAACCACCCCTGTAGCCCCCTCCGCTACTAAAACCTGGCTGCACCAACCCACTTAAACCCTGCAATGTCAAAATAGTACAAACACAGTAATTTTAATGAGAAAAAACCCTACAGCTTGATAGTTTTAAACCAACATGTCTAAAACATAATTAACATGTTTTATTCCATGTCATTCTTAAGATCTTGTTAGGGAATTAGGCTGTTGTAAAATTTATAATCACTTGCTTCATCTCCTTCAGATATCTTCAGATATCCATGGTGTTAGCTAAATTCAGGGATACATAAATAAAACTCTTTCATAAGAAATTATCTCCTGCATTTAATGGGCTAGTAAGCAACTCTTTCCTCCCACAGATGGATTTTTGATACCTTTGGTGAGAAATTTATCTTTTACTATATCAGATTATAAAAATAATCATTAAGACTATTTTTGTTCTAATAGAGCAAAATATATTTATTTTTCACACTGTATGAACCTGAAACATTGGGAAAATACATGACACAAATGCCTGAAAATTATATATAGCTTGTTGCTGACACCTGAAATTTTTCTGAACCAGATTAGATGACACCATAAAAAGTTCCAAATACCTTCAGGTTACTACAATGTAATTAATCTGTTTTGCATGTAACTTGGGTGAAGCACTCAATCTCTGCTCTTTTCCCTTATTTATAAACCTGGCCTGTTTTTCTGTCACAATAAACATATATTAAGGCGATCTAAGGCTAAAGGTGCCTAAAATACGTTGTCTTTCTTCAGAAACAGAGTTATGCATGTTTCACTCCAAGATCACCCCTTTAAATTATATTTTTCATTAGTGTGTTAGGTTTTTTATTAGGAAAAAAAGTACATCTGAGCACCACAAGGTTGTTTTTGGGGTTTTTTTGGTGATGTACTAAACTAATGATTGGTAGGTTATGACACTGGGGTGTGGGAGACATGCTTTCTCATCCTGGTCTAGCTTTCTGATTGATCACTGGGAGGATATGCTTCTCTGAAAGATTACTTTTCAAAATCTGCAATATACTGATTACCACTTTTTAAGAAGTCTTTCTGATAAAGTGATTGATTTAAAGAATAAAATATATCAAGTGTTTATTCAAGTGTTTATTCAGTTTTTCAAAGCAACTGAAAATGCCTAATACTTTCTTGACTTTCTTGTCCTGAAAAAACTTACAAGGTGTTATCATTTGAATATATCAATAGTTAAACGAATGTGAGAAGAAGTATTGTTAAATTTTCCAACTACTGTTTTCCAGAAAGCTTTGCTACAGAGTATTACTCATTTAAACAGAAGACATGTTTTATTCATTAAAATACATTTAAAAATGCATTACATCGTGTTTATATAATGGCAAAATTAAGCATGACATTTTAATAGAATTATTCCTTTTCTTGAATGTTTGGAATGGTTACAAAGCCCTAACATAAACATTTCCACAAGGTTGAAGGAAAAGATTATGTACACAGAGGTAATTTTGGTATAATTACGACATTGCTCTGAAAAAGTGGCAAATCCTTGACTACACGTATATAGCCCTGAAGCAGCAGTGGAAGTCTAAACCCACCTAAGTCTGCATTTTTTGAAGACCTCACCCTTTTATCCTCAGAGTCCACAACTGCAGGCTGCCGTGTGGTTACTGTTTTTTCAGCCTATGCTGTCCTGCACAGCACTGTGGATACAACCATGGAGGGACACAGCTTTGCTTTGCAAAGTTCTATGAGATTATGTGGCCTTAGAAAAAAATCCTTCAGCCTGAGTGCATTGTCTTAATTCTTTGGTATGCATAACTACATCCATTTAGTGGATGTAGTTCAAAGAAGTTAGAAGTTGTCCTACACTTACCACTCACCCTGTGGCATACACTGGTTGTATTTTTCATTACCAGGACAGATGATAACTATATATACTTCACTTATTTGAGAACCTATTTCAGCCCTCAATTTCTGTAGGTATGGTTGTGCTCTATTTAACATAGTAAGAAAGGACAGATATATTTAAAAACTATGGTTATTTCACAACAGAACTGGATCAAAAGTGTAATTTTTTTTATTATCAGTGTATTTTATGATATGATAATCAGTCATAAAATGTGCTTTAAGATATGAATTTCTAGCTGAAGTGCTGATGCAATTTCTTTTAGACAAATTATGCCTAAGAAAATGCATTATTAGTAAATTAATAGTCTAGACGGTTAGCACAAACTTTGTCAATGTCTGGGCTAGATTCTTATTCAAAATTCTTCTAATTAAGCTGTGTTACTTCCTGCTAACCATTGCTCAAATTGTAAATGGCTAGGAAAGCAATCAGATACTTTCCTTGAAAAAAATGCAGAAATTGCTTAAATAAAGTGAAATTAAGAAATTGGTGAGTGCATTCTTAATTGCCTTTTAATGCTGTGTTATGAAGGAAAATAAGGAATAGTATCTTTGCACCAGTTTCTCAGCTTTTTATACACATCTACTCATGACTGATGTGGAAACTACAACAGAAGTTCTATTTTTGTACTAGTTTTGTCCTTAGTAGGTAACAGACAGTGTAGTTTTTTAGGTTGATTTTGGTCCTGAGGGTAGGAGCATACCAGGTATGACTGTGGTGGCTGCAGTTCATTAGGCTGCCTGACTAAATCAAGGAAACCAAGTTAAACTCAAAGATCTGGCAGAAATGTGCAAGACTTATAGTTGGCTGGCACACCCAAGGCAGTAAAAGGTGGATTGGGTGCAATAAAATGTTGAAAAGCAAAGGAAGAAGAGGGTAGAGAGCCTGAGTTGCTTGTGAACTGGTGGCTGCCAGTGTGCTTTTCCCTGACTGTGCCTTGTGCTTGATCACTGCAGTCTGTCCTACGGTCTGAATCAATACTCTATATAACATTGCCTGTGTGAGTGTGCTCTCTTCTTGGAACTTCTGTGTGAGCACAAATGTGGAGCCAGACTAGCAGGTGAGTAGGGCAACAAATCTGAGTGATCTGAGTGCCAGTAATCGCACTAAGAAATCATGAGCTCAATGAGTGTGACATTTTTGTCTGGGATAGTGTTAATTTTCTTCATAGTACCTGGTATGATTTAGATTTGTGCCAGAAACTGTTGATAACCCAAAGATATTTTCATTATAGCTGACCAGTGCTTGCACAGAGCCAAGGCCTGTTCTGTTCCTCACACGACCCAACCAGTCAGAAGGCTGGTGGGAGGGAACAGAAGGAGTCTGGAAGGGACACAGCCAGAACAGCTGACCCGACCTGATCAAAGGATATCCTATACCAAATAAGCATCCTGCTTAGCATATAAAGCTGGGGAATGGAAAAGGAAGCAAAGGACATTTGCAGTGATGGTGTTGGTCTTTCCAAGTCACTGCTATGAGTGATAGATCCGCTTTCCTAGAGATGACTGAACGGCTGCCTGCCCACGGGAAGTTGTGAAAGAATTCTGTATTTTGCTTGCGTGTATGTGCAGCCATACCTTTTAAAAGGTAAACTGGTTTTATCTCAACCCACTTTTCTTATTTTTACCCTTTCAGTTCTCTTTCCCCATTCTTTTGGGGGAAAATGAGCTAGTGGTGTGTGAGGCAGTGTCTGAAAGTCTGAATAATACAATTGTCTGAAGCTAGCTGCTGGAGAGGGCAGGGAGGATGCACCTGTGTCCACCTTGGCAGGTCTGTGCAGAACTTTCTCTGGCAGAGCCAGTATTAGCATGTTTTGACTGTGCTACTGTTAAGTGTCTCCATGTGCTAGTTATAACATCTTGTTTGCTAAACAAGCTAATTGTTAGGTTTTTAAAATATAAAAAAATATGTTTTTCTTTCTTTGCTGTTTTCTTTGTTGTTCTTTCTTGCCTGGGCCTTTCTGGTGTTTCTGTGTTTGTATTTGCTTTCTGTTTTGCCCCAGCCCTGCGTCTGAAGAAGAGGTTGAGTCGTCTGTTCTCTCGTTTTCAGGAATTTGTTTATTTTTTGTTATCTCATATTCCTTCCCTGGCATGCCACAGCTTCTCTGCAGGCCAGTGCTCTCCTCTTTGGTCTTTCCTTTGTCATCTGTCCTTGGTCATCTTGTCATCTGTCCACCCTTGGGAGGGCACTATCTTTTATACAGAAAATTACGTGTACTTTATTTATAACAATTTTTTTTTTACCTAAATATTTTACCTAAATAGGAACAATGATGCAGTCAATCTCCTTCATTAGATTGCATATTTAATGAATCATAGAGGCTTGAAAATTTTCTAAAACAATGTAGCTGAACTTGGGAAATTACCTGTAAAAGAAAAAATTGAATATGCACAAATAGACAAGATAACATGCTCACATAAGTCTCAGTTTCTGAGAAAATCAAGATAAAATTACTTAATGGGACATTCTCACTTATACTCCACTTCTATTATTCACTTCCTATCAACAGAATCAATTCTTAGGCATAAGACAGGAATAGCGCTTTCAGAACAGCTCCACAATAATTGTTCTTTCATGTTTCCCCCATAAGAAGCACATGACAAACCCTTGTCTGCTTATTACACACCACACCACACTGCAGAATGTTTTCAAGAATAACTTTTTATCCATGGTGAGCTTTTTTCTGAATTAGCAGGTTGCTTAGACTTCTCAGTCCTCAACTTTTAAATCTTCAGATTTGAGTGCTGGATTTCCAACACTTTGATTAAAAAATAGCCTTACTTTCCAAGGGAATGAGTTTCCAGTGAAGTCAGTGGAAACTCTTGTTACTCACTGCTTCTAAAAGCCTACCACTTTAATGGAAGCGTTTAAATTATTATGAGAGACAGGATTCTTAAAAGTACCTAAGGGACAAAGTAAACATTTCATTGAAAGTTACTGAAGCTGGTAATTTAGTCTCCTTTGAAATTCCCACTTTCAGATATCTTTTTAAAATGAAGAATCTACCATTTCTAGATTTTTGGAAATTATTTCTTTCCACCTAAAGGAACAGAACAAAAAAGAAGTGATAAAAAGTTACAAGAAAAATAAATAACAATAATATGATGATGAAATATATAAACATTTAGTCATATAACTATTACAAAATTAATTTGTTTTGTAATTAATGTTAGGAATCCAAAAAATTAGCTCTGTTTAAGGAAATTCTACACAGAATTTTAATTTTCTAAACACCTTTTAACCCTTCTGGGTCTGAGGAAAGAATTTATTCCATGTCTACACATTTCTGAGAGGGTTCTGTAACCTCTAGATATGGCTTCTCTATTTGGGGTCAGTGTCATAACCATCATTCTTAAAAACACATGAATATGGATTTATTTTGAAAGTTACCTGATCCTATTGAAGGGAATCATGGACAATCTGAAACCAGGGTCCTAAGATCATGTAGGAATTATTTCTCTTAATTCCTGTGCCTGTAAATAGTCTGTTCAAGCATTGTGTTTCTGGAATTGTGCAGAAAGTTAGTCTGAAGGAATTTTTAAAAGGTTCATTCAAACTTGTGCCAAGTGAAGTTAATATGCTATCTGAATAGCAGTAGCACATGTAGGACTAAATGCAGAGGGAAAAAAGGAAAGGGCAGAAAGAAAGGACCAAATGATGTTACTGGGGACTTCAGTTCTGCTCAGATTCTTCTTTCTTTATTTATATCTTGTGATTATACTCCTTCCAGATGTTTCTTTAAGGATGGATTTGGGCTCTTTGTTTCAGAGACCAAATTATTTAAAATCTTGTAAATATTTAAAGGAAAATTTGTCTCGATAATTCCAGACTGGCTCACTAACAGCAATTAAAAGTCCTGTCATTACAACTGTGCCTCATATAAAAATTACTTGTAGTACTAGCACATTTTCAGTTTTCAAATTAACAGCATTTAAAAAAACAGCCAAGAACTGAACAAAAACAGAATTTAAATAACTTTTTCTCCTTCCTTGACTTGGCTCAGACACAGTTATAGTGATTATGCTTGTATTAATACCAGCAATTCTGTGAAGCTTCCATTTTCTAAGGCTTTTAACAGATTTCCAACAGCAGCTAGTTTGAACAATAATTTTTTATTTAAAAAAAAAAACCCAAACATATTAAAAGACACCCATTGGACTCTCTGGCAAATAGAGTAGTTAGAGTAATTTACTATTCTCTGATGTTCAACAGCTGCATCACATAAAGTATTCTTCTTCCCACTGGCAGAGGAATAACCATTCAATCAAAAAAGGTCATTCTCACCTTTCAGGAACACATTCTGCTAAATTGCAAGTGGTAGTGATTGGCCCTAAATGAAGCCTCTTAACAGACTTAAGACATTTTGTAATTTTTAAAATATAATAATTTTCAAAATACGGGATTTGAAAATTATATACCCAAAAAACTATTCCTATACATGCAACAGTCTTCTGGGAAAATTAAAAAAAAAATGAGAAAAATAATATTTGATTTTGCAAGGCCTAAAATATGTGCATAGAATTTTTAATTTAGAAGATCTTCTGCATGCTTGTGCATGCACACTTGTACATGATTCTTTTTGCATTCACAAAGCATTACTGATTACCCAACAAGTAATTCATGCTTTCATTCTCACAGTGTGGAAGTACTTTCAAAAATAAAATTTCATTTTTCCAGAAATATTAGGTGCTCTCAGAATATGATGAGACAGATCATGCATCTGTGACTGTCATGGTAAGTTTAGGGTGAGGGGGCTGAGACCAGGCAGTACCACTCACTGGCACAAAATCTTACATTCACAGATATAGTGGCTGAACGGCGATTTCTAGACAAAGGCTTGTGTTCTACTACAAAAACAATAGCTGTTGGCTGCCCATGAGTGTATTCCCACTCTTTATGCATTTATTACTTTTTAAATTTAATTGCCATTGTAAAATGTCAACAGCTTTGTTCATCCAAAGCAACCCTAGACCAATCTTTCTGGTTTCCTCTGTATTTGAAGATAGTTGGGCATTAGCTGGGTTACTACCCTTTTCTGGCTTCCGACTCCAAATAATTGACAAGGATATAAAAGTACCTCTAGACTTCATTGTCCTGAGTGTTAAAGTGCCCAATTATAGCTTAACAAATACAGTCCTGATAATTTGGGCAAATCTTCCATGTAACCTGTTCTGCTTTCCTATTCCAGCGTTAGATAGAATTGGGCAGATAAAGTCCGGACTTTTTTTATTCTGAGTTGTGCTTTTGCATAAGCATCACTTTGTGATACCAAAATCTAGAAATTCTCTAGTTGACTACTTAACCTTGCTAGATAAAGTACTGTACAACAATAACTGTGACTGGGAATGAGCAGGTTATAGTTTCCTTATTTTCTCCTGTAAATCAGTACCTGTGCAAGGAGGATCATAATCAGAGAGCAATCAACATTTTTCCAAAATGTTGAGCTGATTTAGAACTGTAAACTGGCATAGAAGTTTTCTGCAGTTTAGCTCAAAAGCATAAATGGAAAAGGTGAGGGCCTAGTATTCCTGCATTCCATAAGTGACTTGACTAAAACATAATTGAAAAAGAGTCTGAGTTCAATCCCCTTCTTAATTCAAGGTCATATATGAAGCAGTCTTTTTCATGGGAATCTTTGCATGCTTGTTCCAGAGTTTAGTGCACTGACTGCTCAGTTAAAGTGAGTCTACATTTTATTTGCTTTATTTGCATCATTGATAATTACGTTTTGCCTGAAGGGTGATTGTCCATCTCTGCTGAAGACTGGTACCTTTTTGAAATAATTTGTAGTCAAGTGAGTAAAACAATCACCTGAGAAGAAAGGAATAAATATAGCTTCCAGCTTTCTTAAGCTATGATTGGAACTGAGTATTGATTTGCTACTCCATTGGTATCTTTGGGCCAATTGTAAAATTGTGTTCCAGCAAATCCTCCTACCTCTATTGTGGCTTAAAAGCATTAAAATATTCTGATTAAAGCATTAAAATATTCTAATGATAGATTAATTTTGCTGTATGATTAGCATGTAATTTTTCTAAATCACTCTTCATCACTTCGTCCTTCTCATATGTCATAGTAGAAGACTAAGTATATAAATTTTGTATCTGAATCACACTTCTGCTTTTTAGAAACGTGTCTACATTAGAAACATCAAAGTAGAGCTTCTCTATCTGATCTAGATACTTATTTCAAACATTTAGTCATAAATTACAGTCCTAAGAATTCAACTATTTACTCTCCTAAATCAAAAAGCTCCTACAAAATGTGTTTAGAAACAGTCCGATTATTCAAATTTCTCAAGATTCTGTATTGGAAACAAAACCAAATGCAAAAGTTGTTGCTTAATATTTCAGAAAGGCTTTCTAGCCCCTACCTCAAAGGCCTGAGTTGTAAAAGAGTCCAAAAAAAGGTCACACTTATTTGCAAATCTATTTAATTTTGTGAATTACCAGTAGACATCCACCAAAGCACTAGACAATTTTCCAACAAATTAATACCTGTATTGCTAGTCTATGAAATACAGGAATTAAATATATTGCAATAGTTCACCCAAACTTATCCATCAAAAACTAATCACAAACACAAAGGGCATAGTTACACATTTACCATTTTTACCAGAGAATTATGGCATAGACTGATGAATGCACTACTAGAATTTCATTTCTGTAGGAAACTGGTGGTACAAATGCTCACTTGTGTACACAGCGCTTTGAAGTTCACAGAATCTTTTGAGCGTGTAATTGGTAGAGTTCAGTGATTCACAGCTCTCTAATTCAGTTGGTATTCTGGCAAGTTATTAGCCAGCTGCTGTTCACTGAAGCAGATGTTATGAGCCAGGCATAAAATTGTCAAGGTTATAGTTAGTACAAAGAAAGTTCTATCCCTCTCCTATCAGGATTTGTAACAAAACTTCTACTGACATCATCCGAAGAATCAGCTTCAGAAAATGGGTATTACTCAACCTTATCCTCCATTAGTTTGTGTTTTTTCTTCTTTCATCTTCTCAACCTCAATCTTGCTTGTCATCTTAATGACGTTTGTATTTGATTTGCCAGCTCTTAACTTCTAGTTGTCTTTCATGCAGATTACTGCACTTGAAAATCTCCTTCAGTTAGTGTTTTTCACCTCTTCACTTGTGTTTTTTACTTTTGCTGACATAAAACTGAATAAACAGTAGGAGCTACTTTTTTCTGCTTTCTGCAATGCTCATTCAGAATGTTTCAAAAGCAGTAATAGAATCAAAAGCCACATTTTAATAGTTTAGAATAGTATGTTGAAGCCTGCTTGATGCAGTAAATAGGATTTGTCTTTAGTAGATTTGTTCATTGTAAGTCCCAGTGTGTAGTACATCCACTAGATAGAGTATGGCTGGGATTGGAAAAAGAAGCAGTATTATTTCACTAAAATCTGAAATTATCACTCCAATGTAGGGCTTATATATACTTACTATAAAAACATTGGAAAATGAAAACATATGAGATAACAAGAACTGGATTTCGGAATAGGAACATTAAAAATTTAAGCCAACCCGATTTTACCTGGAATATTTTTCTTTCATCATTGGTTATTATTCTCTCTATATTCTTGTATCTTAACAATACAGTAGTATAATATGAATTTGAATTATGAGTGAATTTAAGTTAAAAACAAAAAGAATTTTCTGTATCTAGGGCTTGTCTTAACATGGATTCATTTGATCTACAACTACGTACGTAGGTGCTGTCTAAAGACTGCAAGTATTTACCCTTAAAACCACTGCACTGATTCAGCTGAATTAACTAAGGATTGAATTTTCTTCTGCAGTCTTTTTGGATATAGAATATGAATTAATATTGGAGACCTACCACTAGGCTATTAAGTACCCTTACAACACTAATTTATTGATACATTTTGTATCAATAAATGTTATTATTTGTTAGATTCTTAAAAAATAAAAATAAAAATATATAAATTTTTTGAATGTTTCTGCTTTCCTTTTTCTTGTTGTTTCTGTATTTGCGAGGTTTCTGTTTTCCCCAGCCCTGCGTCTGAAGAAGAGACTGAGTCGTCTGCTCTCGTTCTCAGGAATTTGTTTATTCTTTTGTTATCGCATATTCAGTCCCTGGCCTGCC
Organism: Sitta europaea; assembly: GCA_013400255.1. Classification (NCBI taxonomy): domain Eukaryota; kingdom Metazoa; phylum Chordata; class Aves; order Passeriformes; family Sittidae; genus Sitta; species Sitta europaea. The sequence goes on along the minus strand of VXBS01018111.1, from coordinate 1,242,064 downwards.
ACAGCTTCTGCAGGCCAGTGCTCTCCTCTTTGGTCTTGGTCTCCTTGTCATCTTCTGTCATCTCTAGTCATCTGACTGCCCTTGGGAGGGCACTATCTTTTATACAGAAAATTACGTGTACTTTATTTACAACAATTATCCAATATCTGCTAACTATGTTACACAGTGTCCTTTTACTCTAAACCAATCCCAATGTGCCACACCACCACAGAAGATGGAGAACAAGAGGAAGAAGAAGAAGCTCAGGGACACACCCCACTGCCTCCATCTTTTCCCCCTGATCTCACATTGTAAAATCCTAAAATCTACTTTTTCACCCTGTGATATAATAATTATTATTCTATCTAAATTCTTGTTTATTATAATTCTTCCCAGGACACTCAGAAGGATTTTGTGATTCCCACATCTCCCCCCGGGTTTTCCACCAAAAAGATGCATTTTTATAAATGAAACAATTTGATTTGACATCTGTCACTCTGTTTTTCATTTTTGAGAAACCTTGAATTTTGAAAAATCTGATTTTAAAATACCAAATTTTGAGAAACTGAGTTTTGAAACCTCAAATTCTGAGAAACTGAGTTCTGAAAAAATGACTCTTGAAAACTCAAATTTCAAAAACTGAATTTTGAGAAACCAAATCTTGAAAAACCAAATTCTGAAAAACTGATTTTTGACAAACTGAATTTTGAAAACTGAATTCTAACAAAATGAATTCCAAAAACTGATTTTTGAAAAACTGAATTTTGAAACTTTCATTCTCATTGAATTGAGAATCTCCAATTTTTTTTTTTGAAGTTTAAGAACTCTGAAAAGTGACACAGAAAGGTGTTCACTGACAAACCCATCAATGATGTTAAAACTGATTTTTTCCTGTCTCTGTGTGTGTCAAAAAGACATTTAAACTTGCCACACTGATCAAAATTTCTCAAAAACTCTCCCCTAGCCAAATCACAAACAAACTTGTCACATTGTCTAAGACAATTGATGATAAAATACAATAACAACATTTTGTTGAATGCCAACTTCAAAGCTTGACTCCCCATGGAAATCACCACAACAGAGTCTAACAATCAAGCCTCAAAAGAAATCCCCAAGTCCTTGTTTTTGTCGATTGAAAGGATGTCCACAATCTTGACTCATCCAGGTTCATGTGCCTGCTTTCTTGTTCTCAGGGTCAGTGTGTGTCTCTCTCTGGGTCTGGCATGGTCCCATGTTTTTCTGAGACCACTTCAGTCTTTTCTCTGTGAAAATACAAACAAAAACCTTGCCCCAAAATTATTATTTTGAAATCAAATTTATTTATTTTTTTTTTTTTCTTTTTTCAAGGGTAATGAATTATTGAAAAATCTTTGCCTGCCATTGTTAGCATTTGTGTTTCTGCTTTCACCACAATCTGAGCTCTTGGTGCTTAGAAGCTGACCAAAATTCTGTTTTTTTGTTTTGGATACATTTTCTTTAAATTATTAATCTTCTTATTGTTGCTATTTACTTATTTTTAATTTTTAATTGAAAAAAAAACAGGACAATCACTTGCATAAAGTGTCTTGCTGCTTTTTTCCTTTGTACGTTTATATTTTCAATAGGCCACTAGTCAGATACCTAATTTGACATCGGCACACTATCTAGACGTGATCACTAACTAGATGTGATCAGTTTACAGTCTAATTGCATTCAAAAGTCAGGTGTGCTATTGTGATTGTCTTTTACATAAAAAAATTAGAAAATCTTAAAATTAATATATGCTGCTTATAATGTCACAAAATGACCTTCTAGTTATTGTCAGACAGTGACAGTAGAGAAATGATCTAGCTCTTGAAGTCCTGAATGAATGAGACAGAATAACCATGACCTCTTTGTGACTGATCATTTTGATGCTAAATATGCAAAAGGAAGCAAATCATAATACATTTGAAATTAAACTCTGAAGAAGTAATAAATTTATATTCTAAATATCATTATGATAATTCAGTATAAGACTTGATATGCAGTCAGATGTTATTCTCAGATGAAGTAAAGAAAAAAAAACTCTACACATAATGAACCCCTGATTTCAAATGTAGAATATGTAAAATACATGGTAGGCTAGAGGATGAATGTTTTGTGTTTAGAGTGAAATCTAAAGAAGAACAAGAGTGTGTGTATATGCAGAGATGTTGATGGCAGCCAAAATTTACAGATGCCATTTGAAACAGTAATGTGTCTTTTATAAAACTTATTGGAGAATCCTGTAGCACAGTTCTTGATAGTTGGCATATATTAAAAATTACTTGGAAACTACCAGCAATGGAGCAAAATATGGTGCTGATCTTCCAGTCTTCCATACTTTGCCACTAGTATTGAAAGATCTCAAAAAAGCATTTTACTTAAGCATTGATTTTGCTTTCTGTATACTAGATTTATTATAAAGCTATGAACAATTTAAAATATTCTATTTTAATTGAAATACATTTTCTAGTGGCAGTTAAAAATTTAGTTATATAACTTGTTCTTGAAAGGATCTGATTGCCAAAAAACTACTTTGGTAATTACTATTAAATTTTTATCATGAATATGCAACATAAAATATTTATTTTGATAAACTACAGACTGCTATTTCCTTTTAGCACTCGAAAATAAAAGTCATGCAACCAATATTTATTTATTGCTTAAAAGTAGTATGAAAAATTTCCTCAGGCAGTGAGTATAATGATTCGAAAGTATTAAGATAAAAATAGGCTTTTTTTTCTGTCTTTTTACTGCTATAAAATCAATATGCAAACTTATACATGTACACAGTAAGAACTAGCCATTTTCATTGCTAACTTCCTTAGCATTTTCTTCCATAGTAAAAGCAGTTGTGCGTGTTGTACTCTCAAAAGTACAGAATAATGAAATCATAGAATATAGAATCACAGAATCTAGAATCACAGAATGGTCTGAGTAGGAAGGGGACACAAAGATCATCTAGTTCCTGTCATGGTCAGGGACACCTTCCATGAGGCCAGGTTGTTCTAAATCCTGTCCAATCTGGCCTTGAAAGTTTCCAGACACAGGGCATCCACAACGTCTCTGGGCAAGCTGTTCTAGTGTCTCACCACCCCCATCATAAAAAACCCTCTTATGACCAATCTAAATATACTCACTTTCAGTTTAAAGAGAGTCCACCTTGTTCTATCACTACAGGCCTTTTTCAAAAGCCTTTCTCCATTTTCCTTTCAAGCCCCCTTCCATATAGTGAAAGGTTGTCTGATCAGAAGTACCCAAGGTTCTCCTTTTTACTGTTTCCAAAAATTGAAGTAATATTCCCTTTCTGCAGTCATTGGGATCTTTGCCTGACTGCAGTGACTTTTCAAATACAATAGAGAGACGTTTAGCAACTACATCAGCCATCTGCATCAGTCCTCTGCCTTCCTTGTGTGATCTCTTACGCATGATAATCTAGAGGTTTCACATGCTAAGATTTCCTTAAAGAACTGTCAGTTTTGTTTACCTTCTTTGTCCCTGAGGGCAGTTTCCCTGGGAGTCTATCCAAAAATTCCTCAAAGATCTGAAAGTCTTAAAATTCAGTCTCTTGACTCTACTCTTCCTCTTTGCATGTCCATTAAGAACATGATCACCAGGGCATGGTCATTGCAGCCTAGGCTGCCAGTGGTCTTGACATCTCTTGTTAGTTCATCTGTGTTGGCCAGCAACAGGTCTAGTAACACTTCTCCTTATCAGACTATCACATGGATTAAAACGTTATCCTTGATGCATTTAAAGAGTCTTCAGGACTGCTTACAAATTGCTGTGCTGCTTTTCCAGCAGATGTGAATGCCACAGCAGGTTCTATGAACATGGTGTTTCCTGCAGTTGAAGTAGGAAGGATTTGTCAACATCTTCTTCATCAGGCACTTGGTAGTAAACACAAACCACAAGGCTTTGTTGGTTTGTCCTCTAATTTTCATCCACTCTCAACCTGTTCATCATTGTTTTTCAAAGATATCTCTGTGTAATCAATCCATTTTTTATATTATAGAAAGTAATCCATATTCCAATCTTTCCTTCTTTGGCTGCTCCTATAAATTCCTTATTTATAGTGATTGTTTGCAGTGCTCCAAGCTGTGTGATTCATCCCACCAGGTTTCAGTATTAGTGATTAGAGCCTAGCTTTTTAGATGCACAGTGGCTTCCATCTTCTCCTGAGTTTTTGACTTATCCTACTTCATTGGTGTAGTCATTTCAGTGTCACTATTTTAGAGCAACACAACCTAATTCATTTGAGGCATTTCACAGGTGTTTCCACTGTGGCCCCTAACACACCATCATTCCCTGGTTCTTTCTTTCTTAAAACTCTATCCCCTTCTCCCAGTAAGTCTAGTTTAAAGTTGTCCTTATATGCCTGGGTGACTTGGTGAAAACATTCCTGCCTTACCAGTATTCTACCGTTTCCTACATCTTTGAAGTACCTCAGAGTAATTAATTACCCTTAATTTCTCTTTATAGCACAATGTTAAAAGCTTCTAAATATATTTTCCCTACACACTGATAAAAATGAACTTCACAGAACATTTATTCTATTTGCCAGATGGCCAGTTGCATCCATCTATGAAAGGCATAAACTACTTTATCGGGAAAAGTTTTACTGACTAGTTTTAAACTCATAGTTTCATCTGTGGTAGTGTTGTTCTCATTGTTTGGTTTTCCATAGAGGAACAATAGAGGAAAGATGCACATATAACTAGATGCTGCAGAACTTCTATAGGCATTGATAACCATAGGTTTGAATACATGCAACTGAAATTTACTTTAATTTCAGTTTCTATAACTGAGAGATCTTTGTGGATAAAATATACACCATGCAATGGATTTAATTTATGAATTCAATATACCTTCTTATTGTGTATCAATATAATGCTAGAAAGCAGCACAAGGCCAGGAATATACAGGTGGAGAGGCTGTCTAAGCATTGTCAGGTCCTCCACTCTCACTGTATTCTCTCAGTTAGTACACTGACATCAGATCTTAAAACATTCACAGTGAATCACAAGTGTTTTGGCTACTACAGGGTATAAAAAGTTGGGTGATAAAATGTGACGATTGCACAAAATGCCTCGTAGCAAATAAAGTGCAGCTTCTTTGATTAATAACATAATTAATTTTCTGTCAGTTATTTGGGTGTGCTTAGTGAAACAAGGTTTCCTATTTGAATAAACTATCTTTTTCATAGATTTTCTGTATTAGATATGTTGTGGTTAATCTCTGTCAAGTACAGTAGTACTATTACATTTGCACTACATAGCAGGAATGTTAATAAAGAGTATTTTGAAAAAAAAGAGGCTTTATAGAACATTTTTTTTATTTTTTTATAAATTTTTGTGCATGAAAATTGAATTCCATTAGATGAAGTATTCATAACTGCTGAAAATAATATTCAATCAGTTGAAATATATTAATCTAAATAAATTATATATTTATTCTTTATTTGACTGGAAAGTAATTTTAGCTTAACTGAACACTGATGTATATATTAAAAAAGCATTTTATTTTCAGGTGTTTCAACATAAATGCAAATGTATGCTTATTCAGTATACAAGTTAAGGCCAATGTTTCATATTTTCAAATCAAAACTTCTTACCTTCATTACTAAACTTCTAATGATATCACCTGTAAGTTCTTCATCTGCAACAGTGCTGATAATTTATGTTCCGTGCCTATCTCAAATTCTTGAAATTAAAATACGTTCTGCTAGACGGTAAAAAAAAAAAACAAATCCACATCCAGAGGATTCAACATTGATATGGCACCTTCTGGCACTTTTCTGAATATATTCTGTTTCATATTTTTGTGGGTTCATGCCAGTAGACAGATCTGTACCACAGCTGCTTGCTTATTCTTCCCCACCCTGGCTTCCAATGTGACAGAGGAGAATAGAAAGAGCAAGAGCCAGAAAACTCATGGGTAGTAATAAAAACAGTTTCAAAAGCAAAAGTAGAAGAAGAAAGAGAGAGAAGATGCAACAAGACAAGTGATGCAAACACAATCAATCACCACCTCCCACAGATAGGCTGATACCCAGCCAGTTCCCACGTGAAAGATAGCTAAACTCCCTAAAAAGGCTCTTCTGCATTTTACTACTAAGCATGACATTATTTGGCATGGAATAACTCTTTTTGCAATTTGGGCCATCTGCACGGTTCCGGTCCCTCCCAACCTTTTTCACACTCCTAGTCTAATAACTTCGGGGGGATGCAGAGTGACAGATAGATGGCCTTGATGCTGTGCAGATGCTATTCAACAGGAGCTAAAACACTAGTGTTACCAGCATTCTTTTGGTTAAAAACCTAAAACACAGCAGCATACAAGCTGCTATTTTAGATGATTTAACTCCATCCCAGCTGTGGGATATAGTCTCAATAAAATGTAAATCCTTTTTCAGTACCAGTAAGTTATGAGAACTTACACCAAGAATTTTTGCCTGAACAGGACTGAAAGATTCAAATATTATGCAACATGAACGGAATATATAACTGAAGTTAAAAGGTCATTTCTAACAATACTCCTGTGACAGTCTACCTCTTAAAACAAAACAAAACAAAACAAAACCAACCCTACTCTGGCCAATGTAGGTAAAAGTTTAACGGCCCAGGGTCCACATCACATCCTGCAATTTTAACTCACAGTTGCAAAAGTTGAGGCAACTGCCCAGAGGATGAAAATGTTAATTGGCTTCCTGTTCAAAGGTTTGATATTGCAAATAGCTAAATAACACAGCAGCAGAACTCAAAAGTTAAAGCATTCTAGCTTAGTAGCAGATATTTTTTGTGGATATCTGCAATTGTCCAGTATTTCATGCTTGATAATGTCATTGCTAAATCTCAACCAGATGGAATTTGCTTGTAGCTTGGGTCCAGATGGGTACTGGCACATAGCAGTAAAGGGACAGAGCTTCATGTATGTGAGATGATTGCAGAAATCGAACCAACCTTCTGTTGTTTAATATGATACTGCGTTACCAATCTTCAATAAAACAATACTTTTAAATCCATTTTAATGGCTCTTCCCTACATCTATTCCCATGTCAGGTACTTCTGTGGTATCCTTTCTGAGCACAGATCATGAAGGAAACGCAAACATGGAACAGAATTTTGATTACTTCAAGTCAAGGTCTTGGAAAGGTCACTACACAGTGGTTCTTACATTTTTCTCCTTCCCTTGTGTCATAGCTTAACCCCATCTGGCAAAAAAACACTACACAGCCACCTGCTCAATCTCCCACAGTGGAGTGGGCTGAAACAGAAAGGTAAAGATGAGAAAACTCAGAGGCTGAGATGAGCAGGGCAATAATTAAAATAAAATAAAAGAGTGAAGAAGAACAATGAAGTTGATGAAGGTTCTAGAAAGCATGTCCAGAGAGGAAAAGTTGAGGGAACTAGGGTTATTTAGTATGGAGAAGAGAAGGCTCACAGGGACCTCACTGATCTCTACAATCACCTGAAAGGGGTTGTGGTGGGATGAGGGTCAGTCTCTTCTGACACGTCTCAAGTGAAAGGATGAGAGGAAATAGCCTTAAGATGTGCAATAGGAGGTTTAGATTATATATTTGAAAAAAAAAGTCACTGAAAGAGTAATCAGACATTTGAATAAGTTGCCCAAGGATGTGGCAGACTCACCCTCTCTGGATGTGTTCAAGAAGCGTCTAGATGTGCCCCTTGGGCACATGGTTTAGCAGTGATTATGATGGTACTAGATTAACAGTTGGACTAAATGATTTTGAATGTCTCTTCTAACCTTTATGATTCTGTAATTCTGTGATATTATTATTATTATTATTATTATTACTATTACTATTACTATTACTACTACTACTAATAATAATTTTTAATGGGAAAGAAAATACTAAAAAGAGAGAAATAAACCCCAAGATAGACAAGTGATGGAAATGAAAACATTCCCTTACTACCAAGATACCAATGCCCAGCCAGTCCCCAAGCAGTGACAGTTGCACCAACCTCCCTCCTAGTTTTATCGCTGAGCATGATGTCAAAACAGTATAGAAAAACCCTTTGGTCAGTTGGGGTCATCCATCACAGCCTTCTTAGAATAAAAGTATCATAAATCTGGAAAAGACTTTTAAGATCATCAAATACAAATGCTGACCCAGCACTGGGATATTTACCATGAAACCATGCTCTTAAGAACCCTGCCTACACCATGGTCTTGTCAAACTTCACAAAATCGGCCTCAGCCCATCAATCCAGCCTGTCCAGATCCCTCTCTAGAACACTTCTTGTACACCTCTAGCCTACCTGCTGGTGGGACGGCATGAGAAGCAAGAACTGCTCAGCAATAACAAAACAATCCCTGAATTATCAGCACAGTTTTAGCACAATTCCAAAATATAGTCCTATACCAGCTACAATAAAGAAAATGAACTAACTCTATTCTAGGTAAAACCAGCATACCTTGAAAGATCTTTCACATTATTCCATAAGCACTCCACTTTTTCTTATCACAGGTTAGTATGGCAGAAGATTTTCACAGCCTTTTGGTGATGGATTAATTCTCCCAGGTCCTTTTCAGCTCAGCAGCTTCTGGAACTGGTGAATTCCATAAGAGCAAAATATTTTTTTTTTTTTAAGTGGTCTAAGTGTAAACTAATTTTCACTTTTCCAACATTAGTCAGGCTGTAGTGCCTTAGTGGACAAAACTTACAGACCACAATAGGAATTTTTAAAAATTCTTAGACTTGTGAGGTTTAGGTCAGTTTAGGGCATGCATGAGAAAAGAAAAACTTATTCTAGGAAATAGAGCAAGTCTCATAATAACACCCAAATACTGTTTGTGGGCAGTGACGAACAAGTAAGGTATGATTTATAAAATTATGCAAAATGGCCAAAGTGTACAATTCTCCTAAATATGGGGTAATCTTACCACAGCACTGAAAATCGGTAGTTGCCTCAAAACAGGTAGAAAAAAATAGATTTTTTTTTCGTGGAAATTGCTTAAGTACCTGTAAACTGATATCTTCTACTCTTATAAAGATGAAAGGCAAATGGGAACTTCTACGAAGATGCCACCATAGACTGGCATTGCTGGTTTCGTTGTCAAAATATTTAGAAACAATTTAAGTAGCTGAGAAGAGATTCTGGGTGAATGTAGCAACACAGCACAGGAAAACTCAGGTAACCTCTACCTTTAGCATAATGTAGTTATAACAAAGAAAGTAGGTAACAGTGTCATTACACTGACTAGCGGTGGCATAAAACCACGTGAAATGATGACACAGGAATTTCCTGATATAAGAAATGATAAACTGGTGAAATTGTTTACAACAAACGAATCAACAGATACTCTCCCTAAAGAAAACTGTCTTGTAGCACTTTTTGCTACCTAATAGAAGTCCTCAAATCACTGATAATTATGTCTAAGTTGGAATTGCTCAATAAAAACTTTTTAGGTTTTAAAAATAATCCAATTATGTGTTCAAATAACAAAGAAAGAGGATACTTCATTTCTTAGCCCTGCAGAATATTTAACACTTCTGAAAGCATGCACTTTAAAATCTGCAGGATCATCTTTACCGCACCTTTGAAAGTGCTAGACAAGGTGAACTCTTTCCAGAATAAGTTATTTTTCAATAAATCTTTTTAACGTTGAAGAAGAAACTAAAAGCCATAAAATACATAAAGTGGATGGAGATTATTTTATGAGGAAGTGGACACTTGCCATCTGAGCATCACTCCTAGGCACAATCATGTAAAGTTTAATGGAGAGTTTTACTGCTTAAGATAGACAAAGAAATTCTGTGATTAGTATTAAGCCAAACATCCTTGTGAGAAAATGTCTCACCCAACTAAACTGATCTCTTGCCTGTGAAATTTCAGCATTGTGCACTAAATCTTTTAGATCATTTTCAATTGTGAAAACTGCACTGTCTGAACCAACTATTTGCACAGATTCATGTTTCTATCTACTCTCTTGGGCATACAGCTAGATAAAGAAATGGAAAGTCTACCTAGAAATGAATGTATTTCTGATTCCCTGTGAACTGACCTGAAGTCATTACACCTGTGAACTATGTTACCAATAGCAAACAATTCAAGGTAAGAAGTGGCCACATAAGAGGCATGATGCACTGCATAAAGGTTCACCCATTCTACCAGCAAAGTTTGATTGAAAGTTCCTTCTACATTAATTGAATTTTCCTCCTCTCACAATATTCAGAGTACTGATCCTAATCTATACTTCACATTTGCATTGTTCTAGGTATGTCAGAGACTAAAAGTTTTGCAAATCCCACTAACATTGCCCTGGAAAACTTTTTTAAAAATAAATATTTGCCTGTTTCTGTATAAAGCATTACTATGAGTAGCTGACTTTGTAGCTCTGTAATAGAAGAAAAACATATAAACTATTAATGTGACAGATGAATTAGTTATCTTTTTTATGAAATTTCCATAAATAGTACTCTATAAAGAAAGACTAGGGGAAATATGATACTGCAATGCTAACATGAAGGAAGATTCAGAAAACTAAAATTTTGGTGCTTTGGTGTTTGGTGATACATGCACAACGAAGATGACTATGCAATATGTCATGTCATTGATAATAATTTCCAATTGTAAAGAATCAAGCCACCTGTTCCCATTTTAAATTTAAACATCTTAAAACTACTGACAGCTGAATCAGCAACAGCTATAAGCAAAATATTAATATTTAAGGAAAATATATCGTTCTGAATGTCATTTACTGTCACAAAGTATACATAATGTATACATAAAAATACTCTTATGCTTCTGATCTGCCATCCTCCCCGAAAAAAATAACAGAAAACAACATTATATTCATTAAATGGCTATTCCTTCTTTAGAGCATTCCCCACAGATCACTCACTGAATTTTTAGACTACAGTATTCTTGCTGTTTATTATATCACACTTAGAGTTATAATGAAAGCATGTAGAGCACATTAGGAATATTCACTAGAATATATTGAAGTGTACAAATAGTATATAATATTACATATATAATAGGATATTATAATATAAAATATGTAAAAACACTAATTGCTAAACGAATCATCAGATAAATATATTAATTATAACTGTCACTTTAGGAATGCAATATCCTTGTTGCTATATTGATAAATGTGACCATTAGAAGCAATATTTATCCTATTTATAAGACTACAGTACTTTGTACATGAAAAGCAGATCTACAACACAATAACCAATACACATAATGCTACACAGTGTAGGTGTGCTTCGGTATTAAAATATTTAATATTGTAATATGATTATGTTTCAGAGTGCAAAACAGAATGGACAACAGCCAAGATAAATACAGACAGCTTAGTGTTTTAAAGTACCAGGAATCAAACTACCACAACTGTTCAACTTGAATGCATGGTTGCTGTTTGCAAAACAATCGTACAAAAATTTCATAGAACGTCCTGAGTTGGAAGGGACTCACAAGAATCATTGAAGTTCAAAGCAATGAATATTTTCTAAAATATAATCAAGGTTCACATCTTACTTCCCTCCTGAGAGCTGAACCACAGTCAGGTGATTCAGTTCTGGCCTTAAATTTCTGTATACTTCCAATTCTATTCCTTTTTCTTCTTGAAAATGAATGTCATACTTATGAAACAATATGTTCTTTTTTTTTTTTTTTATATTCAGAGCACTATCAAAATTACTACAGCAGGGTATAATTCTGTTTTAGGAATTTTAGACAAAGAGTAAAGGTCTTTTCTACTGTCATCAGGCTGTTCTTAAAAAACTTTTGAACATACATCTTCAGAAGTGTGTTTGATGTTGTTGATTTTCAGAACATAAAATGTAAATTCTAGAATAGTGTGATGTGAATTCCAGGGCTAGATGTTCTTAAATTCATTTTTATTCCTTTTTATTTCTACAGAAGAGAAAAAAAAAATGTTTATGAATCAAACTAAAGCAAATAATCCTCTCAATATGCTTTATTATAATTTTAGAGAAGAAAAAAATATCTGAAGTGTCCCTTAAGGATTTTCACAAACGCAATCCAATGCAAGCTAAGTATCTCAAAGACAGTTTTGTATTCTCGTGTTTGTGGTACTGAAGACAGTTTCGTACTGTTACATTCTAAATACCGCGACAGAAAAATTACCGAAATTTCAGTCAAAAGAATTCCTTGAAGCAATCCAAGGTTATAGATCTCATTATTTAAAATAAATAAGATCTTGGCTGTGCTTTACAGGACTCAAGGAATAAGTACTAGTAAAATAATTATGATTATGAACTGTGGATGGATTTTTTTTTGTATCAAAACAGGGAAAAGGATGTTACAAACATCAAAGAAACAGAATTTGAAGGGTAAGAAGTAGGAAGAGATTGTCATTGTGTCATCTCTGTAAAGGACTTTCCTGGAAGATATACCATGAAGAATGTGTCTGACTTTGAGTGACTGAATATTTTATTTACAGTAGCAATACCATGTACTAGATCAGTAAAAGAATTGTTAAAAATTGTTAAAGAAATATATTTAAGACTTTGTGGATAATGTCTGGTAGATAATAGTAATTAAACAGTTGAAAAAAATCCTGTTATACGAAATTGAAGTGTTTTATAAAAAAAAAGTATAATAAAAGAGGCATTCAAGTATTTTTGTTTGTGGGTTTTTTGTGGGTTTTTTGCTTTTTGCTTTTTTGAGAAAAACAATTAAATTAACATAAATATCTTAACTCTAAATCGAATCCTGGTCTATCATCTTATTCAGTGTAATTTAGCATATTCCTTTTCTTCATGAATATATAATATAAACCAAAACAAACAGAAGAAACTGTAATCACAACAGCATTTCCTGAATCACAACAGCATTTCAATGACTGGCAAACATTATTCCAAGAAAAGTATAATCTAAACATTTCAGGGAAAAATGGTTTAATTAATAGCTTTTATTCACCAGCATTTGCTGATTTGCTCATGATGTTGCAATTTGCTCTAGTGTTAAAATTTTATTGTCTATTTCTCTGAACAATCATATTGATCCTTGTTTTCACAGACAGTAAGACAAACTGTGATTAATGATGTGAAGTTAAAGATAAGAGGAAAAAATATTTAATTCAGAGTCCCTACATTTAAAGAAAACAACCCCCCAAAATATTATTTCTTTAACAGTACATATTCCTAAACCTGATAAAATATGTTTTATATTATGTAAATAAATGATAAAATTCTTATTATAGTGTGATGGAAAAAAAATCAAATGCCACACACATATTCAGCAAGATCAAGAAAGAGGATCTGGGTTAGTAGCTTTAATCAGCCACCTGGAAGCCATAACAGGAAACATAAATGGCATGAGGACTCGTACAAGCTGACTCAGAACAGACAGGACAGTTTTACCAAAGGCAAAATATGCCTGACCAGCCCAACTGTGTGTTGTGATGAGATAGATGACCGTGGGTATAAGGAGGGCAGTGGATGTGTTCTTTGACAGCAAGGCTTGTAGTCACCTTGGCTTCATAGGGACTGGATAAGTGGCCAGTGAGGTGGATGGAAAACTGTCTGGGCCATAAGTTGTAAAGAGGTGTGATTAATGATTCCAACTTTTGGCTAGTTTCCAATCCCTTGCATTACTCAGGGAGGGATTGCTGCTGAGACCCATACAGCTCGGTAACATTGCTGACATAATGGATTGCAGTACTCAGCAACATAGCAGCCAATATCAGACTATGGGGAGCAGTTAACATAGTGCTGTTCAGAGGAACCCAACCTAGCAGAAGATATAGCAAAAGAAAGCTCATGAGTGTCAATAAAAGAAAATGCAATCTTTCATCTGGAATGAAGTAGTTAAGTGCAGCAGGACAGATTAGGTGCTCTCTGGCTAGCAAGAGACATTGCAGAGAGGGATCTGGTAGTTCCAAATTGAAGGTGAGTCAACCACATGCAAAGAAAGCTCACCACATACTCTCTGAGTAGAGAAGTAGCTAGACAGTTGTGGAGAGTGATTCTCTCTCTCGGTTTAGTATTTGTGTGAATGTACTTGAAGAGCTGTACCTAGTTTGGCCTCCTCATAACCCCAAAGCCCTGGGTGAACTTAAAATAACCCAGCTGGGTATGATCAAGAGATTAGGGTTCTGGTGCATGTGCCTGTGAGGAGACACTGAAGAAATTCAGTTTGCTGTGCCTTAGGAAAAAGGAAGCTAAGGAGAGACTTTATTCTATATAGTATATAATGGTAAAGCGGGGGTGAAGGTAGACTGCTTTGAATGCACATAGTGACAAGTCAAAAAGTAACAGGCACAAGTGACAACACAGGAAATTTTGATTAGACATAAGGAAAAAAAAACATTAGCCTGAAATTGTTCAGAGTTTTCTGGAAATGTTGGAGAGATCTACATCCTTGGAGATGATCAGAACTTGGGACAACCCTGAGCAACCTGCTTTAGTTGGATCTGATTTGAGGTGGTTTTACTATATGGCATATTATGCTTTCTTTCTGAAATGTCTACAGAAATAAATTCATATACCTAGAAATGTGTATTTGTTTTATTTTTATGATCTTGTAAGGGAAAAGTCAGGATTAAATTGCAAGGCAATTCAGTCAAAACCAATTTCTTTTCAATTTTGGAAATTTTAGAGAGTTGAAGGGAAAATATATAAAATATTTATTTCCTTATCACTAGAAAAGATGGGATTAAAGCCTGAGCTGGCAGAATTTTCTATAACTAAGTTGCCCCTAGAAAATTAATAGCTTTGTTAATTGTTTCATAATACAGTAAAGAAAATCCAAGGTACAGTTTAATTTTTAAAAAATCTGGGTAGTCTTTGTTAAAAAAATCAGTAAATCATAGAGTATCAGTAATATATTTCATGTATTTTTGCAGGTCTAAATATTTCAGGACAGACACAGTAATTTCAAAATATTAGTAAGAGCTATTAGGAACATATATTTTTATGTAAAAGATTACATGAAATTTAAAAATAAGTCCTACTCTCTATTAATATTTCAGTATTGACCACACCATTTAGGCTTTCTATGTTGTTTGGAAATAACAGTTTCTTCATATATTGAAATTTGGAAAAGTGGAGTATTACTGATTTTATAAATTCTTACATTTTGAAATTGCTGTGTGATTGGCAAAATTTTGGACTTTTATTGAACTTAGACATTTTTTCACTTAAACTTTGGGTGCAGTAAAAGCCCCAGTAAAAGCTGCGAGAGGCACAATATTCTTTTTATCAACTTAGCCATCTAAAGAGTCATTGCAATAATCTAGGATTCTGAGTTATTGAGATTGTGTGAAAGAGTTTATGGTTCAGTTGGGTGTAATTTGTTAATGCAACTCATGTATTGTATGTATTAAGAAGGCACAGCTCATCATAATTATATGTTGTATATACTGCTCAGTTCTATTATATATGGTAAAATCATGCAAGACTGCCAAGTCCTTATATTGTTCAGTTGTGAAGTAGGGTGGAAGCACTGAAAATCGTCAGATACATTAGAAAGAAAATCTAGTTTTACAAGACTTCTTTTCTGGTCATTGCCATCTGGGATTTATGGTGTATTATTTGTCTGCAGTATTTTAATCTTTGACTGTGGGATGGATTTTCCATTACAATTTGTTAATACTTTATGTTCTAGTGATAATGACAGGACTTTAAATATAGGAGAGCTACGTTAACTATCTTCCTTGCCATACTGGTCTGGGATTTAAAACCTAGTACCCCAGTTTAGAACTGACACTGGACAGTAGCACTGGACAATTTTCACTGTGAAATTATTTCCTTACTCAATTCGGGTGAAACTCTGCTCTGCTCTGCTCTGCTCCGCTCTGCTCTGCTCTGCACTGCTCTGCAATGGGAAGCTAGTTTAATGTCCTCTTCACCATGCTAGCCTTAGTCAGATTTTATCAGCTCTGGCAAACTATTTTGTCGAAGAGTGCAATATTAGTAAGATACTGCAATGAGCATTATGTTGAATGTTTTTTATCCCTCATTTAATCCTAAATCACTAGCAGTAATTACGGTAGCCATTTCTTCCAACATGAATCACAGTCTTAGTTTGTCCTCAGAGATGTGCTTTTATCTGTATGACATCATTCTATGCAATTTAGAATAGCTAACAAAGAAAGAACAAGGTTAAAGCTTACAAAGTAGCTCTCCAGTGTCAGACAGCATATGCAAGCCATGACAAGGTAGCTTTTCAACCAGTAGAGAGTGTAAAACTCACTTCCAGACAATCCTTCCCTTGTAATATGACCTGGACAACTAGTGTTTCTGTAAATTTATTCTGTGATTTAGAAGTAAAATGTGATGAAAGACCTTAATTTTCCTCACCCCAATTTTCAAAAATGGATGAAAACCAATGTGTATGTGTACAATATTGCTATTATTCCCATTATCAGTAATAGAAGATGGATATCTGAAATGTCTTATGCTGTATGTAGAAGGACTCTACATAAAAGTTGAAGTTGGAAAAATAGGATATCTATTTTAATCTTAAGGGTGACATTTTATTTATTTTCTTCTGTACTTCAAGGATCAGATGAAGTCATCTTTTTAATGAGATTTATGTAGCAAGAAGGATTAACTGAACTCTCAGTGTTTGCCGAATACTTTCTTTAATGGGTTATAACGTTCCTTTGACATATGTAATTAGTCAATTGCCTGTAAGACACTACAAATTCTCCTTCAGATAGCATCAGTAGTTATTAGTCTATACTTGAATTTTGGCTTCAGTAATTGAAATGAAGTTTTTGTAGTACAGGGAAAATGTAAATGAACGTGAAAGTAGCTCATCAGGGTAATGCTGAGGCCCAGCTGTACATTCTCTTTTCCCCTCTTATCCTACATTAGGCAAGTCTTTTCTTCATCAGGAATTTATATAAAAAAATCTGGTGATCTTCACTTAGTTGAAAAGTGAAATAATCTAATAAAAGACCTAAACCTTTTCTCTTTTTTACATATTTTGTAGATTCACACTTCTCTATGGCAGTCTATTGGAACTTACTGTTTCTGAGAAAACATTTTTCTGCAAAGCTAAAATACTTGCTTTGGATTCCTGTCAATACTCTTTCAATTGATAAGAAGGAGGTTGGTCTTTTCTTTTATGATTTATTATTATTGTTATTATTATTATCATTATCATCATCATTGTTGTTGTTGTTATATAATAAAAAAAAGTGTACAGCTTCCAGGAAAAGAAAAAAACACCAAAGAAGTTCTGTACTGTCCTATCTTTTAAAATGGAAGTGAATGTACTGCTTTTCTTTTCCTATATTATTATCATAGTCACATTCAACTCTTTTTTGGCACTGTATACACTGCAGCTTGTTCTTCACATCATGTTTCTTCTTGGTTAGACCTTTAAAGGAAACTACCCGAGGTGAAGATGTAAGATGCTATGACAAGAATATATTACGAACACAGCCAAAACAGATATTTTCCTTTCAGTTGATGGCCAAAGGTCTAGTGGCAAGTAAAACCAAAATCCATCTGAATTTTTTCTATGCTAATTTTCACCCTTGTTTTCTCTCTCATTTGTTTCAACTACTTTCCACTGCTTCTTTGATAATTTCAGTCTCTTAGTTCCCTCTGGGTGACTTTTTAATTTCCTCGCTTCTCTTATATGAGACAAAACTAGAATATTAATTTCTCTGTGTTCTTCACTTATTGCTTGGAGACATGTTAGTATATTTTACTACACCCTATGTAAATGTGTAATATCACATAGTGTATTTTTATACTACTTATTGTATCTCAAGTCATGGAGAATAATTCTGTCTTTACGTATGGACTCATGGTTCATTTGTTTTAAAGGTTAGAGTCATACTGGGCTTCTTTAAGGTTTGTATCAGGACTATGGTAGTTAATGTTACTATATTAGCATGAAAAATTGTATAAAAACAGTATAAAAATTATTCTACAGTTAAAAGCTGAACTTTACCCATCCCCCTTAAAGGGAAGATAATGTTTATAATGAGGTTATGGACTAATAAAGTGTTAATTGAAGCTATATCAGCAAGTAGTCTTTAAAGAAATGAAAAAAATACTAATATACTTAAAAATGCATATGCATGAGCAAAAAGTATGTATATTAGTGGGCCCATAGCCCTGCTCACTTGTTAAATATATAACTGTTAAAGTTTTTCCAAACTTCTGTCATTTCTGAGATTTTCTGTGACCTCTACCTTTAGGATTTCAGTATCTTTTGAAATTAGTAACCTCTGAGGTTCACCATCTATTGACAATGTGCAGTTCAGATGCACAGCCTATGAAATCTAATTCAGATCCCTGAATGAAACATATGAGTCACCATTTCAAACGATACCTTTTGGTCTTAGGTCACTTCTTGCCACTGAGATCTCCTACATAACTATTCTGCTCAGTAAATTTTCAGAGTTTCAGAAGAATTTTGCCACTTGTTTTATAACCACAATTAAAAGAAGCAAATACTTCTCTCATTTAATAGATCTTTAGTGGTGGAGCCATGACTCAGAGACAGCTCTGCCTCAGTGTGGTCAGTCAGCAGGGATTACACCCACAACGTCCATAGAAAAGCTTCACCCAGGGAGCAGGAGCAGCCCAGGGTGTGGTGTGGCAGTTCAGACAGGCATGGTGAAGATGCCCTACAGGCTCTAGGGTTCAATTTGTGTCATCACCCTCTTGGGAGAAAGATCAGGTAAACTCAGAAAGGGATATAGGCTACTGGAACCAAACTCTGGCCTCCCTGAATAGCAGCAGCCAGCCAAAACAATTCAAGATCAAGGGGACCCTCTATTCAGCCCTCAGCAAGAAGGCAGCAGTTGTAAAGAAAGGAGTCAATGGAGGGTAGTTCGTGCTCATGGTAGAAAGTGAAATCCTTCTTTGCCCACCTCACTCTTCCAGGCACCTTTTCACAATAGCTAAAAGGCTTTGTACATGGCTGAGTGTTGCACTTGACACACCTGAAAGACAGGATGCCATCCAGAAGGACCTGGACAAACTTAAGAAGTGGACCCATGGGAATCCCATGAGGTCTAACAAGACAAAGTGCAAGGTGCTGCACCTGGCTCAGTCTGATATCAAATCCATGCTGGGGGATGACCAGATCAAGACCAGCCTTGCATAGAAGGACTTAAGGTTGCTGGTGGGTGAAGACAATTGACACAACCCAGAAATGTGCACTCACAGCCCAAATAGACAAAGGAGTCCTGGACTACATCAAAAGCTTTGTGGGCAACAGAATGAGGGAGGGGATTCTCCTCCTCCACTCCACTCTGGTAGACCACCACCTTTAGTAACAAGTCCATCTCTGGGAGCCCCAGCACAGGAAGAATATTGAGCTGTTGGAGTGAGCGCAGAGTTGGAATCAAAATGGTTAGAGGTATGGAACACTCAGGAAAGGCTGAAAGAACTGGGATTCTGGAAAGTAGAAGGCTTTTTAGGGGTGACCTAACTGTAGTCATTTAATACCTTAAGAAAACCTGCAAGAAAGACAGAGAGACAATAGAGGAGCACGTACTGACAGGACAAGGGGGAATGACTTTAACCTGCAAGAGAACAGATTTAGATTAGGGATTAGGAAGAAAATTCCTTATACAGTGAAACATGTCCCTGCCATGGCAGAAGTGTTGGAACTAGATGATATTTAAGGTCCCTTCGAACCCAGATCATTCTATGATTCTATGATCAAATTCCTGAGTTTGTTTAAACAGAGCATTAACTAACAAGACGTCATCTACATCCTACTCTGTGTTTATCTCTATGCAACAGTGTAATATTATCCCTATTTGCATCAGAAAATAAAATATACACAGATTTGATATAATAATTTTATGGTATTTCATATACAAGATTCTTAGATGCTTTCAAATGCTGGATCTTGATTTATTGAATAATCTACTGAATTACTTTAGTTTCCCCAATTTTTAATTGCTACTTTCATATGAAAAGCTGTGTCTTACAAAGAAAAATACATATTTGCCATTACATTATATTTGTATTTAAATAGTTATAGCTGAACTTGTTTTGGGGGTTCGATTCTGAAAATATCTGCTAGTGGTGTGTGTGATACCTAAAATTTCTCAATACGATTTAGGACTAACAGATTTATCCAGCACTTCTACCTGATTATACTTGAGCTGTCTCTGTCTCAACTGATTGTTTGGGTAATATTAATATATGAGCAGTGAAGAATTTTTATGAAGATAAATCCCACTAAGGCTGACATTTTCTTAACTAGTTCTAGAAATTTGTTGGATATTGCTTCTTCCCTGACAAAGCTAATTAACTTTGATAAATATTACCATACTAACATCCTTGAATGTAAACACTTCAGGCACTATCATACATTATTTTATAGTTTGATCAACATTTATGATTGTTAACAAGTTTTATTTGTATTTTCTGCTTAGTAACATCATGCTGAATTCCATGATCAATAGAAGCCTACAAGGTGTTAAAAATTGCTTTTATTATCCTAGATGTTAATTATAACAATGCTATATTTTGCCAACCTGTGCTCCTCTGAAGTTAATCTCAATATATCATATTGTTTTCAGAGTTCTACTAATGAGATTTTTTTATCCTTTCATTTCCTTACCAGTTCTGCCCCTTGGCTATCTGAAGAATTGTAAACTGGAGATATTTTGGGCAGGGTATAAAGCCATTACAAATTTTGTCTCTTATATTTTCCAATTTACTTTTATTTATGTTTCTGATTATTTCCTATTTGAAGAAATTGTCAGCTTTGTGATTTGTTGATATAAATTTGAATCTGGAATTGAACTGGATTAGGATCATGACTTGTGTTTGTGAAATTAGGTTGTTATATCCAGAGAACTTCATCTCTTTTAGTCCTTTGTCCAAACTCACAAATCTGCTTGATAATGACTTCAATCCTGCATGAATTATAAAATGGTTCTGGTCATGCAGTAATACACATAAAGATCATTAACACAGCATGTATTATTTTGTCCAGTACCTATAAAGTGTTCCCAAAGTAAACAACAACTATATCAAATATTCAATAATCAATAAAATGATGGATGCAACAATTAAACTCAGTGTTTTTCAACAAGTAGGTCCAATGAAGAGATTACTCTTCAGAAAAGCTGTTTTGATGGTATTCCACTACTGGATGTTCACCAAACTGACAAACATAGGTCCCATGCATTAGCCCACAGATGTGATTCCTTACCATTACCTAAACCCATTTAGTTAACTTGGTATTAAACCAACGACATTTAAATAATTTCTGCAGAGATACTACAACCATGCAATGGTGGAAACTGGGAGCAATATATGGCCCTATCCCTCCTTTTCAGTCTCTAGTAGCATGGCAGAATAAATCTATTCTAGATAATTACTTCTAGTTAAAACTGAAGTAAGATTGAGGAAGTTTCTGATTAACTCTAGTAAATCTTGAGTTTATTTTCCATTGTTTCTAAGGCTATCCATTCAGAATATTTTTGGAAATTTCTTTCCTGGGAGTTTTAACCAGCCTTTTCAAAGTATCTCCTTGAAACATTTAAAATTTTTACAAAACCTTTAGTGTTTATCACATTCCTTTCTTTTTGAGAAAAGTGCTAAACATTTTTAGCTATGTAGTGTTCAACCAAATCAAAAGTTGTTATTCATGCATCAGTCCGTTCTTGTCTTTTTGACTGATTTCTGTGCTGATAACTGGTTTTAGTTCTTTGAGTACAATAGCAGCTGTTAATTTTACTGACACATCCAGTGTTCTTTATTATTCATTATACTTATAAGACACTCCTGTTTTCAATTAGGCTCTTTTTGGCTCAGGAAGACCAAATGCATTTTCTTAAAGAAAAGATTCAAAAAAATTAAAGTATGTTAAAAAATAATTATGCCAAAGAAATTGTTCATGTCATCAGAATGGGTAATAAGTCTCTGAAATTGTATTGGCAATTTATGTAAAATGAATTGTTTAGTTATGAATATTTTCCAAATGCCAAGTTGAAAATCTCCCTGGTAAATTTTGCCACCCAATATGTCATTTTTTCTTAGGTGAGACAGATTAAGATAATCTAAGATCAGCAAATCTTTATCACATCAGAAAGATTAAACCCTTTCTTTTCTTATAACATCTGGCAGACCTTATAACTTTCAATGTACTGCTGTAGTTCAGAATGGTCACTTCCCAAAAACAAAACTAACTGAAGAACTTCATAATCGTACACAGCCATACTGTGTTTTACATTACATTAAAATTATTCTTAAGGACCTGTTTGCATTCTTTCCTGCTATATACAGAGAAATACAAAATGGAAAATGTTATATTTTATTGTGATGGTTTATATAAACTTTGTCTCCATAGAAAATATAAGATGAACCTTGAAAACCTATTTTTCAAAATGTGAAAAATGCTGGAATTCAACCTAAAATTTGAGATGAGTTCTCATATACATTTAATATCTTTCAGCAAGAGAAAGAACATATAATTTATGAATACTTGCTATGAGTAACATGATAATAGATTTCAGATATGATAAAGAATAAATTCATGCAATATGAGTGAGCAAGGGAGAGAGAACAAAAATAACTCCTATTTCATAAATTAAATCTCTCGTGGGATAATATCTCGTGGGATCTTTACTGGTTTCAGTCTGCAATACAGATGAGATAATGATACAAATAATTGTGAGAGCTATTAGTTTTCCCAGTTTTATTATTCTTTCCCCATTTATAATATGGACAGTACAACACATTTTCAGAAAAGCACATTTAGTGGACATAGTGTTTATTTCAGATCATGTGCCTGAAATACAACCTTAGATTAAAAACTTAAGTAACAGTTTAACCATTAAATAGGTCTTAAAAGAGAATAGAAACTAAAAGGTATGTCTGCAAATTTTATCTATCGTCCTTTGGTTTCATGTGTATTTCTCATTGGTACATTTATATTTGTTTTCAATTTGACTTTATAAATATAATCAAGAAATTGTGTTCTATCATCTAGTTTACAAACTTCCACTCTTCCATTGTCTGTTCACCTGCATATGTAAATGCAATAGTCGAGATTCCATTGTACAGAATTTTCCCCTCGGCCTTCAGATAGGTGAGTAAGAAACTTGAAGAGCAGTCTCATTCAAACATGTAAATTAAGGATTGCTTTTAATAACAAGGATTTCCTTTGATGAAATGTTCCTAAATACTTATGGGAACAGACAAGATACTCCATAGTACTCTTTTATTGAAATTACAGAGAAAAGATCTTTTCCAGTTGAAATACATAGCTGGAGAGAAAGAACTCATATCTTTGGGTTTGCATGTATTTAGATGTGATATGCATAACCAAATTTCATTTTAAAAATTTAATTACTTCCTGAAATTGGTACAGAGAGTACTGGAAGCATGCAAAGTCAAGTACAGGGAACTTAAGAAACAGACCTATTACGCTCTGCATTTTCAAACCAGATAGTTTTCTAACCATTTTCATTATGGTAGATGGATGTTTGTTCTGTATTGAGTGGCCTGGTCTCATTTCTTAGCCCAGATAGTGTTTTAAACACTGGGTCTAAACAAAGGAAAAACTGAGCCATAAGTTCCAAGTAATGTGTCCACACTCACCCACTGGAAGTGTAGAAAATAGCAATTCTAATTCCAAAATTATTATTCCAGTTTTAGGGGAAAATAGCAACCATACTCACAGCCACAGCAACAATATAACATTGACATAATTAATAATAACAGTAATTATAAATAATGTATTCAAGCTTTAGATGAGAAATTCCTTTCTGTAAATATGCATGACATTCTCCAAGTAAGTCAGTGAATAACTGTCTGCATGATGAAAAGCAAACATGCCTCTTCAGAATTCAAAACCATTACAACACAAGTGATGAATCTCAACACTAAAAGCCACCCCATCAGAACCCAAGCTATCCACAGAAACTTTGAAAGTTAGAAATTTTGGCATGATTAATGAAGCTATGAGCCATGACTTTGAGAAAGACAAATTATGGACATGATAGAGCAGATGTAAATTAGAATTGATTCAATGAGGGACAATGAGAGCTGACACGGGCACATGTTGGCAAAGGCTAGTTTAGACAAAGTAATATTTTATTAAAGGGCCAAAAACACACACACACACACACACACAAAATCTTTCAACAATCATTGTCAAGTAAAATCAAAATAAGCCAAATACAAACCCCAGACTTAAACCCCTTAAAGTAAGTATTGTTTGTATTGGTAATAATCACATTAGAAGCAACTATCTCTTTTCAGAAACTTTAGACATACATATAAATTCTTACTTGTGACTTGCTTTCCCCTAAAATAGCCTAAACTCTTCTTAATATTTACAGACTTCAGAGCATCATAATGAAGACAAGCACACAGGCATGGAAACTGGCTGTGTAGGCTACCTCCACAAGATCTGTAAGAAGAAGACTGCAAAGCAAAATGATCCAGACACTATGGACATCACGGCAAAATAAGGCTGCTTCCTGATACCTTTATATAAAATCAAGTTTCCTTTTAAGTGTAGTTCCATCTCAGTTTTCAGTTGTTTTAGCTTACAGAAATCTCTGTCTAAGAATAAATAATTTTTAAGACCTGCATGGGCTCCTCCATAAACTGCAGAGGAACACAAAACAAAAACATAAACTGTGCTCTCACACCTGCAACACCTCCCCTACTTCATCTCTCCCCTCCATGTCAGCAAAGATTTTTTCTCGCTTTCTTTTTTTCCTTACTCTCCTCTGCCACGTAGCATTTTGCCCTTTCTTTTCTTTCTTTCTTTTTTTTTTTCAATTTTAGGCAAATCTTACATTTAAAAACTNTTTGGTTTTTTTTTGGTTTTTTTTTTATTCCCAGTGCTGCCCCTGCCCAGCCGTTGCTCAGCCCTGTTCTGCGCTGGGTGGTCGGAACTGGC
The DNA here is from genome assembly GCA_013400255.1 of Sitta europaea. NCBI lineage: Eukaryota > Metazoa > Chordata > Aves > Passeriformes > Sittidae > Sitta > Sitta europaea. The sequence continues at coordinate 1,217,231 of VXBS01018111.1, read as the reverse complement.
TGGAACCGGCTGGAACCAGCTGGAACTGGCTGTATCCAGCTGGAACTGGCTGTGTCTGGCTGGGGCAGCCCCGGCCTCCCCTCACAGAGCTGCTGCAGCTACCCTGACACATAATCGCAATGAATTTGAAAACTGTAGTCATCTTTCTTTTGGAGAGTGTATGGATTAGAAATGATAATGAAAAACAAAAACCCTGAAACCAACTTCCCTCTACCCCCCTTTTTTGTGCTAGTTGTTCTTGCAAAATATTTATGAAATAATTGCTATTTCAAAGATCTCCACATAAGTCAGAGTTGACCCATGAGGCCATTATATTTTGGGGAACTCTTGCACAACTACTTCTGATATATTCACCATGTAGAAACTATGTATCAGAAGTCAACTTTTTCAATCCTCATAATTCAAATTTCACTGCTGGGACAGGAATACCTCAAAATCCTAAAGTAATTTTTTTTAAACAGAAATGTCTGTACTCGTGACAAAGATTTCAAGTATTTTCTCAGACCACAAACTGAGAAGGGATGTTTGGAGCATGTAGAATTCATCTTCATAT